>JZKD02S1673821.1:457685-503456 GCA_000966675.3 Picea glauca
AATAATTTGATTTTGAAGTGATAGTTAAACCAAAGAAGCTGAATGCAGGGCATGATCACCTGTCAAGGGTAAAAAATGGATAAGAACCTACCAAATTGGAAGACAACTTCCCTGATGCACAGTTATTTTTAGTCTAAATAGTTGATGAATACTTTGTTGATATTATTGAATACTTGAGTATAGGGATTGTGCCACAAGAGGTTAACACTACACAGAAGAAAAATATGGTATTCAAAGCTGCAAACTATCAACTTATTGCAGGACACTTATACAAAATGGGCACAAACAACATTTTGAGAAGATGTGTACTAGAACATGAAAGGCCTAGGATTTTGGTAGAAGCTCACGAGGGAATAACTGGAGGACATTATGCAGGAAAATATACCATGTAGAAGGTATTGCATGCAGGACTACGGTGTCCAACAATTCATATAGATTCTAAGGAATATTTCCAGAGATGTGATGTCTATCAGAGGGTTGGTAAACCTAATAGAAGGGATGAGATCCCCCTAAGACCACAACTAACTTTGAAGGTATTTGATAAATGGGAAATAGACTTTGTGGGACCAATTAATCCACCAACAAGAAGGTCAGAAGCAAGCTATATCATTAATTCAAAATAATACTTAAAAATATGGGCAGAAGCAACACCAGTAAAAGATTGCAATGCAGAGATAACATCACACTTCTTGTTTGAGCAAGTGATCACTAGATTTGGTTGTCCAAGGATTTTGATGAGTGATCAAGGCACTCACTTTATCAACAATACTATCAAGGATATGACTGAGGAGTTTGAAGTCTATCATAAAAATAGTACAACATACCATCCTCAAGAAAATGGAACAATAGATGTCTTCAATAAGATCTTGGAGAATGCTCTGACAAAGATCTGCAATGTCAATAGGGATGATTGAGACTTGAAAATACCAGCAGTACTATGGGAATATGGGACTACATGTAAGAAGCTGACAAGACATACACCATTCAGGTTGGTGTATGGGCAAGAAGAAGTGGTAAAACTGGAATTCCTGATACCCAGTTTGTGCGTAGCAACAATCACCAACATGAGAGAAAGAGGCGTAGTAAAGGAAATATTAAAGAAACTAATGGATATGGAAGAGGATAAGATTATGGAAAGATTTCATCAAGAATTACAGAAAGCAAGAGACAAAGATTGGCATGATAGAAATATCAAGAGGAAGAGCTTCAAGGAAGGAGACATAGTCTTGCTTCATGACAACAAATTTTTGCAACATCCTGGTAAATTCAAAATGCATTGGTTAGGGCCCTATGAAGTCAAGATTGTCACAGATGGGGGATATGTATAGTTAAAGGATCTGGTAAGAGTATAACTCAAGGGAATGATAAATGGTAGTTGACTAAAACTGTACAAGGACAATCAAAATCCTAACAGTTGAAATTTACAGCGTAGTAAGTGGGACATACATGTACATAGTGTAATATAGTAGAAGCTAAGATATAAAAATTACAAAAATAAACAAAAATGAGAAAAAGAAGGAAAAAGAAATACAAAAATAGAAAAGAGAGAAAATACAAAAACAATGGGGAAAAGTTGCATGCAGTAACTACCACGACAAACATCAGAAGACCACCCTCAGTAAAAAGTGAACTTGGCACAAATGCACACAAAAAGTAAAAGTGAACATAACTCAGTCTATAAAAGGCAGAAAAGTGTATAGTTATTCAACACCTAGAAAATTTCAAGCTCAGAGTGAGAAAGAGAACCCGTTCCCTAGTTTCCAATCGATGAAGTAGTAAGCTGATATTACGATATTTGCGAAGTATGACTCCACCGAAGTTTGGGTCACTAGGATAGCTTGTCAGGGTCACTCGACAGGGCCAAAAGCGTGAAGAAAGGATGCAGTAACTAGAGAATATATTCGAGCTCGAGGATGTGACCACCTTAGACCCAGAATTGATTAGCCCGACGCGGGTCGAAGAAGAGCTCCCCATAGCGCAGCAAGGAGAGATAGGGCAGAGCTATGAGGCCAAAAAAGGGGGTTCAAAACCTAACCTTGAGGATATTATGAGACTAGACAATAGAGTGGGACCATGAAAGTCCCAAGCACAAGACGAAGTACTAGTTGAAGATATAATAGACCAACCAGAGTCAGCTGAGAAAGAAGAAGCAACAAAAGTAGCATAGGCAGGCACATCGGCTGCAGAGAAGAAAAGAAAGACCCCTAATAGTATGGAAATTACCCTTCCATTTCTTCTAGACACAGTCCCCACTATCGATGACATTTTGGGAAAGGTACCCAAGGTAAGGTATGGAGACCATGACGTATGCGAAGCGGCCAAATTTCTAGAATTGGTCGAGGAAATCTATCTGATCAACATAAGGAATATTGGACCCCTAGGAAGGCCAGTACTAGAACTACTGTAGTGGATTAGAGGGCTATATAACTCAGGTATAATGAATCTCTTGGACATACTGTATTTTGGGCGCGGTAAGAATGTCAGTCTATGCATAAAACAACTGGCTTCTCGAGTCCATGGAGTTGTACTTTAGATGGACATACTAGTGCAGATCAACATTGCATTAATTTACAATATCACAGGACTTCCCATAGTCGGTGCACAGCCCAAAGCATTCTTAGAAAATAAAGAGTGTGAGAAGGAACTAGCGAAACAAGTGAAGGCACAGTTCAACACAACCAAGGGAAGCCGAGGCATCATTATCAAAGAAATAAATGACAACACGACAAGATTCACAAGTAAGATAATGGTGTGAAAGTTGGTAAGGAAATGCCATAGAGAGGAAGCACCAAAAAGAGTGATCACAGTAGCAGCGCAGTGCATGAAGGGGATGATGTTCAACTAGGCGTTGTACCTGTTGAACCAATTCCTGCTTGACTGTCGTGACATGCAGGACAATGGAACCGAGTTCCATTACTCATTTTAATGATATTGATAGCTCTAGCAGGGTGGCAGGAGCCTAAGTTCTCAACATTCCTGGACAGGGTAGGGAAGTTCTATGCAACCAGGTACGAGTCTCTTTGGAAAGAGAAAGATAACAAGATGCAACAGGAAAACAATACTATGTTTTCCATGCTGTTAGAAGAAATCCAGCAGTACACAACAAATGTGTGGCACATACCAATGGAGGTACTGTAGGAGACAGAGGGGATAGTTAAATTAAAGTCATGCTAGCATAACATATGTATCTAAGCTGTGAGGGATCCCAAAAAGGCATGGTTGAAGATGCAATATTGCATCACGAGGGAGAAATTAGACTAGATTATCAAATACTAGCTCATGTAGTGGCAATCACCTGCAGAGAAACTAACTATGAGGATAGGAACGATGCATTCCTCAAAGCCTAAGGAAAAGGTCGATGCAGGCTCATTAGCGAGGACAGGTAGCCCAACAGACAACACTTGAATAACTACAATGTGAACCCTACCAAGTGGGAGAAGAACGGTACCAAAAAGGCCAAGGAGAACTCCCACAACAAGAAGAATAGGAAGTGGGGAGAAGACGGGGCCAAAGGAGACCTTAGAGGCTCAAGAGTAAGGCAGTCAAGAAACAATGATAGAGGAAAAACCTCACAAATGGCAAGGAATCCTGCGCAAGAAGAGGAAGTATGAAACAGAGGACCCCAACATCACCCTCACATGGGATGATGCAAAGCTTGTCACAGATAAGTTCCAATACAAGAGTGAAGAAGTGGTCAGAAAAGTAGAGGCGCAGAGGGAGCATATTATGGCTAAGCTGCTAGAGGTTCATGTAAACATCTAGCATCTACGAAACTGGGTAGAATCACAAGCCACTACGCGACCACATGAGGAGACACAAAGGACACGTGCATAGAAAGAAGGTGAGGAGACCGTACAATTCTTCATCTAGGATAGGGAGACATTCATGATAATGCATCAAATTATCATCTTTGATTAGGAGATGACACAGAAAACCCTAAAAGATATGGAACAAGTGGAGTTGGTGATGGCATAGATCCCCACGAAGGCCCTATATGGGCTAGAAGCCAATGTCATGTAGGAAACACACTCTTGGGCTCGCGTAGATGCCACAAATATAGAGGTGGGAAGAGGGGTTGGTGAGATGCTCCAGATCACATGCAACCAGCTAGCAGCTAAAAAGGAAGAGGAGAAGGAATGCGCAGATAGGCTAGAGCAGGGATTGACAGCAGAATATAGCCAAATCCCAAACAATGCGCAAGCAGTAGAGAGAAGCGCAGAGGAAAATATCAACCTCATAGCATAGACAATCAACCAATATATGAATGAGATCAAGGAACTCAAGGAGAAGCTCAATCCCACTACTCCACTTGAGTTCCGAGAGAACAGAAAAAAAGAGGCTACACTCCAAATGGCAACAACAAAAGAACAAGTCAGCGCAACAAAAGAGTTGTTTGACAGAGTCTCATAGCTCTGGAAAGGACTAGAAGAGGATGAGAAAGTCCACTAGTGGGACCAAGAAGAGGAGAGGCTCAACATAGCCATAGAAGAGCTCAAGAATATACAAAAAACAATGAGCATCACAGAGCACCTGAAAGGTAATCAAGACTTGAAGAAGCTGTAGACATATTTAAAACTGCTCAGATGCAAAAAAAGGAGAGACAGACAAAAGTAGAACCCCTCCAGGACTAAGCAGTGTAGATGATCACGCATTTGGAGGAGGAGAATAAGAACATGGTGCAAGCACATATAGATGGGGCATCAATGATCCAGGAGGAGACCACAACGCAAACACTAGAGGCGCTCACAGAAAAAGCCGCGCATGTGGAGGCAAGAGGAAGGGAACTTACAGACAACTTCCACAGCCTAGCAGAGGCTATCCAGGAAATGTGCACTTCCTAGGTGGCTCAAGAAGAGCCACATGTCAATGTTGGGGGCCTATTGCACGCAAGCCTAATTTGCAGAAAAGGTCTATTTTTGGAAGATAAAGCTTAAGTTGGAAAAAGACAGCTGGTAGGAAAATCAACACGTGCGAGGAAAATTTGCATAAAAAGGAGGAAAGCATGCAAGGCGCGCATCTGGGAAAACCTCACCACATTAGGGTTAGATTTTTTGTAAGATATTGTAACAACTAATAAGCTGAAAAGTAGTATAAATAAGTACTTAGGAGGTCTAGGTAGAGGTTGTTGTGGCTAAGTTTTTTTTGGTTCGGTTAAGGAAACAACTGTAATATCTGATACCATTTTTGTAAGTTTTTAATATGTAGAAGATTCAAGTAGCTATATCTTGAGGGTTAGATCGTAGGCTGAGGAGCTTGGTGTGGTCTAGTCAGCTTGACAGATGTTGAGGAACCTATTTTTTTATTGTATGAGTAGAATTGTAGTGCACGTGGTGCCATATATTACAGAAAGCTAAATAAAAGAGCATAAGAAACCATATCTTTATGGATGTAGCCTAGGAGGGGGTGAACCATGATAACACCTATGTTATTTGTTGTGATTGATTGCATTTTTACCTTATGTAAGTATTTAGACTATGAATGGATGAATGGATAATTATATGAGGTTTTTTATATGTTAGATCTGGTAGAATGCATGCATAGATTTAACAAATGGATGAATATTAAGAATAATAGAAAGAACAACCAGATCAATGCCTAAGAATATGAATTGCAATCCTAGACCCCCACTCTTTCCTAGACTGCAATCATATGAGAATTGTAGTCACGCATAAGACTATCTCAGGTGAGACTGTGTGGTACATCCTGTATGTTGTGTTTCCTTCTGGTTTTCTAGGAGGGCCGGTAGTTTTAGAGGGTTTTGTTGGAAACCTATTCAGATCTGACCCTGGGTCAGTGCAAGAGTAAGAAGAGAGATTAATAACCAACAGTTGTAGATAAGCATCACACAAGAGGTTCAATCTAGAGCGAGGATGGATGCAATAAACTTGGAGACAACCAAGGAAGAGAAGGAGGCACTAGAGACAGTCCTCATAGAAGTGCAGATTGAACGTGAGGAGGAAAAAAAACATGTAGACAAACTAGAGCAAAGACTTGAGGAATTCTTCCAAAGGATCCCATACAGTGCACTAGCAGGAGGGCTGAACATGAAAGAAAAGATAAAAAGAATAGCACAAACAATGGATAGCTATAAATAGAAGATAAGAGAATTGGTGGAGAAGTTGACACCAACTAACCCTCTAGAAGTTGGATCATAGAGGGAGCAACAAGTAGAAGAACACACAAATATTATTGCATTGGAAGTTAAATAAGTAGTAGATCTCTACAAAAGGACCATGCATATTTGAATGAGCTTGGTAGAAGACAAAGGGATCCAACAGTTGGATCAAAGGGAAGAATAGATGAATGCTTTAGTCTAGGGTTTGAGGTAGAGAAAAAAGACAATGACTATTTAAGAGAGGCTCAAAAGTGCACAGGAGATGAAAAACTTGCAGGTAGAGGTAAGGGTCATGCAAGAAGAAAGATAGACAAGACAGGCTCACCTAGAGCCACTTTAGGACCAAGCAAAAAGAATGATAGATGAATTGGATACAAAAAAAGGAAGGCTAGAACAGATGCACTCATAAAGTTTAAAAGTGATAAAGGAGAACATCACATTGCAGGTGATGGAGACCTTGACATAAAAGATTGCATAGGATAAGACACATGTAGATACACTCACAAAAAAGTTCCATTCCTTAGAGAAATCTGTGCAGGAGGCACACACTACCTGAGTGGCTCGGTATGATCCACATGTAAATGTTGGGGGCCTATTGGAGTAGTTAATTTTGAGCTTTAGTGCAATAAAAAAGGCTAATAACAAAGGAATGGACCAAAGGTAGTAGTACGCGCTAGGGAAAGAAGGAAAAGCAGTGTGACAAAAGGGAAAGGAAAAATGCACAAGGAATTAAGGAAGATCAGCACAAATTCAAAGCAAGGAAAGGTTGGATCGAATACCAACCATGTGGAAGGCAGTTAGAAAGTGGACAAGTTGAGTCCACTTGGAATTAGTGTTTTGAGTCATGATGTAAGGGTTTTTTACCCAATTTTGTAGTATAAATAGAGGATGTATGAGGTAGATAGGGAATATCAATATCATTGTCATGTTTTAGTGACTTGGTGTAGAAGAACAATATATTTTGGAGAACCTTTTTGAGTCTGAGTCGTAGTACTAAGTTTTTTGAGAGTTGTGGAGCTCAGATGGAGTCAGTTTTAAGATGTGATTGAGGGTCAGTTCACAAGATGTGGAGCTTGGTGCAATGTTGGTTAGCCTCACAGAGTGTTATAGATTTTTGATGTAGTGGGCGCAGTGCCATATTTTGATGAAGCATAATAATAAAGCATAAGATATTTGTGGACATAGCCCAAGGGGTTGAACCACAGTAAAATCATGTGTTTCAATGTGTGTGAATGATGTTTTTTGTTTCTACAATTACAAATGAATGATGAATGTTTAGCATAGTATCTTATAGCACATAGTATTGTTAATGAATGAATGGTTTATTTTTAATGGGATAATAGATATACTGAATGGTTAATGGAATGAGAAGCGTAATGCATGCTAATATAGAAAATACATCTCCAATCCCTTCCATATTTGCAGACATTTGATTCATGCAATACCCATAATCCATCTCGACTGGCACTGTGTTGTGCACTCTGTGTGTAGTGTTTCCTTCTGGTTTACTAGAGGGCCTGATGGTTTCTATGGTTTTGTTATAGAACTAAGGTATAACCTAGGTCAACCCAAACATCCAACACAATTCAACGAAGCCAATATAGTGAATGGTTAATGGAATGAGAAGCATAATGCATGTTAATATAGAAAAGACATCTCCAATCCCTTCCATGTTTGCAAACATTTGATTCATGCAATACCCATAATCCATCTCGGGTGACACTGCGTTGTGCACTCTATGTGCAGTGTTTCCTTCTGGTTTACTAGAGGGGCTAATGGTTTCTATGGTTTTGTTATAGAACTAAGGTATAACCTCGGTCAACCCACACATCCAACACAATTCAATGAAGCCAATATAGTGAATGGTTAATGGAATGAGAAGCATAATGCATGTTAATATAGAAAAGACATCTCCAATCTCTTCCATGTTTGCAGACATTTGATTCATGCAATACCCATAATCCATCTCGGGTGACACTGCATTGTGCACTCTGTGTGCAGTGTTGCCTTCTGGTTTACTAGTGGGTCAGTTCACAAGCTGTGGAGCTTGGTGCAATGTTGGTTAGCCTCACAGAGTGTTATAGACTTTTGATGTAGTGGGCACAACGCCATATTTTTATGAAGCATAATAATAAAGAATAAGATATTTGTGGACATAGCCCAGGGGGGTGAAACACGGTAAAATCATGTGTTTCAATGTGTGTCAATGATGTTTTTTGTTTCTGCAATTACAAATGAATGATGAATGTTTAACATAGTATCTTACAGCGCGCAATATTGTTAATGAATGAATGGTTTATTGTTAATGGGATAATAGATATATTGAATGGTTAATGGAATGAGCAGCATAATGCATGTTAATATAGAAAATACATCTCCAATATCTTCCATGTTTGCAGACATTTGATTCATGCAATACCCATAATCCATCTCGGGTGACACTGCGTTGTGAACTCTGTGTGCAGTGTTGCCTTCTGGTTTACTAGAGGGGCTGATGGTTTCTATGGTTTTGTTATAGAACTAAGGTATAACCTGGGTCCACCCACACATCCAATACAATTCAACGAATCCAAGTTTTTCAGTAAGATTGACCTGAAGTTTGGATACCACGAGGTCCCAATAGAATAGACTAATGTATGGAAGATTGCATTCAAATCCAAAGAAGGTATTTTCAAATGGACAGTCATGCCATTTGGTTTGAGAAATGGTCCCTCAACTTTCATGATATTGATGGATGATATATTGTGGCCTTTCACTAATTATTTTATGGTGGTATATTTGGATGATATCCTTATCTTAAACATTAATTGGGCAGAACACTTACAACATATTCAACAGATCCTTCACACTTTATGATAACACAAGCTATATGCCAACTTGGGAAATTCCTCCTTTGGCATGAATAGGGTCCAATACCTAGGCTACATTTTTGATGAGTATGGCATGGATTTAGATCTAGCTAAGATCCAAGTCATTCGTGACTGGCAAATTTTGACCACACTGATCAAGCTTTGAATTTTCTTGGGACTTGCTAACTTCTATCACAAGTTTGTGTTGGGATTCTCCCATATTGCATGGGCCCTTAGCCAAGTGAATAAAGGTGGTGGAAAGGAAAATTTCATGTGGGGGAATTCACAACAACAAGCATTCGATGATTTGAAAAAAAACGTGTGCTCAGCTCCAGTACTCTCCTTACATGATCTACAGTAACCCTTAGAGATTGAGACCGATGCCTCAAACTATGTCATGGGAGAAATTCTCACTCAACACGGTCATTCGATGGAATATCACAGTGAGACGCTATTATATGTCATCTATAAGTATGCCACTTATAAAAAAGAGATGTATTTCATTGTACAAGTCTGCTGACAATGGAAGCACTACATTCTCGGGAAGGAGACAATCATCCACACTGATCACAAGTCGTTGTAGCTCATGCAAACACAAGGTAATTTGAAAAATGAATGTCATAAAATGTGGTGCACATACTTCCAATAGTTCCATCTCAACATCAAATATAAGACAAGGAGCACCAATTGTGTCACTAACTACCTTAGTCGACCCCCAGTTGCAGCCTTAACCATGGTGTTGCACTCCTGTGTCCATGTGGAATCTAAGTGGTCCCAAATATACAAGAGAGATTTAGACTTCACTACCACTTACCAAATGCTAGGAACATGTGGGATTTTCACTGAATTTCATCTTCAACATGACCTGTTATGCCATCTGGGCCACCTCTATGTTCCTTCAAGAGAGCATGTGAAGTTAATTTGGGAAGCTCACTATAGTCAAATGGCGGGACATTTTGGTGTGGAAAATATCATGGCAGTACTATAAAAGCATTTCTGTTGGCTGAAAATTTGATAGGATATCATCAAGTATATCAATTCCCGCACTATCTATGCCATTTCCAAACTAGCCACCAAGAGTAAAGGTCTGTACACCCTGCTTCCTACTCCCAACAGGCCCTGGGAATCCATCTCAATGGACTACATGTCTGGCCTTCCTTCAACCAAGCAAGGAAATGAGTGTGTTTTTGTGGTTGTTGATCGATTTTCTAAGATGGCCATTTTGACAGCCTGCAAGAAGAGAATCACAGCAGAGGCCACTTGCAATCTCTTCTTCGAATGGGTATGGGTAGATTTTTGGATACTACAAACTATCATCTTAGATCAGGAAAACATGTTTCTCAACACATTTTGGTCTAGCCTCTAGTCATTGTTGGACACCAAACTCACAAAATCGACTATCTTCCACCCACAAATGAATGGCCAGACAAAACTCGTCCATCGAGTGATTGTGCACGTCTTGTGCATGTACAACTCCAAGAATCCATGCACATGGGATGAGGGTCTCCCCTATGTTTATCACAACTACAAAAGATCTCTCCATAGCTCAACCGACCATAGGCCCTTTCAGATGGGGCTTGGATTTCAACCACTGGGTCCCATTGATGTCACACTACCCCTTGCAACGACATCAAAAGAATATTTCCATGTTCAATTGGAGGATGACAAAGACACTAGGTTTATTGAACAGATTCATCACATTTGCTAGTAGGTCCATGATATTTTGCAGAAATCCAATGCTAAGCACAAGCAGTTCCATGATCAACACCGAGTGCCCCATAATTTTGAGGTGGGAGACAAGGTCTGGTTACACATGTAGAAATAATTCCTTACAGGGCCCCATCGAAAGCTTCGTCCACTTCACTATGGGCCTTACACCATCATCAAGGATGTGTGTGACAATTATTTTGAGCTAATTATTCCCCCCTTCCTTGGCCTACGCCTGGTGTTCAATGTGTACCTCCTTCGATCATACTTCCCACCATTATTGGACACATCGGATATCGCATAGCAGATGACATCGAAAAATTTCAACCTTGATTTCATGGAATAGGAAACCATTTATCATGTCAGGGACACTTATATTAAGGGCACTCAACAACATAGGATCCAACTTTATCGGGTTGTCAAAGAAGGGAAACTCCTACACCAAGGCAAGTGGCTCACCTGGGGCCAAGTTCAGTAGAAATGTATTCATCTTATGGGGGAACTCAATGCAATGGAGAAAATTTCTTCCTAAGGGGGGAGGATTGATCCAGGTGCATATAAATTTCCACCCACCTATTCCAACTAGCTCACATACATTTTTCATCTTGGCAGTTTGTTTCTAGCTTTTCGGGTCCTAAACTTTTGGCGTTGTTTTGAGGCCCTAAACAACATTTTTTGGTCTTGTCAGAGTCACACTGTAAACATATTCAGATTGTGATGGAAACATGTGTATTCCTCGGATATACCTTTCCAATGGGCTACTGTGCGCCTAAAATGGAGATCGTATGCAAAAGTTACAACCCTGGCAAGTTGATGTACCAACTTACCCCATCGGGGCCCACATGAATCTTGGAACTTCATCTCCTAGGGTTAGGATTTTGGATGTCTAGGGTTTTCTTATTCATGTTTAATGTTAAAAATTCCTTTGTAGCCTCATTCTTCTCATCTTCTTGTGAATGCGCGTAGCCATCATATCTCTTCTTAGAGATAAGCTGCCACCATTCCATGAAGTTTGTTTCAATCTGTATTTTATAGTTTCAGTAGTTTATGTTTATTAATAGAAGTCATTTCATTCCATTTATAAATCTGGATAAACCCCAAGGAGGGGAATATATGGGGATAAATGTATATGTAACACTCACACACACACACACACACACACACACACATATATATATATATATATGGTTTGCCTAATAGTCAAGAGGCCTCATGTCTAGGTGTGAATATGTATATATATAGATCATGTATTCATTATTGAGGGATGTGAATTGTGATGTATAAAGGTATTTGATTATTTGGAGGAGGTTCTCCTATTCTTTAAGCATTTATTATGTAACTTATTTATCCTAGAGTTGTGATCCATGATCACATTCTATACATGGTGTGTACCTCTGTTCTTCTATGATATATTTAAGTATTTGGATCATTACATTTGGTTTCAGAGCATTTATCCTAGGGTTTTCTTCCTAAAACATGTCATCCTGGAATCTTTTCTATAACTTTCTATTCAGGGACACTTCAGAAAGAGAAACTTGCAATATATTTAGAATAAATATTAGGGCACTGGTGGTACGAATTTGAGATTTTGGGTCATTGCACTTCCAGAGAAACACCCTATGGAAGAGAGGGTTTTTTACTGGTCCTATAACTAGTCTCAAACAAGTGTTCCTAGTAAAACAATCATATATTCTTCATAGAGGATCCAAATTCTATGAGAACAATTGCATTGGAATGAGGACAGTCCTTAGTATTTTGGGTGCTAATTTTATAATCATTTATCCAACATTAGATGCATGGCATTCTGTATAATTTCTATCTCTATAATAGGAAAAAATTCAGCAAGGTTTGGGAAAGTTACGATAACTTTCATTTGGCACACCCATTTTTTGTCAGAACTATGGCATTGTTGAGAAGAAATTTCAGAGTACTATAGATCACAATTCTAGACTCATAGGGGCTAAAATTTCAGAAATACATCAGAAGGAAGGTTGGCTAGGAGGACAGACTCCAAATAAGGGTTTAAAAGTTATGTTCACTTAAAACTATCATAACTTTTGATTGGGATGTTCGATTGAGATGATTCAAAATACATTGGAAAGAGAAAACATAGAGTATTATATTGGATCAAGGATTATAAATATTTGAGATGATTATCCTTAGTATAATAAGGTTGGAAGTTGAGGATTGGGGTTAGACCTCAATTAAGAATCAATGACAGTACCTAGATTTAGTGGAGATGAAGATAAAGATAAAATTAGTCCTATGGAATGGTTTAGGATGGTAAAGGAATATGGTATGAGGAATGGCATGAGTCCTTGTTGGACATATTTTTTGTTTTGGTGGATCTTCTAAGTGGTGGAGAAGCCTTGAAGAATATATTAGACTCTACTCCATTATGTAGACCCCCTCTTGCTCTTGGGGTCCGCATGACCTCCCGGTCTAGGATCCTTCAAATTGTGGAGCCGGATTAGCTCTCAAAGCCCTGTTGAGCCCCCAAAATCCTTATACATAGGTCCTCAAATGTTGTGTAGGTCCAAAAGATAAAAACCCGTGGGCTTTTTCTCTCTAACCCCTTTCTCCTTTAAAATCAATTTTCTGGCCCTAGCCCCTTTTGATTTAGCCAAACCCCATAGGCCCAAGGGCCATGACTAATAGCTAACCACGATGCTATGTTTTAGCCCTCCAGAGCTTCAGGATCCAAGATTTCTACCTCCACTACACCTCCAATCCTTTGAAGTCGCGAACTCGCGGACCTCTAAATAGACGTGGGAATCGACGACCCTTAACCCACGCTGAGATACATGGCTAACACCCTCTCCAGGAATTCATACTTTGGGGATATTAACAACCACAACTCACAATTTTCCTGAATGCGTGAAGTCACGAACCTCCGAAGGACCCTAGATCAACGGTCCCCCGTTCTTCAACGACCAAAAGATTTGATTGGCTCCGAAAATATAGGCTTTGGATCTTTCCATAGTATCATACCTCGATTTCCTTGGAGTTATGAATTAGCAAAACTTTGAAGGATGATGGATCAATGAATCACACCCCTCTAGCAATCGAGGTCTCATATATGTTTAGTTTCTTCAGGCTTCGGGGCCTTTGAACACCCAACACCTCATATCCCCCGGAGTATCGAACTGGAAAAATTGCAGAGGACATCAAATCGACATCTCCTGGGCTTCGATGGATGGATGACCCATATCTATTATGGACTTCAGGATTTCAAGAAGCTTCACATTACAACTCTTCACAAACCCCGAACGCCGAACTAGTAGAGGTGAGATCCACCCTCCATGTATCTCTCGTTGATCGACGACTCAGGTTCACTCCGACCTTTGGGCCTTCAGGAATATTTGCACCAACCACTTCACGATTCCCCCAGAATATTAAACCTTCGGATCTCTGGATCTGGTGACATGTGTCCTCGACGATGGATGATCAAGATGGGATCCAACCTTTGAGCCTCCGGGAGTCCCAACTAATTTGCACCCTGATCTTCCCGAACCCTGAATTAATGGAGTTTGGATCTGCGCTCCACGTGTCTTTTGCATCCAACGACTAAGATTGGATTCAACCTTAGGGCTTCCAAGTGATCCCACTCCACACTTCTGAATTTCCCTTGGAGTGTCTATCCTCTGGAATGTAGGATCTCCTGCCATGTGTCTGTCCAAATGGATGACCCTGATCTGTCTCTGGCTCTCGGTACTTCGGGAGTCTTACAACCTTTTTCACCTGTGCCCTCCTAGAGTGCTTCCTTTATGAAATCCATAACTTAGAGCCCCGTGTCCATTGTGATCGATGGTCGATATTAGCTATGACTTTTAGCCCTTCGCATATTCTAGTGTTACCTCCACCTAGTTCTTCTGGAGTGTTGTCCCTCCAAATCCTTGAATCTACTACCACGCGTCCAAGCTTATGGACGATCCAGGTTAACTCCACCTTTGGGGCTTTGGGATTTCTCGACTCCACGTGACCTGATTCCTCCGGAGTGTTGTACCTCCTGACTTCTAGACTCCACCTTATCTGTGGACTTATGTCCTCTCAATCGAACGATCCATATTAATTCGGGTCCCCAGGACTTCGGGAATCCTACACACCTCCTCAGTCAATTTACTCCGGAGTAATATACCTTTGGACCTAATGATCCACTGACACACATCCTCTTATGCCAAGGGTCATGATGTGCTTCGAACTTTTGATCTCTGGGAGCTTCCAACTCCAAACAAAATTATACCTTTGAATTAAGAAAGTCTAAATGACTTTGTGGCTTAAAGTGTGCGCTACTTACCTGGATCTGATGGCTCATGATCCACTCGCTCAGATATAATGGATGATATTTAACCCTCTCCTCCACGCACTCCTCCTTCTGTTGGAATCTGATCTAATGGTCCAGATTCATTGTGTCAACTGATCCGACGAAAGATGTAGCTCTCCCTCTATGGTCGCAACGCTTTCCTTTCGAATGAAGGATTCTTCTCAAATAAATTCAAAGGATTCTCCTTTGATCTTTCTTCTGTGAGCTAATTGCTCGGCCTACACCTGTGTTGCACCCCCTGAGTTTGAACTTTGAAAATATTTTTATCATCACATGTTCTATGCTTATCCTACAGTGTGAGACTTAGATTGTTCTCGGCCTTCTGCACTCTTTGCAGAGACTCTGTGCACAACTACACTATCTCTCCTGAGCTTGGAATACTTAAAATTCAAAGGGTCTTGGCCCTTTTCTTTTCCAGATGACATCTTGTTTCCTCCTAACACTCTATTCTCTTCCTCCTGAGCTTTGGCACTTGCAATAATTTGCCTCTAGCGCACTCCTTGCGCTTGTTTTATTCCTTGGAATTATTTCAACACCTTGCAAGTGTTATCCTGGTGCATACCTTGCACGGGTCTTCTGTGCACACTTGCACTACTTCTCCTCCAAACTCAAAATTGTTTAGACTCCTATAGGACTCAACACTTTTCTCCTTTAACAAATCCTTGTGCCCTCCTGGAACCTTCTCAATTCACTCCTTACAGATTTATCAGAGTGTTCAGCAACTCTGAACTGTACTCTCCTTGCACATGTTTTCCTTCTATGTCCTGAAATTTTCAGGCTCACCTGCACACACCTTGCACCTGCTCAATGTAGTCCTTGCAGATCTTTCCTCAAAGTGTTTAATAACTCTGGTTTGTCTTCCTAAGACAAATCTCCCTTATAATATTTAATCTTCTTCTGGTGTGCCCACCTGGAACACTCTTCTTTGAACTCGAGATAGAGTTTGAAACACACTCCTTGTGTTGGATTCACATAGTATTTCAATTAGTCTGGTGTGCACTCCTTGCACAAGCCTAAGAGCCAAAAACACTTAGAAAATTACAGATATATAAATCTATCTAATTCCTGCAAATGAAACATTCATACATCCATGGCATTCATAGAAAAAAACAGTAAA
The DNA here is from genome assembly GCA_000966675.3 of Picea glauca. Taxonomy (NCBI): domain Eukaryota; kingdom Viridiplantae; phylum Streptophyta; class Pinopsida; order Pinales; family Pinaceae; genus Picea; species Picea glauca. Next base: position 473,798 of record JZKD02S1673821.1, read on the forward strand.
CACATTCACAAAAACAAAAACAAAAAAACATTCATATAAAACACACAGAAACCTCGTGGGCAAGAAAAACTGCTCTTTGTATGAATCCTCTGAATGCTTTGTACAATGTTTACAAAAATGGAATGAAACAAAGTCTTCATCTCTTCCTCTCCTTTCTTGATCTCTCTAATGCTCACGAACTAACACTAATGAATTTTTGATACATTGATATTTTCATAAAAGAGGGGCTCCTCAAGCCTTCCCTCCAACTACCTACTCTCATTTATTACATTCAATTACATTCATTCCCCATCTAGTCCAAATCAGATATAGATATACCTACTATCAACAATTAAAGGTGACTCTACACTTGGCCTATACAAAAGCATTGGCTCGACTTTCCTTGAGCCTTACAACATTTAACTTCATTAAATATTTAAATTTCAGTGCAAAATGAAATGGATGGTGCCTCTCTCTTTGGGATCTTCTCCCTTGTAAGTGCGTTAATGCTCTAGCCTATTGAAGCATGGATGAGTTGGATCGATGATCCTGCATCATACTTCCATGTTGGAAAAAATCATGAGCTCTTGCTCATGGCTCCCCTTCCACTGAGGTTGAGATCCTCCAGGGTCCCAAACTTTTATGTGGATTTGTCCATCTACTCCTCTACTGTGCGGTTGTTGTTGTTGTTATTGTCCTGCTGTTGCAGACTCTTCTCTGTTCAGTGTCTCCTGCCTATTCTTGGCTATCTCTTGCGCTGATTTCAACATCAACCTTCTTATATCCTCTATCTCCTTGTCCAGTTGGTCTACTGGCTAGCTCTTCTTCTCCTACAACCTGCTCTGTTGCATCTCTTCTTCACCACACTCCAACTTGACTTGTTGGATAAGTTGTATTTGCGCTATCACCCTTTTCTCCAGGTCTTATATCTCTTCACACAGATCAGCAAAATCCATGTTGTTTGTTGCTCTCTCCTCTTTTGTAGGTTCCAATTCTACAGTCACCTCGTGTTCCTCTCCCTTGCTAAAATTTTTGAGCAATTCCACTGAATGCTCTTCTTTGATCTATTGGGAAGACTCAAATGTATTCTCTTTCTCCTTCATGATAGTCATTGTTGGATGTCTCTCTTCTCTTGTAACTGCAACACTTAAACCGTTATCTTCACAAACATTTGGCCCCATGAACACTTTGTTGGATACCTTTTGCATCATATCCTAAAAATTTTGAGCCTCTTCAAATATCACTCCAAGGAATATGTTGATCCCTCTTATCATTGGAATGAAATTCCTATCCTCCTTTGTCAGCATTCCTCACTAATCTAGACTCACCTCTAAGTTCTTGAGTCTTTCAGACAGTCTCATCTCCTCTTTTCCCACCTAGAAACTTGAAAATTTTGTCCTTCCCTCCTGGTACTCTGCGATATCCCTCACTGATCTCTGCTCATTTCCCTCCTGGAAATATGAACTTCCACTTCTTCCCTCCTAGTAGTCTATGATATCTCCAAATGATCTCATTTCATTGCCCACCTGGTAATATGAAAGTTCATTCCTTCCCTCCTGGCAGTCTATGAGATCTTTAGTTGTTCTCCTCTCTTCATCATCAAGGTTTTTTCCAGTCTCTAGTTCACAAATGTAAATAATCTTCTCTGTGACACTGAGGTTTTCAGCATGCCTCAGACACCTCTTCAATTCATGTTGTTGCCTCCTGGAAATTATCTGTTGGATATGCTATGTTTCCTTCTGCTTCATGGGCCATTCATACCACCAACATCCTTGCGCTTCCTTCTGCATCTTCAACATCAGCCTATCATGCTCCTCCTAGATCTCCTTGAGCTATTGGTACATTTCTTCTCTGTTGATATTCTTGTGGTATTCTCCTTGACCTCATTTCTTTCCTTCAGTAGCCATATTCCCCTTTTGTCTTCCCTCCTGGAAATTCTTGAGTTTTCCCTCACTCACTATGAGCTACATCTAGCCTCTGATTCACCTGTTGGAACCTTCTCTTAGATTTTACACTTCTTCTAAGAGTACGCATGTTGGACAACTGAGAGGGGGGGTGAATCAGTTGTCCCCGTGCTTAAACAATTATGCCCATTTTAAACTCTTCACATTACACTTAATGATGATCACAATGATACAGGGAAGTAAGCAATAGAATATTAAACATCAATCACACACATGAAATACACAGAGATAGATATTTCTTGAGGAAACCCATAAAGGGAAAAGCCTCTTCTTCTTGATATGATAAGTAATCTTTATTTTCATTACATTATCATTCTTATGATCTCCAACTCCTCTTGAGGTTACAACCTCTATTTTACAAGCAACAACTTGCTAAGAGCACCAACTCTCTGATTTCTCTAGCTCCCACTAGAAGGAAGCACCAACTCCCTAAGTGTTCCAGCACCAACTTGATGGAATCACCAACTTCCAGTCACACAGGCACCGGCTTGTATAACCAAGAACAATATTTCTCCCTTGCACCACCCTGCCACCCTATTTTTTTTGGCTGCAACCAGATGGAAGATACAACTTTCTGTGTTCAAGCACCTACTTGAAACTCTGAGGACAATAGTCCTCCCTAGCACCTCCCTACCACCCTTAGATATAACGCTTTTCTTACATAAATTTATTACAGTGATTCAATGTTTATCAATGTCTTACCAATCTCATCATTGTTCTACTACACTTCTCTTTTCTGCCTGCATCGGTGTCCTCCTCTATGGATGCCTTGTGATTTCTATTCTTCTATGATTTAGATCTTGCATACAACATGATTCTACCCACATGAATCACTCTCCACATCCCCACTCATCTCTTCTTTGTTCAATGTTTTTATGCTCTCTGTACACCTTCTGCATGTTCTTCACAGTGTCACTTTTCTTCCCTACAGGATGTTCACTGCAGTTCTTCCTTACTCCTGCATAGCTTCACTATAGAAATCACCACACATCTATGTTCTGCATCCCCTTTCTCTCGTCCAGTCATCTCCTGTTAATCATAGAAACTCTTCGTATTCTCTGCGGTTCTCCATAGTCCATTCATCATGAATGGTCGTTATACTGTGATTCTTTGGCTTCTCTGCCAATTACATCTTTCAATGTTTTTTCGTCTCTTAATAACCTCTATGAACAGTCTTCATTCCACTGGTAGTTACCTCAGAACTCTTCAACTCCTCTGGCAATCACCCTACAACTCTTTGAGTTCTCTGGTCGATTTCATCACTGCATTTTGGAAGTTTCAGCCAGTCAAGTATGGCTTATTTGGCTTCTAATCCCCTTCCTTCATGTGACCTTTGGCGGTGACCAAACGCTTATCCAACACGTGCTTCATGACTTGTGACCTCAAGGATCTTAGTATGAGACATCTCGACTCTCCCAAGTCGTGATATCCGAAATGGAGCTTAGTTGGGATATCTCCTTCCTGTCACATGACCACGATTTGTGACCAAGTGCTTATTCAATAGGGCGCTTGGCGATCTCCAATGTGGAGCCCAGTGATGTGCTAGATCCTCCATTAATCCTTCAATGATGTGACCTTGGTTGTGACCAAGGTCCAAGAAACAGGGGTGCATTGCGATTTTGCATATCACGAACTTCTGCTGCCAGTTTCCTTGTATCTCTCAACTCACGATCTTTGAAATGGAGCTTAGCAGCGTGCTAGCTCCTCCCTTCATCCTTTGACGATGTGACCTTGGCTATGACCACAAGCCAAAAATTTGAGCACTTTGCTTGCCAGATCAATGGACCAGATCCCTTCTTCGATCCGATAGCTCAAATCTCAACGTGACTTCGTGTGTCGAGGGTTTGAGTGTGAGCCAAACCTAACTCTTCCAACTCCCGATATCTGATACTGGATCCAAATCAATAGCCCATATCATCAGTGATCAAATGAATCAGATGATTTCATGACTTCACATGTTAGGGGTTTGAGTGTGAGCCAACCCTGACTCTTCCAACTCCTAATATTCGATACTTTCTCTAGATCAATGACCCATATCCTCGGTGATCAGATGGCTCAGATCATTTAGAGACTTTGTGTGTCGGGGGTTTGAGTGTGAGCCAAATCTGACTCTTCCAACCCCCGATCTCCAAAATACTCTAGATCAATGGCCCATATCCCTCTGTTATCCAATGGTTGTGATCATGTCACGACCTTGCACCTCGCGAGTTCCTGCAACTTTTCCTTTGACTTTCTTGATTTTCAAGTCAGTGAAATGCTGAGTGCTCGCCACGTGTCCTCACTTACATGGTCTGCCACCTGTCCTTCCTGACATGGTCTGCTGCCACATGGTCTGCCACTTGTCCTTGCTAACGTGGATCTCCTCACATGGCAAATTCTCTTCTCCTAGATATGACAACCCATATTAGTCCTCGATCCAATGAATCAGATCATTTCGTGTTATCACATATCTCGAGTTCGAGTGGTTAGAGAAACTCCTTTGTTTGACCTTTCAGTCAGATAAATGATGATCTTTCTCCATGTGTTCTCTGTCTCCAATGAACAGGATTGTTTCATGACCTCATGTATCGCAAGTTCAAGGATAGTACTCAGCCTTATCTTCTTCGTTGTTATACTGGATCCGACGGCTATCAGTCCTCAGCACTCAGATCCAACGTCTAAGATTTGTTCTCCTCTTCTGTGGGCTTCTCCTATCTGTATTCATATCTGACATCCATTGGGTAATAGGGAAAGGTGATCTAACGATCATTGTTGCATATTCCTCCTAAGATTAAATTGTTGTTCTTGCCACTATCGCATCTTCCCTTATTCTTGTTTTCCATCGTCGTGTTGATCTTGCCATCATTGAAAAACAATCATACTCTCATCATGCTGATATCTGAACTTGCCATCAATGACAAACAAGTATACTCTGCCTTCTGTTTGTAATCATGACAACAATATCCCCCTTTGGCATTGATGGAAACCCTGAACGACTGCACTATTTTTCTTAGACCTCCAATTGTAGCATCCACACCTTTTCTCCCCTTTTGACGTCAATGTCAAAGAAAACATGATCCCCCTGCGTTGTTGCAATACTTTTCGGAGGTATTAGATATTCAACCAACTCATACTCCCCCTGACAGGATGGAATCTCTTAGGTTGATAGTGGGGTCATGCCCAACTTCTAGTGTAGATACTCAAACCAAGCTTGTGAAAGCGGTTTAGTGAAGATATCAATAATCTCATCTTTGGATGGAATATAATGCAAAGAAACCACAAATTTGGTTACTTGTTCCCTCAAGAAGTGATACTTGATGGGTATATGCTTGGTATTGGAATGGAAGACACGATTCTTTGACACACTAATTGCACTGGTATTATCACAATGGATTGGAATGGGTGCAATATAATTTACCTCCAAGTCTGCAAGTGTTTGAATCATCCAAAACACTTGGGTACAAGAGGTGGCAGTTGCAATGTATTCATCTTCTGTAGTTGATAAGGAAATGGAACCTTGCTTCTTACTCAACCATGATACAAGAGAATCTCTTAAGAAGAATTCACCTCCACTCGTGCTTTTCCTTTCATCCACGCAATTAGCCCTATCAGCATCTGAATAGACTGATAGTTGAAAATTTTGATTGCTCATATACCATAGGCCATAGTTCATTGTTCCTTGCAAGTATCTGAATATTATTTTGATAGCTAACAAATGACTATGTTTAGGTGCATCCTGGTACCTTCCTACCATTCCAACAACATGCATTATGTATGGACGGGAAGTTGTGATATACAATAGGTTTCCTATCATAGACCTATATGAACTCCAATCAACATCAGGTGAAACATCATCCTTTCTTAACTTACATCCAGTGACCATAGGTGTGATCATAGGTTTAGAATATTCCATTTGAAACCTTTTCAACATTTCTCTTAGATATTTTTTTGAGAAAGAAATATCCCTTCAGACCTCTGAGTAATTTAAAGACCAAGAAAAAATGATAGTTCCCCTATCATAGACATTTCAAATTCAGACTACATTGTAGAAGCAAACCAATTTACCAATGAAGCATTATTACTACTGAAGATGATGCCATCTGCATAGACCAACACAATGAGTAGATCATTACTCTCTTGTTTGATATATATATTGTTGTCAATTGTTCCTCTATTGAATCCTTTGTCTTGTAGATACGTATCTAGTCTGTGATACCAGGCACGAGGATCTTGTTTCAATCCATATAAGGCTTTCTTAAGCTTGCAGACAAATTCAGGGTTATCTGATAGTTGGAAACCTTCTGGTTGTTCCATATAAACTTCTTCTTTTAGATATCCATTTAGAAAAGTTGACTTAACATCCATTTGATATACTTTAAACTTCTTATGACAAGCATATGCAAGAAACATTCTAATAGCTTATAATCTTTCTACAGGAGAAAATGTTTCATCAAAGTCCAGTTCTTCTATTTGAGCATATCCTTTGCAGACCAATCTAGCCTTATTTCTTACAATATTTCCTTGCGCATTCATCTTATTTTTGTAGACCCATTTTGATCCTATTACATTTTTATTGGTTGGCCTAGGAACAAGTTCCCAAGTGTCATTCTTTTCAATCTGGTCTAGTTCCTCATTCATTGATTTTAACCAATTTACATATTTATTGGCCTCATTGAATTTCTTGGGTTCCACCATGGATATGAAGACTAGATTTGATTTCTCAGTGTTTTTTATTATCCTTCTCCTTATTTGTACACCTTTGTATTTTTCACCATTATCTGACTTGTAGGATGATTCTTTTGAGTAATTATGGAGGAAGAATTTGATGTTGTATGTTGATTTGAATCTATCTGAGTATTTGCATCTTCATCTGACTCAGGGTATTCTTGTTATGATTCTTGGACTTTTTCAACTTCAACTTCATCTATATCCTCTGTTTTTGATTCTATATTGTTCACCTCTCTTACTGGGACTCCTTCATCAAATTTTATGTCAATACAATCAACCAATTTATGCATCCTCTTATTATAACATTTGTATCCTTTACTGTTTGTATCATACCCTAAGAAGATGCCTTCATCAACCCTGTCATCATACTTGCCAAGGTTCTCATTATTGTTCTTTATGTAACACTTACTCCCAAATACTTTGAAGTGTTTGATTGAAGCAGGTCTCCCATACCACAATTCATAAGGTTTCTTGTCACTGTGTGGTCTGAGGTGGGATTTGTTAAGAACATAGACTGATGTGTGTATTTCTTCTACCCAGTAGGTTTGACCAATGTTCTTCTCATTCATCATTGACCTGGCCATTTGCTGGACTGTTCTATTTTTCCTCTCAACTACTCCATTTTGCTGTGGAGTTCCTGGGATTGTGTATTCTCTCTTGATTCCATTTTTATCACAAAATTCCTTAAAATCACTTGACATAAATTCTCCTCCTCTGTCTGATATTACTGCCTTTAAACTCTTACCTGTTTGATTCTTAGTTAAAGCCTTAAATATTTTAAATTTCTCAAATGCTTCAGATTTTTCTTTGAGAAAAGAAACCCAAGTGAGTCTAGAGTAATCATCAATAATCAGCATGAAGTGGTTTTCTTTCCCTGTGCCTTCTTGTCTTGATGGTCCACATAAATCCATATGAACTAGTCGGAGTGGTTTCTGTGTTGAAGTGAAGCTCTTGGATTTAAATTGTGTCCTGGTTAGCTTTCCTACTTGGCAGGGTTTACACACAAAGTCTTGTGGCTTTGATATTCTTGGAAGATCTTTTACTGCCTCAATATTTTTGAGTTTGATCAAGTGATCAAATTTTAGATGTCTAAGTCTCCTATGCCATAACCAGCTTTCATCATGTTTACTTAGATGACACTCTTATCTATCTTCTTTCAACACATATACATTGTTTTCTATCCTTATGCCTTTAGTCGCCACTTGTCCTGAGTTTACATACTTTATCTTACAATCCTTGGAAGTGAACACCACTTCACATTCTCTGTCACACATTTGAATTACACTAAGAAAATTATGTTTCATCTCTTCTACAAGCAGAACATCTTGAGCCTTTCCTTTACCATTACTCAAACTCACCATCCCTTTACCCTAGATTTTACCTGGTTCATCATTTCCAAAGGTTACATTTCCTGTTTTTCTTTTACTTATAGACTGAAACTTAGCCTTGTTTCTAGTCATGTGCTTGGAACATACATTGTCTATATACCAGGGGTCTTTTTGTTTTTGAGTTGAAAGTACTAGACCACATTTTTCACTGTCTTTATTTTTCCATGTGATGGCATTTCTAGCTAAAGGATTTATCCTTGGATCTGCCTTGTACTTCTTCAAATGGTAGTTTGTAGCTTTGTGGTAGAAGTTATGACAGTTATAACATTCGAGCTCATTGTTCAGTAGGTCAAATTGATTGGTGCTACGTTGTCTATTCATTGGATGCTTAGTTCTATGTTGTAAATATTGTCTATTTCTTGACCTCCTTAGTTGCATGTCTCTAAACTTAAATTGACAATTTACAATCTATGACCAAAATTAGAACTGTAAAAATAGTAGCCATGAAAGAAATTTTGGTACCTGAAGGATGGCCTTCTTCTTGGCATTTTTTTCTCTGTCTTTTGATCTCTTTGTTTCTTATCATGGATCATATTGTCTTTATTATCTTTCGGTGACAGAGTACTCTCATGGTCTGATTGTCTGCTGACTTGGAACTTGATCATCTTTACTCGCTCTTTGCTTTATGTCTCTTTGTTTCTTGAACCACTTACGTAGCCTAAACCAGTATTCAACAAACGAGATCTTTGTTTGTTCAGAATGTCATTAAGTTTTGTTGAGGCTTTAATGCTCGAAATATTTTAGAGATACAATGCTTTAAAATTCTCCATCTCTTTTCTGGTTTTTACTAACTCTTCTTCCAAGGCTTCACATCTTGCCTTATTTTCTAATAATTGTTGTTTTAGGATGTCCTCTATCTTCTTTGCCTCTTCTAACTCCACCTTTAGCAGGGCAAAGTATTCATCAGGTTTTTCAACATTCTTTTCAAACTGCATCAACAACTATTTTTGTTTTCTCTTCTCGAGTCTGAGTCTGTCAATATATTCTAAGGCACTGATTAGTTCACCTTCCATATCAACCACAACTTCTTCATCATTAACATCACTTCCTGTATTTTTATTATCATAATCCTCTTTTTCCATAAGCACAAAGTCATTAACCTTATCTTCATAAGAAGAGTCACTATCTGTGTCTTCTGAAGAATCATCATTGTTTACACATAAACTTTTCTTTTTACCAAATCTCTTGGGTTTGTACTTATTTTCACCTTCAGAATTTTGATCCTGCTTCTTGTGTGGACACTTAGATGCAAAGTGACCTATATTTCCACAGTTAAAACACTTGAATGGAAACTTTCCTTGATACTTTCCTGATCCTTTCTTTAGTCTTCTCACAAATTTTTCTTCAATTTCATCAGGCTTAGATTCCTCATTCTTGTCTGCTTTAAAATAAGCTTCTCTAGTGTTGGATTTATCTTTACCTATCCTCATTTCATATGCAGCCAACGTTCCAAGAAGTTGATCAAAAGAAAAATCTTTTAGATCATTAAGTTATTCTATAGCAGAGACCTTTGGGTTGAACTTATCTGGAAGAGATCTCAAAATTTTATGAACTAAAGAGGCTTCCTCAATTTTTTCACCAAGAGATTTCATTGCATTTACTAGTTCTTCAACTCTCAGAAAGTACTTCCCAATAGTTTCATCTTCTTTCATCTGTATCTGTTCAAACTGTACTCTGTAGGTTTGAATCTTGGCATGCTTTACCTTCTCATTACCTTCATAACTGCTAATGAGTTTGTCCCACATGTCTTTGGCAGTTTCTAAGTGCATAACTTTTACAAATTCTACTTCTGCAAGCCCACTCATAATAGCATTCATAGCCTTAGCGTTGAATATGAATTCTATCTTGTCATCCTTATTAGATAGTACAACTAGCTTTACATAACCAGTCTCTACCACATCCCAGACATCTTCACCTAAAGCCATTATGTAGGTTCTCATCCTAACTTTCTAGAAGGTGAAGTTTGTTCCATTGAACAAAGGGGCCTTGTTGGTTGAAGTTCCTTCACATCTAGTCATGTTTAATCTCTAGGATCTACCCTTAGATAAAAGGGGTCGGATCCGATACCAATTGTTGGACAACTGAGAGGGGGGATGAATCATTTGTCCCCATGCTTAAACAATTATGCCCATTTTAAACTCTTCACAGAAAACTTAATGACGATCACAATTATACAGGGAAGTAAGCAATAGAATGTTAAACATCAATCACACACATGAAATACACAGAGACGGATATTTCATGAGGAAACCCATAAAGGTAAAAACCTCTTCTTCTTGATATGATAAGTAATATTTATTTTCTTTACATTATCATTCTTATGAGCTCTAACTCCTCTTGAGGTTACAACCTCTATTTTACAAGCAACAACTTGCTAAGAGCACCAACTCTCTAACTTCTCTATCACCCAATATAAGGAAGAACCAACTCCCTAAGTGTTCCAACACCAACTGGATGGAAGCACCAACTTCCATTCACATAGGCACCGACCTGTATAACCGAGAACAATAGTTCTCCCTTGCACCACCCTGCCACCCTTTTTTTTCTGGCTGCAACCAGATGGAAGCCACAACTTCTTGTGTTCAAGAACCTACTTGAAACTCTGAGGACAATAGTACTCCCTATCACCTCCCTACCACCCTTAGATATAACTCTTTTCTTATAGAAATTTATTATAGTGATTCAGTGTTTATCAATGGCTTACCAATATCATCATTGTTATGCTACACTGCTCTGTTCTGCCTGCATCAGTGTCCTCCTCTACTCATGCCTTGTGCTTTCTGTTCTTCTGTGATTTAGCTCCTTCATACAACATGCTTCTACCCACATGAATCGCTCTCTACATCTCCACTCATCTCTTCTCTGTTCTGTGTTTTTATTCTCTATGTACACCTTCTGCATGCTCTTCATAGTGTCAATGTTCTTCCCTACAGGATGTTCACTGCAACTCTTCCTTACTCCTGCATAGCTTCACTGCAAAAATCACTGAACATATCTATTCTTCATCCCCTTTCTCTCATCCATTCATATCCTATTAATAATAACAACTCATTGTATTCTTTGTGGTTATCCACAGTCCATTCATCATGAATGGTCATTATACTGTGATTCTTTGGCTTCTCTGCCAGTTACAGCCTTCGATGTTTTTCCATCTGTCAATCGTCTCTATGAACGGTCTTCATTCAACTGGAAGTTACCTAGGAACTCTTCAACTCCTCTAGTGATCACCCTACAACTCCTCGATTTCTCTGGCCGATTTCATCACTATGTTTTAGCAGTTTCAGCCAGTCAAGTATGGATTCTTTGGCTTCTAAGCCCCTTCCTTCATGTGACCACCGACGGTTACCACACACCTATCCAATAGGCACTTCATGACTCGCAACCTTGGGGATCTTGGTATGATACATCTCAACTCTCCCAAGTCGCAATATCCGAAATGGATCTTATCTAGGCTATCTCCTTCCTCTCACATGACCACGAGTTGTGACCAAGCGCTTATTCCATAAGGAACTTGGCGATCTTGGGAACATTCAATGTGGAGCCCAATGGTGTGCTAGCTCCTCTCTTAATCCTTCGACGATGTAAACTTAGCTGTGATCAAGGGCCAAGCAAGAGGGTCGCATCGCAATTTCGCATATTGTGAACCTCTGCTGTGAGTTGCCTTGTATCTCCCAACTCGCGATCTCTAAAATGGAGCTTAGCAGCGTGCTATATCCTCCCTTCATCCTTTGACGATGTGACCTTGGCTATGACCATGGGCCAAACATTCAAGCACTTTGCTTTCCATATCAATGGACGAGATCCCTTCTTCGATCCTACGACTCAAATATCATTGTGACTTAGTGTGTCGGGGGTTTGAGTGTGATCCAACCTTGACTCTTCCAACTTTTGATATTTGATACTTGCTCCAGATCAACAACCCATATCCTCGGTGATCAGATGGATCATATCATTTCGTGACTTCATGTGTCGGGGGTTTGAGTGTGATCCAACTCTGACTCTTCCAACTCCTGATCTCCGAAATACTCTATATCAACGGCCCACAACCCTCTGTGATCCAACGGTTGTGATCATGTCTCGACCTCACACATCGCGAGTTCCTGCAACTCTGCCTTTGACTTTCCTGATTTGCGAGTCAGCGAAATGTTGAGCACTCACCATGTGTCCTCACTGACATGGTCTACCACCCGTCCTTCCTAACGTGGTTTGCTACCACATGGTCTGCCACTTGTCCTTGCTGACATGGATCTCCTCACATGGCACAAGTTCTTCTCCTGGATCTGACGACCTAGATTACTCCTCGATCCAACGGCTGTGATCATTTTGTGATCTCGCATATCACGAGTTTGAGGGGTTAGAGCACCTCCTTTCTTTGACCTTTCAGTCAGAAAAATGTTTATCTTTCGTCATGTGTCCTCTGGCTCCAACAACCAAGATTTTTTCGCGACCTCGTGTATCGTGAGTTCAAGGATAGTACTCGGCCTTATCTTCTTTGTTGTTATACTAGATCCGAGGGATATCGGTCCTCAACACTTAGATACAAAGTCTGATATTTGTTCTCCTCTTCTGTGGGCTTCTCTTATCTATATTTAGGTCTTATGGCCATCAGGTAACAGGGAAAGGTGATCTAACGATCATTGTTGCATCTTCCTCCTGAGATTACGTTGTTGTTCTTGCCACTATCACATCTTCCCTTATTCTTTTTTTCCATCATCGTGTTGATATTTCCGTCATTGATGTGCTCATATTTGAACTTGCCATCAATGAAAAACAAGAATACTCTGCCTTCTATCTGTAATTATGACAACAACGCACACACCTTGTGCTCCCTCCTTCTCCTGTGCACTCATTGTTCTATGGTTGTTGTACTCCAATTTCTCACCTTAAGAGCTGCAAAGGCTCTTATCTGCTTCCAGAACCCAACTGGTTCTTCTCTTTCGGTCCACCTGGTTGTCTCTTCACCTTCTCTGCAACTGAGAGCACCAATGGATTTCTCCTGCAGCCCTCCTGGTTGTCTACTGAATGTTGCACACTTGTAAACAATCTTCACAGAACATCAACACTTTGTCCTCTCCTCCTTTGTCTGTTGTATACAGCAAAAGATCATCTTTGATACCACTTGCTGGTATTAGACAAAAAATATTCTCATCTTTGATACCACTTGATGGTATCAGACAAAACTCTTCTCCTACCTACTACAAAATCAGGATCTCATACCACTTTCTACTATTAGACAAAAAATATTTTCGGATCTGATACCACTTGATGGTATTAGAAAAAAATTATTTCACAGCTTTGATACCACTTGCTGTAGACCCCCTCTCACTCTTGGGGTCCACGCGACCTCCCAGTCTAGGATCATTCAAATTGTGGAGTCGAATTATCTCTCAAGGACCTCCTGAGCCCCAAAAATCCTTATACACAGGTCCTCAATTTCTGTGTAGGTATAAAAGATAAAAACTCGTGGGAGTTATCTCTCTAAGCCCCTTTCTCCTTTAAAATCAATTTTTGGGACCTAGCCCCTTTTGATTTGTCCAAACCCCATATGACCAAGGGCCATGACCAAGCGCTAACCATGATTCTTTGTTTCGACCCTTCGGAGCTTCCGGCTTTGGGAGTTTTACCTCCACTACACCTCCAATCCTCCGAAGTCACGGACTCGTAGACCTCCAAAAATATGTGGGATTTGATGGTCCTTAAATCACGCTAATATTAACAGCTAAAACCCTCTCCGGGAATTCAGGCTTCAAGTGTATTAACAACCACAACTCACAATTTTCACTAATACGCGAAGTCGCAGACCTCCGAAGGAACCCATATCAACAGTCCCCCATTCTTTAGCGATCAACAGCTCCGATTGGCTCCGAAAATATGAGCTTCATATATTTCCACAGTGCCATACCCTGATTTCACTGGAGTGCCAAACTAGAGAACCTCCAAAGGCCTATGGATCAACGACTCACACCCCTCCAACAACTGACGGCTAATATTTGCTTCATTTCTTAGGGATTCAGGCCTTTTCAACACCCAAAACCTCATATCCCTCGGAGTACCGAACCGGTGAACTCCCGGAGGACATCAAATCGATGGATCCTAAGCTTCGATGGATGGATGGCCCAGATCTACTCCAAACTTCAAGAGTCCGGAAAACTTCATGCTAAAAATCTTCACAACCCCTGAAATGGAAAAGGTAAGATCCACCCTCCACATATTTCTTGATGATTTCCAACTCCTCCAGCCTTCGAGCCTCCAAGAATATCTACACCAACCACTTCACAATTCTCCCACAATATTAGACCTCTGTATCATCAGATCTGGTGATACGTGTCCTCGACTATGGACGGTCGAGATGGGCTCCAGCTTTTCGGCCTTCGGGAGTCCCAACTACTTTGCACCTTGATCTTATTGAACCATGAATTAACGGAGTTCGAATCTATGCTCCACGTGTATTTTTCATCCAACGGCCAGGATTGGCTTCTTCCTTCAAGCTTCTGAGTGATCCCATTCCACACTTCCAAATTTCCCTCGGAGTGTTTATCCTTCAGAACACAGGATCTCCTACCACACGTCTATCCAAATGGATGACCCTGATCTGTCTCTGGCTCCTAGTACTTCAGGATTCTTACAACCTTTTTCACCTATGCCCTCCTGGAGTGCTTACTTTATGGACTCTAGAACCTAGTGCCACATGTCCATTGTGATCAATGGCCGAGATTAGCTCCGGCTCTGATCCCTTCAGGGATTATCACCTTAGCTCCACCTAGTTCTTTTAGAGTGTTGTCCCTCCGGATCCCTGGATCTACTGCCACAGGTCCCAACTGATGGATGATCTAGGTTAACTCCACCTTCAGGGCTCAGAGATTTCTTAACTCCACGCAACCTGTTTCCTATGGAGTGTTATACCACTGGACTTCCAGAATCCACCTTATCTGTGGACACATGTCCTCTCAATCAGACAGTCCATATTACTTTGAGTTCCAGGGACTTCAGGAATCTTACACAAATCCTCATCCGATTTCCTCCATATTAATATACCTTTGGACCTAACAATCCGCTAACACACGTCATCCTACACCAATGGTCATGATGTGCTCTGACCTTCGAAGCTCCGGGAGCTTCCAACTCCAAACAAAATTATACCTCTGAATTGATGAAGTCCAAAGGAATTTGGGGCTTAAAGGGCGCACTAATTACCCAGATCCAATGGCTCATGATCCATGCACTCAGATCTAACGGATCAGATTTAACCCTCTCCTCTACACACTCCTCCTTCTACTGGACTCTGATCTAATGGTCCAGATTCACTCTTTCAACTGATCCAATGGAAGTAGTAGCTCTCCCTCTGCGGCCGCGGTGCTTTCCTTCTGAATGAAGTATTTTTCTCAAATAAATTCAAAGGCTTCACCTTTGAGCATTCTTTTGTGAGCTAACTGCTCGGCCTTCACCTGCGCTCCACCTCATGAGCTTGAACTTTGAAATGCAGTTTACCTACACATGTTCTACACTTCTCCTAAAGTATGAGACTTATACTATTCTCGACCTTCTGCACTCTTTATAGAGACTCTGTGCACAACTGTACTATCTCTCTTGAGCTTGGAATACTTAAAATTCAAAGGGTCTCAGCCATTTGCTTCTCCAGATGATCTCTTGTTCCCTCCTGGCACTCTATACTCTTCCTCCTAATATTTGGCACTTGCAATAATTTTCCTCTGCCACACTCCTTATTATTGTTTTCTTCCTTGGAAGTATTTCAACACCTTTCAAGTGTTGGCCCGGTGCATGCCTTACACGTGCCTTCTGTGCACACTTGCACTACTTCTCCTCCGAACTTACAATTGTTTAGAATTCTAAGGAAATCAACCCTTTTCGCCTTTAACAAATCATTTTTACCTTCTGGCACCTTCTCAATCCACTCCTTTTAGAGCTATCAGAGTATTCAACAACTCTGAACTGTGTACTCCCTGCACAGGTTTTCCTTCTATGTCCTAAAATTTTTCAGGCTCACCTATGCACACCCTGCGCCTACTCAATGCACTCCTTCCAGAGCTTTCCTCAGAGTGTTCACTAACTCTGGTGTGTCTTCCTGAGAAAAATCTCCCTTCTGATCTTTAATCTTATTCTGGTGTGCCCAGCTGGCATGCTCTTCTTTGAACTTGAGACAGATTTCGAAATGCACTCCTTGCACTAGCTTCACAGAGTATTTCAATTACTTTGGTGTGCACCCCTTGCACAAGCCTAAGATCCCAGAACACTTAGAAAACTACAGATAGAGAAATATATCTAATTCCTGCAAATGAAACATTCATACCTCCATGGAATTGATAACAAAACACAATAAACACATTCAGAAACAAAACATTCATATAAAACACACAGAAACCTCATGGGCAAGAAAAACTACTCTTTGTATTAATCCTTTGAATGCTTTGTACAATGTTTACAAAAATGGATTGCAACAAAGTCTTCATCTCTTCTTCTCCTCTCTTGAGATCTCTAATGCTCATCAACTAACACTAATGAATTTTTTATACATTGATATTTTTACAAAAGAGGGGCTCCTCAAGCCTTCCCTCCAGCTACCTACTCTCATTTATTACATTCAATTACATTTTCTCCCCATCTAGTCTGAATCGGATCTAGATCTAACTATTGTCAGCCATTATAGGTGACTTTACACTTGGCCTGTACAAAACATTGGCCCGACTTTCCTTGAGCCTTACAACATTTAACTTCATTAAATTTTTAAATTTAAGTGAAAAATGAGAGGGCTCGCGCCTCTCTCTTTGGGATCCGCTCCCTCCTAAGTGTGCTGATGCGCTGGCTTGCTGGAGCATGGTTGAGTTGGAGCGATTCTCCTACATCACTCCACATGGGAAAAATTTGAAGAACTCTTCTCAAATATATGGATTAAGGATACAAATATGGAGCCAATGTATAAAATTCAAGATGAGTTAAAAGAATCAAAAGAAGAGATCAAGAAGAAGGATGATGGGTTATCTAATATATGAGACCTTAATGAAGAACTTATTAAGGAGGTTCGAAAATTAAAACAGGGAATGAGTAGTAAAGGGGAGTGGGAAAAGGATGAGGCAAGGGAAGAATTGTAAAATAATGATGAATAAATATGTAGATTAAGAAACCATAATAAAAAAATATTAGATGAGGTTAAGAGAGTGAGAGAAGAAAAGAAAAATTATGAAAATCAAGAAGAAGCAAGGATCTTGGATGAATAATCTACCAAAAGACTGGAAGAGGAAATTTGCAAGAAGGTTGAAGAATCCCTAAATATTGATGAGGTAAAATCAGAAATACAATCCAGAATTGAAGTGGGATGTTATAATTTGATAAATGGGGTGACGTTATAACTTCAAAAGGAGAAATAAGACAAGAATCAAGAAGGTAACTAGAAGATAGTTGAGGAAATTGAACTTCATCTAGAGGGTGTACATACTAAATATGATGGTATTATCTCCAATGATAGATTAACAAAAGACCAAGCAAAGAGGATAGAGGATTCCATTGTCTCTTAAAATAATACAGATGAAATGGATGTGAAAAATGAAGGGAAACCATCAAATGTGGAACCATATCGATACCCTCATTACCAGGAAAGATTTCAAGGAAGACAAGAAGATCAATATCAGCATTACCAAAGAAGAAGATGGAATACTCATCAATATTCATGGAACAAGGCATCACAAAACCATTATTCAACAAGATATTATTATAGACCAACATCTACTACAAATTGTAGAATCTTAAACAACAATACATGGAATCAAAGGAAATAAAATTATGCAACAACTAGCCACCAAGGATTACAACCAAAAATAATTAATTTTCAATAGATGGATCATCATCAATGGAAAGAAGAAAGTAAGAACATAAGAAAATCATATTACTTGTTTTCATCACATGTGAATCTTTTAATTCCAAAGATTTGAGGACAAAGCTTTTTGAATGAGGGTACTATTTTATGACCCAAGGGGGGCATTAGTAGGGTTAAATTTATATGATATGACCCCAAGGGGGGGTATATATGAGAATAAATGTACATGTAATGTGTAAATATATATGTAATAGGGTCAGCTTAATAGTAAAGGTACCTCATGTATAGGTGTAAATATGTATATATAAATACCAAGTATTCATTATTGAGGGATGTGAATTGTGATGTATAAAGGTATTTGGTTATTTGGAAGAGTTTCTCATATTCTTTAAGGAGTTATCATGTAGCTTATCTATCTTGGAATTGTGATCGATGCTCACATTCTATACATGGTGTGTACTTCTGTTCTTCTATGATATTTTTAATTATTTGGAACATTACACATTGCTACGGAAGCTACAGAAGCTATGAAATTTTTTAAAGTAGTTTGATCTCTGAATTACACAGACCTAGAAATTTAATTATTTATATTAAGTGCATGAGTTGGTGAAATGGACATGCTATAAGCATACCATTTACGGATCATAAGCTCAAGGGTGACATACTATTGATAGTGCTAGAAAAGTGGTGTCTATGGTTTGGTGGAACATCTGAGGTGTTACGAGGAAACTCTCTCTATGGCATGGGGTAAACCACAACAACCATAATGACATGCATAAATTGACTCTAATCCCAAGTATACTATATAAATGAAATCCTAACAAGACAAGGCTGAGAGCCTACCTCTTCCGGACGTTTGATGAAGACCATCGTTGAGCACACAACTCAAAGCTTTATACTTACAACTTGTCCTCAACAACCAAGATACGCAAGCATATGGTGACATTACATAGTGTTAGCATATATATTAGCATAATCCATTAACATTCATGACAAATATGCCCATGGAATAATAATTCAAATATTTACAAGATATCAATTGGACAAGAAAAGAGTATTTCTATTAAAATTATCAGCAGAAGTATATATGTGACAAACTTTTGTACCTGCACATATCAAAATCAGTTGGGCCTCCACCACTCCAATCTTCCACAAAAGGCAAGCTCATATAAAGGAGACAATGAGGTTCTCCATCACAAATAAGGAAGATCTTGGGGGTTGAACAAGAAGTTTAGACTTTCAAGGATAAAGGGATGCAGACTCAATATGAAGTGAAATTTCTCTAGAGTGTCTTTACTCTCAAAATTGATTGCTCCTCCAAGGCTTGGATATTGCTCAATTTATATCCTTCAAATGGAACTGAAGGGTCGATTCAGAGTGTTTCCATTATATGAAATATCAAGGATCATGGATCTAGTGACATGGCATGGAAACCCAAAACAATTTTTAATTTTGAGCACCAAACCCGATGTATGTGGGTTGTAGTGGAGAAACTTGTGTATACGTTGGTTGTCTAACTGATAGGGCACGTATATATGGGAAAATGTGTTTTTTGGGATTTGGAAGGTACAAAAGGGGACTTCAAGTCTACATAGGGAAATGGAAAGGTCATCCAACCAATTTGCATGGGGTGAGGAAAAAAAATTTGTAACAGATTCCCCCTAATGTGTGAGTTCAGAGGAGTATCTACGATGGCTTAAATACATTATAATTCCCAGAAGTGGAGTAATGGAGACTCGGCTAGAAGAACTAGTTACTCATAAGAATATTACAATCCATAATGAATTTGTACACATGGATGCGAATCTGAATTACATTGCAGATCTATGTGGAATTATATCAAATAGTTGTTCATGGCCATGAATAGGCAACAAAAAGAGAACATATGCCATAGGTTGTCATAGTCACGAACAAGGCATAGTGAAATCCATTCTCAAAATCAATATGAAGATATATGTATACAATGGAGTACAATTTGATCTCCCATGATCATTGAATTCCTATAGGTACTGGTCCAATGAAAGACAACAACAGATTAGGAAAGTTGTTGTTGTAAGCTAGAGGTATTCTACACTATCAATCGAAGGTGAAAGTATACATCATGTGAATAGAGGAGTTGAGGTTGAACAAAATAAGACTTCATTTGATTATTGGTCATTAAGGTATACCGTTAACAAACATGAGACAAACTACCGATAAGGAAAGTAGGTACCAAGGCACCAAGTACATTCTTATAAGTGTGAATAAGGGTGTTGAGGTCGAACACTTGAACAATCCATCGATCAAGAGACATTGATGTATTCCAAACTATCAATGGAGGGAGAACCTGCCACTGATGATTGTAAGCCTCTAGGTACTCATAGGACTCTAGTCCTCACTTCCAAAATAAATGACCTGAATTCGATGGAAGGATACCCATTGAAAGGAGAGCAGTAGGGAATCTCTCATCAATCAACATGAGGTACAAAGAAATAGCTTGATGATTAGGAGGAGCTCAGATGAATAGAATTTTCATGAACCAATGACCTTGTGCATCTCCCGCATGCACCAGATGAACTTAGTACATGAAAGAGACCCTTTGAATAATATCCAATGAGGAAGATTATCGACAAAAGCGAGGAAACCCCTAATAAGGCTAATGGCATCCAAGGCATTGCACAAATCCCAATGTGTGAATAGATTTATTTTCGTCAAACACAATGGAAACCCCCCAGTTAGTGACCAATGAGGAGATGTCGATTTTTGGGTTCAAGGTTACCTACCCATAATCAAAGTAGGACCAGGGTGCATGGTACAACTACAACTTCATGTGACTCTGAGACACACTGAGGGTATGGATGACATGAAAATTCAAGAGTTCTGAGAAATGGATGAAACAGGCTTATAGAAATTCTTTGAATGAGAGAATGAGACATATGGATAACTCAGGCAGCATAGACTTGATGATAAAACTTTGTTATGCAGGAGGCATCAACAAACTCTCCATAGGGACTAGAAGAATAACTAGTTGGAGGAGTAAAATCTAAGTAACGATCTCAACTTCCTAAGGTCATGCTAAACCCAAAATTTAGATGATAGTGGACTCAAAAGTTTGTGCTCTATTCAAAGGTGACACGCTATTTCCAATATGAGATAATATTCTTTTTTCGCCCGTCATTTTTGTTTTTGCATAGGAAAAGAAATGCTATGATATAAGAGAGGAAATGAGTGTCGCGAATAAGCAAATAGCTCAAAACAGTGGAACATTCTTATTCTCAATGCAAGGAAGTGAATGTAGGGCATGGACACTCGAGGGGATGTTTCCTCTTAGGGTACAAGGTGTCAAGATGCAAAGGATATAAAGAAGGCTTCGCTTGGCTAGTGATACAAATTGTTGAGGTAAGAGGATTATAATGAGAAAGAGAGAACCAAAAATAGGCTCAATATTACAAGCATGATGATGGAATGCGATTACAACTTAACTCCTAAGAATGTCCTTTTTCGTAGATTTCATCCCCTAGGCTCGAAAAAGTATAAAATAATACCCAGGAGAACTCTTCTAGCCAATGGTGAATAGAGTATTCATTTTTTGTAAGTAGTTTACTTGGTCCAAAAAAGGGTTAAAATTACACCAAATAGATGTCCTTTCAAATCCATTTAACGAGTGTCAAAGAGACAAGTTCACTCGACAATCTTTTCATTTTTTAGAGAGTCGGAAAAGAGATTAACTAAGACTCAGGGGGAGTACCATAGGTAAAGGTCAGAATGCTTGTGAGAAAGAATATGGGGTTCGAATGCAAAGTCATATCGGAACTATTGGGAACTATCGGTCCTATGGAATAACTTCTTCCTGGGCACCAAATGGTACAAAGTTTCTAGCTAGGGAACCCATATGTGGTAAGCTTCTACCGCTTAATAACAACACTTCTAGTAGCAGTAAGAAGGTTCTTCATCACTATAAATAAGTTTGTACCTAAGGAATATGGATCACAGTCATAGAACAATGCAAGAATCCAAAATGGAGTGACAACCTATCCTATACGTTGGTGAAAGAAAATACTTGTTGAAGGCATGAACAGTTGGTATGATGCTAGAAACCACAAAAAAGCATGGACAAAATCACCAAAACCAATTCTTTCCACTGCACTATTAGTCCACAAGGTAAAAAATTAGCACAAACTATATGAAGTGGGTAAAAAAATTCTACTAATAGTAAAAATAGACCATTTTACGATACCATTTGAGATTTTTCACCCACATAGTGCATTTTAGGCCATTTTCCCCTCAATATTCAAGTGTCGATTGCAGGAGCTACGATCAACGGAATTAGAAACCGTCTGGACCAAGTGCCCATCCCATCTACTTCAATTTTAATGGTTTGAATTTCAATTTTAGACCCCTTTTTTTGAGTATTAGAGGGAATACTATGTAAATTAGGGTGTATGCAGGTGATAGTTCATTGGGTCGTGTATACGCCCTCATATACGTGGGAAAAAAAAATCTTGCCCGCGTATATACAACCCTATACGTGATTGTTACCATGCTATCCCATGTACAATTCAGTGAACAATTGTTTGAAAGGATTTAACTCATAAAATGACTTTTCCTTTGTAGGATGGTGATTGAATGGAGGGAGAGTGATCATGAAGAGATAGATGCAGCAATGGAAAGCGATGCATGGACCCAACAATCTTTAAAAATATGTGTCCTTTATAAATTTTGGGCTCTCAAAGGAATGAGGGCTCAAGTGAGGTTACTCCAGATGCTCGTAAACTACTGGGATCCAGAGACAGAGGCCTTCAAGCTTGATGGGAAACCATTGAGGATTGAAGTGGATGACATATATTTTATTATGGGATTTTCTCATTAGGGAGAGGTAGTGAATATCAAGGCTATAGGGATTAGGGGTGGTATGACCATGGAGGAGTATATTTCCACCCACTATGTTGCAGGCACAGATAAAGTAGGGAGCCAACTCCCAATCAGGGTGATCGAGAACCTGAGATTAAATATCATTGTACTTGTTCTTACATGGATTTCGCGGTCGACCTTGTTGCACCAGGCATCAAGGCCACTCATGTTCTATGCAGTGGAGTGTTTATGACCCACTGTTTATTACTGGTGTACCTCACTACTGGCTAACATGATAAGCTAGCTGATGGATTGCAAATAAGTGAGAAAGAGAAATTTCAGATTTGCATCCATCCTGTGTAGATTTTTCTTTGAGTGGGTTTCAAGCTTGAGCCCTAGAGTAGAGATTATTCCACATGGACCATGTGATCCATCCATGTCACATTGGACCGATGTGATGATGTGGCTAGAAGGTGGTAGGGTTCCAACCCCCTACAATGATGAGTTATTTTTCTGGTGGCGTCGACAGGTCATATCCATTGACGACTACTATTACGTCGGGATTGAATACAGATGGGATCCATATATTCCTGTTCGACCAGGTTCCACCTATGGTGATATTGGTAAGAAATGTTTTTATATATTTCATTTTTTTGTGTTTTTCAAAAAGAATAAAAAACACAAATATTTTTGTATGGTATCAAGTGTTAACAATTTCTTTGTCATGCAGATGTAGGTCCACGACGACTAGATGGATTCCCACGAAATTGATGGAGGAGCTGGGGAGATGAGAATGCGGGAGGAGATGCAAAGAGAGTATTGTAGAATTTGCAGGGGAACCTGTCTCAATTGAAGCACATGATTCCTATGGTTCAATTGGAGGATCTGCCAAAGGCTATGCAGTGGCAGGTGGTGCATGTACCACGTGCGTGGGTGTGAATCTTCCAGCGTCTCTCAAATGTCATAGTGTTCTATCATGACACGCATCCAGTGCCACAGGCATAAATTCCATGGTCATATATATATACCGGCCATTTATGTATTTTGAGGGTGTGAGCTCCATTTTGTACTATGACACCATATTTTTTGAAAAGATGAAATATAAAAAAAATTGGTCTTCAGCTTTACTTTTATATGTTACAATGTGTACATTCATGAATGTGTTTTCTTTGCTTAGTTATGTGACAAATTCCAATCTAAAATATAATTATCATATGCATCGAATACATGATTAGAACTTCTAGGTATGTTATTATAAGTAAAAAAATCAAAGTATTGTTCCAAAAGTCGTACCCGTAGGAATCGACAGAGTAGAGTAGGGTCTCAAACATAGTAACTTACATTTAATTAACATACGACTAATTGGGAGTCCAAGAGAACCTCTAAAGACTAAAAACCATATGAAATGGCATCACGTAATAGTTATATAATGACGCTATACTCAACCACATTATTCATTGATGGATCCAGACGAACGCCACCTAAAGACACCAGTTGGCCCTTAGGTGAGTAAATGAACCAGGCGATGGAAGCTATGTTATGTGTATGACAACTGGCACCATCCATGAATCCTAAGTAAACTGAAGAATTCATTTACATCTGCCAACCAAGGGAAAAATTGATAAGCAATACGATGGCACAAAGGAAAAGATATATATACACTAAGATACACTAGTATACATAAATTCATGCCAAATCTTGAGGGCTTATGCATAATACCTTTTAAGGTAGAGCCCATTTCTAGGCTCATACAACATATTCCCTTCATAATCCTCTAGTTAATAGGATCCTTTCTCTAAGACACGTCGCACGATATAAGGATCGTGCCACATGGGGTTGAACTTGCCTACCCCCAACGGTTCTTTGGCTTGGTCATACAGGAGAGCCAAGTCACCCTCAGCGTACTACCGAGCATAGATAGACCTATCATATTGAACCTTAACACGTAATTTATTCTCTTCAATGGTTGTAGAGGCATATCGACGCTGCTCATCGAGATGTTCTAGGAGCACAAGGTGTTCTTCAATATTGGATGTGTCAGGTAGGCACTCAATTTCAAACTTGAGGGAAGGGATTTCGCATTCAATCGAAAGAATCGACTCCACACCATGTACTAAATGAAAAGGAGAAAAACTAGTGGAATTATTTACCGAGGTTCGATATGCCCAAAGTGAACGGTAAATCATCAGGTGTGAGTCAGACTTACTCCGGCTAACAGTTTTTTGCAAGATGGTCTTGAGAGATTTATTCACCACCTATACTTGTCCATTTTCCTAGGGATAGTAAGGGGAAGAATAATCATGCTTAAACCCCAGTTTTTATGCTAACTCTTTCATCATTTCATTCTGAAAGTGACTGCCATGATCAGTGACAATTTATTTTGGGATTCTGAACCAGGCTATAATTTGGTTGAATATGAAGAATGTCGCAGTCTTACTATCTGATTTAACAGTAAGCATGGGCTTTGCCCATTTAGTGAAGTAATCCACAACCACGATGATATGTTGGTGCTCCCCATCCAAAGTTGGGTTACAGTCCATAAAATCTATCCCCCACTTGGTGAAGGAACTAACAATGATGATTGGGTGAAGATGGGTTGGGTGCGAGTGCATTTTTCGAGCGAACGCCTGGAAAGGGTGACACTTCTTGATCGCTTCAACACAATCTTTAAAAATTGATGGAAAAAAATAATTGGCTCACAATATTTTTTGGGTTGTTGCAAGCCCAAATAAATGACCACCACAAGCCCCACTGTGACATTCATTGATAACTGACTCATATTCCTCGTGAGTCAAGAAACGATGAAAAATATTATCTACTCCTCCACGATACAAAGTGTCGTCGATGATAAGGTAATTTTTAACCTGATGATGTATATGTCATCGATCGTCTCTCGACGGATGTTGGGATAGCTTCAAGGTTTGAAGATAAATTATAATTTCTCCATACCAGGGGTCCGAAGAAAATATAATGAAGATATATTCATCTGCGAATGAATTGTCATGAAAAATGTCCTCATCTAGTCGAGGGAAGTCTGATATCAACTCGACAAAAACTAGAGATTTCTTAGACTTCGTCGAAGCAAAATCGAGATCAAATTCTTGCAAAATAACAATTCACTTATTGTATTCCCCCCTTATGATACGCCTGGAGAGGACATATTGAAATGGATTGATATCTGCAACTACGGTAGTTTTTCAAAATAATATATAATGTCGTAATATTTGAACTGCATGCACGACGAACAAGGATAATTTCTCTACGTGAGTGTATTTAAGTTGTGAACCAACCATATTTTGACTGAGATAGTAGAAAATGTGCTCATGGATCTCATCGTCTTCCTAAACCAAAACCATACCAATCGTCCCTTCAGACACGAAGATATAAAGCAAATAGTCTCTATTGTAGTCTGGAGGCTTCAGCAAAGGTGTCAATACCAAGGCTTTCTTCAAAGAATCGAAGGATTCCTAGGCTCACTCGAACCATATAAATGGAGTATCCTTCTTCAAAAGACACATGAAACCCTTATTTAAATTGGCATAGTTCAATATGAACCGACGGAAGAAATTATCCTTCCAATGTAAACCTTGAAGTTGTCGAATGTTGCGTGGGGGAGGAAATCAAAGTATTTCCTCAACCTTCATAGGATCTACCATGATCCCATGATCAAATACTAATAATCCTAAAAGACGACCAAACCTAATGCAAAAGATACAATTGTGACGGTTCAAATAGATGTGATAGTAACAAAATCTCTCAAATACTAATCGAAGGTGAGTGGAGTGATCTACTCTCATGTGAGAGTGAGCAGTGAGATCATCAAGGCAAGCTTCGACAATATGCTTAAGATCATGAAAAGCAAAGGTCTTGGCACATTGGAAGGTTTCTCCAGTGTTTTAATGGATGAAAGGCATTTTTTAGTATGAAAAAGTACCCCAAGGACAAATAGACGTTATCTTATGTTGATCCTCGGCTTTGATTTGAATTTGATTATACCCTAAAAATCCGTCCATAAAAGAAAATATTTCCCTTCCTACACACTCATCAAGAATCTGGTAAATGAAAGGAGTTGGGAAGTTATATTTAGGACAAGCCTTGTTGAGGTCTCAAAAATCCATACATATGTGGATGGTTCCTTATTTTTTATTCACGGGTATGGGGTTGGACACCCATTCAGTCAAGGGAACCGGGTAGATGAAACCAGTATTAAATAGCTTCTCTACCTCTACCTTAATAGCAGAGGCCTTCCTAGGATTAACAACTCTAATATGTTGTCGAACAAAACTAGCATCCAGATATGTATTGATCTCATGTTCAACAATGCTGGGGTCGGTCCTTGGCATATCTTCGTATGACCAAGCGAATACATCATGAAATTATTTGAAGAGATCAGTGTAGATCTTAATTTCTCTAGGCGAACAATCCACACCAATATATACGTTCTCAATTTTTATAGGAACTTGAGAGATGTCAATCATGATGGCAGGAGAAATATTCTCCATGTTTCCTTCGTCATAAACACCATGCGTATATAGTGGAACCTGTTGGAAGATTGGTTGTTGTCATTGATGTCAACCCTAGTCATGGGTTTTGGACCGCAAGATTCATGAAGGTATTTGGACATGAAGGAAAATGCACATGTAGATAAAACACCCATGGATGGATAGTATACATCATGTTGTTTCCGGTGGTACGTGGCACGTCACGTGGATCCTCATGGTTGAGGAGAAATGAATTTTTGAAGATGACAAAGTGAATTGTACATGTAGGCCCTGAAGATAATTACAGAAAAGAATTACAAAACAAGAGAGTGTCAGGTCGGCCCTAATGTTAAAAGGAAGTGACATGAATGGTATAAATAAACATCATTATCCATTCATTTTATACAAGTTGAATTTTAGAGGGAATAAGAAGTAAAAGAAGGTCGGATTTCAAGGGAGGATGAAGTCTTTTGGTGATGTGTTCTAAGGTATGTTATTTTCAGGTCATCTTACCATTTTTTCTATAATTTTTTTTCTAGAACGATTCAGATGGTGAAATCGCTAAGGTATTGAGAATACATATCAAGGTACCTCTGGTAAAAATTTAAGCTCTTGATTTGCTATAATTATGGAGATACACTCTGTGGAAGATAGTGTTTGTGACCAGTCCTGAAGCTAGTCAATAAACAAGTGTTCCAGGTAAAATAGTCATAACTTCTTCATATAGAATCCAACTAAAGTGGGACCAATTCCATTGGAAAGAGTACGAACTTTAGTTTCTTGTGTGATATTTTCAAAATTGGATGTTAAATATTGAGTGTGGGGCATTCTGTACAAGTTGGGTCGTCTGAACAGACCAGAATTGAATAAAGTCTACCATTCTTTCTATAACCTCATTTTGGGGAGGATTCAAGGAGTGAAAATTGGAGGAATTTCAGAGAATAAATTGAGTAATATTATCTATAGGATCAGAGTACTCCATGAATTGAAGAATTGCATAAATTGAATAAGTCTCAGGAAGCATTATCAGGTTTTATGTGATGATTGGTTGATGGTGATGATTTAATGTAAAGTTTTATTATCTCTCATATAGTCTTGGGTGGAAGGAAGGGGAAATGATGGAGAGTTCAAATATCTCTTGATATTGGAGGATTGTATCTTACTCTTGGAGGTTTATCCCTCCCTTTACATTTGGAAGCTATAGCTACCTTTGGAAATCATTACTTCCCTTGAACAATAACCATTGATTATTTCTCATATATTGTGCATGGTGTATTGTGGTGTATTGGTGTAACTCTTATACTATTGTTCATTTCTCACTGGATATATTTGAATGGTTTAATTATAAGTTGAAAAAGGTTTTAAATTGTTCTTGATACTGATTCACCCCCCTCTCAGTATCAACAATTGGTATTAGAGCAGGTTGCCTTCATAACAGTTTGACCACTGGAAGGAAAAACCTCAACAGAGATGGATGACCATGAACACATTTCATATGGGATTCAAAAATTTGATGGAAGAAATTATGCATACTGGAGTGATAGAGTGAAAACTTACCTAACATCTTTGGGAGTAGACATTTGGTACTTAGTTGTAAATGGCTATGTAATCCAAAATAATGCTCCAACCAATCCAAATGAGAAGAAGCTTATGAGTTGTAATTCAAAAGCCAGACATGTTACTCTAGCAGCATTGGCACCAACCATTGCTAGCAAAGTGATGGGATGTGGCACCGCTAAAGAGGTATGGGACAAACTCAAGAATATCTACGAAGGTGATCCAAAAGTTAAGCAGGTCAAGATTCAATGACATAGAGCAGAATTTGAAAATTTGAAGATGAATGAAAAGGAAGATATTGCAACCTATCTTCTTAGAGCTGATGAATTTGTTAATTCTATCAGAGGATTAGGTTAAGAGCTCGATGAATCGTTGGTTGTACAAAAAGTGTTGAGATCACTTCTCTTGAAGTATGATGCTAAGGTCTCCGCCATTGAAGAAACTAGGGACTTGACCAAAATGACAATGGATGAATTACATGGGACTCTTATGGAATATGAAATGAGAACAGGTACAGAAAGTGACCAGAAAAACAATGAAGTAGCCTTTAAAGCCATAAACAAGACAAAAGACAAGGATAACGACCTTGATGAAGAAATAACAAATTTCGTAAGAAGGTTCCAAAAGGAAGTGGAAGATACAAAGGTAAGTATCCTCTCAAATTCTTTAATAGTGGTAGAATAGGACATATTGTTGAAAACTGTTACTATAAAAAGAGAAGTCTCAACAATAAAAAGAGCTTCTACTCTAAGGATGATGACATATCCTCAGATTAGAGTGATGAAGAAGATAATGATAGAGGAGAAGTTCTCTTCATAACCCAAGAAACCCAGGATGATGATCATAATAATTCTAAAGAAGAAGAAATCATTTGTGAAGAAGATTCAGATAAAGAAACCAACCTTGATTCCTTTTGGGGATACA
>JZKD02S1673821.1:505267-560580 GCA_000966675.3 Picea glauca
TAACTCTTATACTATTGTTCATTTCTCATTAGATATAGTTGAATGGTTTAATTATAAGTTGAAAAAGGTTTTAAATTGTACTTGATACTGATTCACCCCCCTCTCAGTATCAACAGAACCTGTTATCGCGCAATTTGTACTTATCCCGAAGGGAAACGCTAAGGGAAGGAAAATTGGCATAACAGGAGGTTATACTATCATTGTTGCCTTAATAAGATACCTCTTTCTATTTAGGTATGATATCCCAGGGGAGACGTCACCGGTGACCTGGGGGTTTGAAAAGACAAATGTTAAAGTGTTAATAAAAGATAACCCCTCTCACAACTCACACCGATCAAAAAGTCCCAAATTTTTAATCAATGAAGCAATGATATGCTTAGATGTACCTTCCCAGAACAAAGCAACAAGAAAACAATATCTTTTGCAAGTACAATTTGATATTAGTGCTTCATAAAACCTTGGACTTGTCAATAAAAGCAATGAGTTGATGCAAGATGAAGCAAATAGAATTTTATAACATAAATGTATACAAGATGATAGTTTCACAATAAATTCCTTAAAATAGCTTCACAATGACCAAAACTAATAACCCAACAATAGAAATATATTATCACTTGTCAAAAGCTAATTGGGCAATGTAAAAATCAACTTTTGCAATTGCGTTTAAGTGCTTTTACCGTTGTAATAATTGGTTGTAGCTTAATTTTGTAACAACAACAATAATGCTAGTGAATTAGTCTAATCTAGGGTTAGGAAATATTAGTAGGTTTCTTAAGGTAAAAGATGTAAGGGTTGGTTTCATCAATCAATCAAATTCAAGGTCTAAATCAGTGCCTTTTATGGATAATGGAGTCACTTTGCAGCAACAAATTTGAAGGAAAAAAATGATAATGTAAGATCTAAGGACAAAGAAGGATGATGATTGAGGTGTTGGTAACCCAAGGCCTCAATCAACAAGCCTTAGAACGAAAATGACTACTAGGAAGTAGGTAAACCTAGGCCCTAGCGATTTTCTTTCTTCTTTATCTCAAGCTTGAAAAAAACAATGGATTGATGAAGCAAATGATACTAGAGTGTTGCAATTGCAGGGATCTAGTACAATGCTTCAAAGGTAGGGTTTCTAGCACTATTTAGTAGGTGAAAAGTTGTTAAGACAAGGACAATAACATGTGCTTGTTCTCCTAGGGTTTTAAACTAGCAATTTCATAATCTTGGAAAAAATGCAAAGTAAATGTACCATAACCATTCAAAGAAAAGAAGGATTGCATAAATTCACTTACATCCACCAAGAATAATCTAGCAATAAGCCTAGTTGAAGACCTTCCACCAAGAAAATGCCAAAAAAAAACACAAAATCTAGCCTCCTCCAAGAAGTGCGCCTAAAATTTCAGCCAATAACCCCTATGTAGGGCACAAATTTCATGCCTCACTTGTGAGTGAATGGATGATGAAAAATTACAAGGGGAAAATCCCCTATTTATACAGTGAAAATGACCTTTAATTTACAACATTAGGTCAAAAAGGCCGACATGGCCAGTTTACATGAGAAAATCCATTTTTACATAAATTTGACAAATAAAACCCTAATTTGATCTCTTTAGGGTGAGGTCATGCCCCTCCTAGGGTGACGTTAGCCTCTCTACTGGAACGCTATCCATCCAAGTGACACGTTGGGGATAAAAAACCCTTAGGAGCTACCACACGTGCCAACCCAAACCGTCCTCAATCTGGACACCTCAACTAGGTGACGTCAACACTCTGAATGATGATGTCTAGGGAATACAGGGGCCAATATCATGTGGGAGGGAAATACCCCCCTAGGTCTAGGCCAACCAAGTTGTCTCTGTTGGAATTTCCTCCTCTCTCTCCAGTGCAAGCCTATGGTATATGTATGCCCCTTGCTGGGGTCTCAACATCCATTTGGTGGGATTTCAGCCCTATGGAGGTCTGAACTAATCATCTCCCTATGTGTACCTATCCGAAAGGCATGGTCCTCCAACAACAACAAGTACTCCCACTCATAAGTCACAAGGATCATAGCGATGTCAATCACGTCTAATAATCAAGTTATCTAAACATGTGCATAAAACCTCCCTTTCCCAGACAAGTGCTCAAAGACATTATGCTATTCTAAAAGCCACATTTGGAGAGGGTTTCAGGATGTCCTATTAGGATAATTCTCATTGGATGTGGGATGTTTCCGGGTGAATACCAATCCAGGTCATGTAAGTGGATAAGGTGGTATGGGGATGTTTGAGCAATGGGTGCAATGATGAAAGGGAAATGTATGGTTTACCTGTGGGTTCCTCTGAAGAGGGTGAGTTGCACCTTATCATGGATGAAAATGTTTCCAAGCCCATTCAATGTCTTTTACCTTTTTATCTTATTTCTTTTTCTTTCAAGAGAATAGATGGGGGACACCGCCCTCGCATGGTGACAACTGGTGACAATGTTACCCACAAGCATTTCACGGGGATGATAAGGCAGGCTCGTGATGACACCCCCTTTCTCTTGGCTATGCCACCAAGAACCACTACCATGGCATGGTGATCAGCTGAATTGTAGTGTCATACCACTACATGCCCATGGACCTAATAGGTTGGCTCGTGATGAGACCCCCTGTCCTCCAACTAGGTATTGAGTTTATTATTTTATGGGTCCCTCCATTTCTTGTTGATAAGCCTTTTATTTATTTCTCGGGGATCCCTGGGCAAAGCATCTGAGGGTTTTTTTCTTTCGTCTTTTATCTTTTGCTAGCTAGTTTTACCCTCTAGGCCTTTATCCCCTTCTTCCCACAAGGCAAGGTACAACCCTTTGCTATCTTGGTAAACCCAATGCCCAAACAAATGCAGGAGATGGATGAGAGGGAATATGATGAAAAGTGATAAGTATGGTGGAAATGGACGAAAAACTTTCATGAACCCACCCAGTGGAAACTCACTCCTAAGGGAACCAACTTTCTAGGGCATCCTGTCATCCCCCCAGGTGTGGAAAATTCAAAAGTCATAAAGTCCAAGCACACGTCATGAAGTAAAAGAGAATTAAATGCACATATTTAAATCTTTTGAGAATCAGAGTGACACATACCATGATACCTGGACTCATTACCTCATGGAGCAAGACCCACTGCTGCTGAAGGACCAGGTTGATGGGATGGATGTTGTTGTTGCTGACAGAATGAAAGAGACAAAGAAGAAACATGGGCCCTCTAGGGCCAGGCTCAATTCAATATGGCTCACTTTACTCCATGTCTAGGACTTGTGGGCCTCGAGACACAATCTCCTTAGTTATCCCTAGGCTAAGGGATACAATTTGGCTCCAACTCGGGGACATGTTCTCACCAAAGAGCACATGAGAACCTCAACATCTCTGGTATGACCAATTACCTGATAGATCTCAACAAAAACTATTAGTAATCATTTGGGGTGGTAATATCACCTCTGGCTCATATATGGTGCAATGAAATGAAAGTAAGAAAGCATATATACAAATGGAAATACAATTACTCTAGCATGAAATGCAAATGGTATATACAATGAATGAAAAGTTTTGGAAGATCCTTGTTCAAGTTTGACCGATTTTGGGACTTTGACAGCCTGTCAAACACAGAGGGAAAGACAAAGCAGAGATTGCGGGATCTCGACCCCTTTTTGGGTATTTGGGACTGTGTAATGGGAATGGGATGTCGGCCCATGAGTTTATCGATGTTTAGGCCTCTTTTGAAAAGTATAAATAGATGTCTAGGCAATGTAAGAAGAGAGACATAGCTGCATCTGTGTGATATTGAGCTAAGTGCTAGATCTATGTGATCAAAGGATTGTCAGTTCCTTGTGCATATTATGTAAGGCTTGCAGAGCTGAGTGCAAGTGATTGTAGAAGCTTAGTGTTGTGACCTAGCTCGAGGAAGGAGGATCTGGTGAAGTATGCACAGATCTCTTGTCCTAGGTGGAGTAGGGTTTTTGGTGGCTCTGTGCATGTAACTGATTGACTGAAGACAATAAAGAATAATATTTGGTGGACGTAGACCCAGGGTGGGGGTGAACCACATAAATATTGTGTTATTCTACTCTGTGTGATGTTCTAATGTGTTTATATGTTATTTTCTAAGTGATTTGAGATGATTAAATAGATCTACGTATGCTTTGTGATAATGATGTATATGAATGTTAGATCCGACCTATGTGAATGTGCTTAGTTCTTGAATCTGCTAGATCTAATCTACTTCTTTATGTTAAGTTCTTAGATACATTAGATCTGGATAAATGTTGTGATCCTTTGTTTTATCTGCGGAGTAGATATTGGTTACATATTGGTGAACTGACAATGCTAAGTGCTTTATTAAGTAGTAAAATCATAGATATGTGTCCCAGCTAAGGTTGCAGACATATGAGTTATGCAACCACCCCTGCCTCTACCTTGGGTGAGACTTCATCTGCTTCGCAGGTGTTGCTGAAAGGGTCGGTAGTTAGGGTTTTTTTGGTGTGTTGTTGTAGTGTTGAACCCTGGGTCTACCCCTGTGCCAACAAATGGTTCTGTTGTCAGGACTTGAAACTGTGATTGTTGGGAACTGGGAAAGAAGAAGCTTTGTGCAAATATTTGACCTGAAACTGTGGAAGCTCTGTGCGTATATCCGTTTCCCTAGTGCACAAAATTTCACTTGACTTGAGGAGCTCTGTGCCAAGAAAAGAGGTCAGATCTGAAGAAAAGAGGTAAGATCTACAAGCTCTATGCTCTGATAAAGGTAAGAATATTGAAAACGTTTTAGATCTAGAAGCTTTGTGCTTTGTAAAAGTAAGATAAGTGGAAATTTTTGTTTCTAGAGTATGGATCTAGGTATGTTTAATAGAGTCTGTCCTAGCTTGAAAACTAGGGCACTAATAGATGAAAGAAGGTTTGATATGAATAGATCTGAAAGATATGTTATAACTATGCATAGAAAGAATGTTTGGAATAACAAATGGATGCAAGATCCTAGAAAGAATTTGGTGCAGGTTAGATCCTATAATCTTAGCGTGTAGTACAGGAGAAGTTGGGGATAATTTAAACAAAAGAGAGGATTAACCCTCTGTTATAGTTGCAGAAAACCAGGACATCTTGCTAAAGAATGCCCTGGAAGAAGACCTAGTTGTATTTTTTGTAAGGCTATGGACCACGAGTTGTTGTATTGCCCTATAATGATTGCTAAAGTTGAAAGAATGAATATGAACCAAGAAAACCCTAAGACAGATCCTGAAACTATGGCTGAACTTCAAAAAGAATCGGAGAAAGTATTGCTATAGATAAAAGGAACCCTGAAGGACCACCGACATGTCATATTATCCGAGATATTCAAAGAAAAAGAATACCTTGAAGAAAGAATAGGATACTTCGACGTTGATTGTGTTCTAGATGAGGAAACACAGGTGAATATTATGACAGGAAGAACTTGGGAAATTTTAGCAAAGCCTGCTATGAATCCTTCCTTGGGAGGAATAGGGTTATTCAGAGGAAAGCTAATAAACCTATGTGGAAGCCTCGCTCAGATACCTATGAGTGCAAATGGAACTTTGACAGAAGGAGATTTTGAGATTATTATATTTATTGAGGACAACGCCCCATTTACCATGTTACTAGGAAAACCTTGGATTGACAGAGATTGAGCCAGATGAAAGGAAAAAGAAGAAGTCTTGGAGCAGAAGAAGCAAGAATTAAAATATTTCGTGACTAGAAGGATCACACACTTGATTGAAGAACAAGAAAATAGATCGAAGCTATTTGACATAAGAGACTCGTATGTCGAAGTTGTAAGAAAATTAGAAGACCCTCAGAAGACTGAAGTACCTACTCCAGTTAAAGAAGAAGTATTACCCCTTGATCCTAGGAAATAATTTCAACAACGCGAAGTCTCTATGTCCAAAGAAGATAAAAATCAGAATGGAAAAAGGACTACTGAGATGAAGCTCACTGGAAACAAGGCTAGAAAGATCAGAAAAAAGAGAGCTAAGATCAACAAGTTGCAGAAGAATATAGAGGGAACCTCGCAGAAGGAAAGTTTGCAAAATTGGAGCTTCGTTCGGATATCAGAACAGCGAAACATGACACTTCGCCATGGCGAAGCAATATAGCCATTGGGGACATTATAACCATTCGAGTGATGCCCCAAATGGGTAGAAGGACATTTATGGACAAACAGCTCGCCATCGTACCATTGGGACCATGCCATAATAGATAGAACAAAGTTAATGAAGGCCTCATACCCATTGCAAGTGACCCATTTCCGAGTTACCTACTTATCCCGTCGCACCATGCACCGAGAACACTTTTTCTAACTGAGAGTTTGATCTTGAAAACTAAGTGGATTTAGCAGAGTGATCATCGCATTCTTCCCATCTATTTTCATTGCAGTGTCTAAGTTAATCTTGAACACGATCTAGTTAATCCCGAGCGTGTATGTCCGAGGAGCTCACCGTAGTCAAAGAATCAGTGACAAAATTACTCCTCCACCTGATGACTGAAAGACTCATGTCGGAGAGAGGATTATCTGTAGGTGTACATGCTTCATCTACGAGAATAGTTCAAGCATCACCGTCGACTTCTCGCAGAGCAAGACCATCCCGGTCATCTGACGAGAAGAGAACCAAACACAAGGATGATATAGCGAATGATAAATTGATCTCGACCATCTTAACCACCTATAATCCACCTCTAAGTGGTGTTGTAAACCGCGACAGCGTACCTAGAGATTTCGACTAAACCTTGGTCATTGCGTACCTCCTGAAGGGGATCCGCGTAGTGAGAGAAGACCAAGATAAGATTACAACGTTGAATTTTAGCGAATTCAACCTCAGAGATCACAAATTCTACAACATGCTTGCCCCACACAAGTACCTAACTGAAACAATGGGGAAGAATTCGAAGATAATCCCCCAATCATGGACCATGAACCTCACGCAGTCCACCCTGCTCAATGTTATGAAGATCCCTCACTTTGGACGACACCAGGAGGTGAATTCATGTGTCAAGTTGTTGCTATCTTGTTATCATGGTGGTTACTTGTGGCTAGACAGTCGCATAAAATTGGATCTGACATTGATCAATCAGATCATAGGCTTGAGCATGTAGGGACTTGATCCACAAGAATTTTACCCCGAAAAAGCTATGGATCGTGCTCTAGCACAGCGAATCAAAGACACATACCAAGATGTTGAGAAGGGAACGTGAGGCTACAAGGTAGCTTCTATCCAAAGTGGCACAGTGCGCCTCGCCTACTAATTGATTGCAGGGAAGCTCATAAGAAAGAACCAACCCACCCAAGTCATCGGCTTCGTAGTTGACCTCACAGAGAAGTGCGTAGAAGGTCTTTAGATGAACTGGGTGAAGTACCTAGTGAACCAATTAGAACTTGACTGCAGAGAATCCCAGGATCAAGGGTTCGAATTTCATTTCATATGACTATTGATCATGATCTCTTTCATTGCCTTGGATATGCCGAAAGGTGTGACCTTCCTGGACATTGAGCCCTTCAAACCATTGGCCATGAAGTTCAGCACACTGTGGTATTCAAGCGACATGAATAAATAGTGGAAGTCCAATGCTGTCTTTCACACCTACTACAACTAGTTGAATAGATCCATACAGTCTGAGCCTCACATGACTCCAAACACTTTACACCAGTTCAGGCCCTTGATGAAGTTCATCATAGACCGACATTTTATTTACATCACAGTGCGCGCTGATGAACACAAGAAACAGCTTCAATCCTACTATAAGCTGGTGGAGGAGGACTTGGAGGAGATGACCAAGGACTGGTCGGTAGACCTCCTCATTCCAGCAGACCCTGCAGATATGTTCGACATCGACAACCCTGAAAGAGCGCAGGATACACCTGGACCCAACAAGACAAAGAAGACCAAAGAAGCACAAGATGTAAGTAGTACCTCAGTGAAAACTTCTTCCATATCACCAGAGCGAGGGGGTGATGGAGAAGAGATAAATGGAACATAAGAGGAACAAAATAAAGGCAAGATAAGACTGCCTAGATACAAAGAGGACCCCTCGAAGAAAAGGAAGGTTTCCCCTCCAAAACCTTCTTCCCGGAAGAAATCGAAAGCCTCAATGACCAAGTTGCAGACTACCCTCACTCCTGATGACTTTGATTTCATCATAGCAGCCCTGAACGATGCTTCTTTGTAGATAGCAGAGAAATAAGAAGCTAAGAAGGAGGAGATGTACAATAGAATTGAGGTCAAGCTCCAATGCGTACAACAGGCACTACAGTCCAGTCACACAGTCTCTACTGCGCCTCTGTAATTGGGAACACCAAAACTTAGAGATGAACTAGCTCAACTCCACCAATTAGCTGATACAGTTGAAGCTCGCCTTCGATAAGCAAAAGAAGAAACAACGCAAGCCACCCACGCTTTGGCATAAGTACAGGGAGTACATGTAGAGAAACATAGTGCTTCAAAATGAGAAAATCTTGCTCTCCAAGCGAATTTTGATGAGGAAAAATCACAGCTACAACAAGGAAAGGAATAGTTGCTCGCAAAGCAACTTGAAATGAAGGGAGTGGTCAATAGAGAACTTCTCTCTATGACAGTCATAGAAGTAAAGGTAGAGGATCAAGTCATGAAGAAAGTAGCGCAACTTGAAGAAGTGATCCAGCAGCTACAACAATGCATCGTAGATCTAGAACTACGCACAGTACCCAAGACCCCACAAGTTGTAAGAGACCAAAGAGAAGCAACTGCCAAAAGCGCAGTTGAGAGACTAAAATCTCTTGCCCTGGAATGAAAGCAGCTGAGTAACCGCAGCGTCCAAATGTATGAGAAACTCACCGAGAACCCAGAATTGCAGGCACTGGAGTCACAGCTCCAGGAAGCAAAGAAGCACGCAGAGACACTACAAGCACAGTTGAAGGCCCTATTAGCTGTAGAAAGAATGAAGTGGTCTCAAGAGCAGTGCACTGCCTAACAGCAGATCCACACGATTCAGAGCAGAGTTATGGAAGTAACTCAATGGCTCCAATCAGTACAAGATAAGGTGTATCAATTGTTCACAGAGTTTGAAAGCCAAGGAGTAGAGCTCGAGTAGGTTGTTAATGCAGTAGAACAACGCCTAGAAGGACCAGTCAATGACACAGTCATCCAGGAGTTCACTGAATAGGAGGTTGTAGCACAACAGCAAGTCGAAGAAGATCGAGCCAAGCTCGAGGATTTTGAAGTAGAACTATCCAAATCGAAGAGACTAAGGACAAGTCACAGGTGAGTGTTGGGGGCCTGTTGGCCCTTGACGAAGTTTTGGAAGATCCTTGGTCAAGTTTGACCGAATTTGGGACTTCGACAGCCTGTCGAATACAGAGAACAAGATGAAGCAGAGATCGCGGGATATAGACCCCTTTTTTGGGCCCTTTTTGGGTATTTGGGACTATGTAATGGGAATGGGATGTCATCCCATGGGTTTACCCATGTTTATGACTCTTTCGAAAAGTATAAATAGATGTCTAGGCAATGTAAGAAGAGAGTCGTAGGTGCATCTGTGTGATATTGAGCTAAGTGCTAGATCTATGTGATCGAAGGATTGTAAGTTCCTTGTTCATATTATGTAAGGATTGCAGATATGAGTGCAAGTGACTATAGAATCTTAGAGATGTGACCTAGCTCAGGCAAGGAGGATCTAGTGAGGTACGCGCAGATCTCCTCTCCTAGGAGGAGTAGGGTTTTTGGTGGCTCTATGCATGTAACTGATTGACTGAAGACAATAAAGAAGAAGAGTTGGTGGACATAGCCTCAGGGTGGGGGTGAACCACATAAATACTGTGTTATTCTTCTCTGTGCGATGTTCTGATGTGTTTATATGTTATTCGCTAAGTGCTTTGAGATGATTAAATAGATCTGCATATGATTTGTGCTAATGATGTATATGAATGTTAGATCTGACCTATGTGAATGTGCTTAGTGCTTGAATCTGCTAGATACGATCTACTTCTTTATGCTAAGTGCTTAGATACATTAGATCTGGATAAATGTTGTGATGCTTTGTTTTATCTATGGAGTAGATATTGGTTACGTATTGGTGAACTGACAGTGCTAAGTGCTTTATTAAGTAGTAAAATCACATATCTGTGTCCCAACTAAGATTGCAAAAATCTGAGTCCTGCAACCACCCCTGCCTCTACCTCAGGTGAGACTTCATTTGCTTCACAGGTGTTTCTGAAAGGGCCAATAGTTAGGGTTTTGTAGGTGTGTTGTTGTAGCGTTGAACCCTGGGTCTGCCCCTGTGCCAACACATACAGTTGTTAAGGCATTTGTTATTGATCAATAAGGTCATGAAGAAAGGTGGATTTACATCATATTGAACCCTAAACTGATCGGCTTGTAACATAATAGGAGGGTCCATTGGTCCATCTAAGCCTTTGAAAAAAAAAATGAACCTTT
Organism: Picea glauca; assembly: GCA_000966675.3. Classification (NCBI taxonomy): domain Eukaryota; kingdom Viridiplantae; phylum Streptophyta; class Pinopsida; order Pinales; family Pinaceae; genus Picea; species Picea glauca. The sequence continues at coordinate 515,683 of JZKD02S1673821.1, forward strand.
CTTTAACAGATGGGAACTTGGTGACTTCTCTCAAGGGAATGGTCACCTGCATTTTTTCTAATGCACCTTCAAAGTCAAAATTCAAATCCACTTTGTGAGTCTTGGGAGGATTCTTGGGAAGGAGTATGTTCATGGGTGGAGGTCTTGTTTGTGATGCCATAGGACCAGTAGAGAGAGGTTGGTTCATTCTCTTTTGTCTAGTATACACTTGGAATTCTTGTTTCTTCAACTTTTCTCTTTATTATTGGTCAAGGTTATTTATCACCTCCATGCTAGCCTTCTTGGTTGCTTCCTTTATGCCTTCTTGATGTTCCTGAAGTTTAACATTAAGGAAATATTGAGGATTTTCAATGGTATGGTAAACTATGTTCACTCATGCTCCCAGTGTGACTCACTGCATTGTAGGCACCAAGGGTTTTCATCTACTGTATTTGCAGGAGCTAAAGTATTGGGAACCTCTTGATCATTCTTTGGTCTAAAAACTTGGTTCCCTTTCTGGAACTTCCCTTTGTAAGGAACACTAGGGGATTGTTGTTTATTTCTTTATAGGTTAAAAATCATATTCATCATCATCTCTTGGGTTTTTACCATGCCATCTACGGTCAGTTTTAACTTGGCTAAGCTAGCACTAATTTCAGAGGTAGGTTCAACATTGTAGACTATCTTAGGTTTAGCGTCCATTCTTACTCTTGGGGCTGAGAAAGGATTGACTCTATATGATGAAAGGTTGTCTTCAATCCTTGTAGCTATCTCTTGGGATTCTTGGATTTTCTGAGGGTTTTTATCTTTGATGAGATATCCTAGCTGACATGTGAAGGATTTGGTATAAAGGAAAAGAAGGAAACTATCAGATGGATGATGGCTTACTGGGATTTTTTGCATCAAATTTTCAAACTTGTCATGGAATTCTCTAACGGTTTCATTATATTTTTTCACGAGGTTATTCATCCTTATCAAAAACATGTTGGGGTCTTCCTTGACACTCCATCGTTTGAGGAATACTTCCTCCAACCTATCCATGGTTTTAATACTAGCATCAGGGAGCCTGTTGTACCAGCGTCTAGCACCATCATGGAGGGTAGAAAAGAATAATTTCATGGCTAGATAGTCAACATCATCACTGATGGGATGAATCTAGAAGAAGGCACAAAAATTACTCATATGGTCCTCGACACTGACTACATCATTTCCAGTGAATTTAGCCAACCACTTTTCAGACTTAGGGGGAATTTTCCTAGGGTATCCTGGTATAGTTGTCATTTCTAGCAGTTTGAAGAGATTGGATGACCATTGATTTTGGTTATTGGCTAGGTTTGGATTGACAGTTTGAGTTCCTATCATAGACATTGTGTTCAAGATAAGATTCCCTCCAAACAGTGATTTTACTACAGGAGATTTTTGGGGAGGATTTCTTCTAAAGGACTGGGGAGGGTTGGTGTACCTCCCTGAGGTTTGTGGAGTCACCAGATAGTTTTCTTGAAACTATCAAATGGATGAGGGGATCAACCTCAGTGGAGTCACCAGGTAAGCTTTGAAAAGTAAAGTCTTTTGAGGAAAGTCTTACCAAAAAGTGTCCTATTTGAGGAGAATTGACTTAGTGTTCCCAGGAAATGGCGCCAAAATTTTATCGTGCAATTTGTACTTGTCCCAAAGGGAAAGGCTAAGGGAAGGAAAATTGGCATAACATGAGGTTATCCTATCACTGCCACCTTAATAAGATACCTATTTCTATTTAGGGATGGTAGACTAGGGGAGACGTCCCTAGTGACCTCAGGGTTTGAGAAAGAAAAGGTTAAAGAGTCAATAAAATACATCCCCTCTCACAAGTCACACCGATCAGAAAGTCCCAAAGTTTTAATCAATGAAGCAATGATATGCTTAGATGTATCTTCCCAGAACAAAGCAACAATAAAACAATATCTTTTGCAAGTACAATTTGATGTTAGTGCTTCATAAAACCTTGGACTTGTCAATAAAAGAAATGAGTTGATGCAAGATGAAGAAGACATAATTTTATAACAGAAATGTATACAAGATGATATCTTCATAATAAATTCCTTAAAATAGCTTCACAATGACCAAAAATAATAACCCAACAATAGCAATATACTAGCACTTGTCAAAAGCTAACTACACAATGTAAAAATCAACTTTTGCAATTGCTTTTAAGTTATTTTACTTCTGTAATAATTGCTTGTAGCTTACTTTCATAAAATTAGCAAGAATTTTAGTGAATTAGTCTAATCTAGGGTTAGGAGAGGTTAGTAGGTTTCTTAAGGTAAAATATTTGAGGGCTTGTTTCATCAATCAATCAAATTCAAGGTCTAAATCAGTGCCTTTTAGGGATAATGGAGTCACTTTGCAGTAGCAAACTTGAAGGAAACAAATGATAATGTAAGAGCTAAGGACAAAGAAGGATGATGATTGAGGTGTTGGTAACCCAAGGCCTTAATCAACAAGCCTTAGAAGGAAAACGGCTACTAGGAAGTAGGTAACCCTAGGCCCTAGCGGTTTTCCTTCTTCTTTATCTCAAGATTGAAACAAACAATGGCTTGATGAAGCAAATGATACTAGAGTGCTGCAATAGAAAGGCTCTAGTACAATGCTTCAAAGGTAGGGTTTCTAGCACAATCTAGTACGTGAAAAGTTGTTAGGACAAGGACAATAACATGTGCTTGTTCTCCTAGGGTTTTAAACTAGCAATTTCATAATCTTGGAAAAAATGAAAAGTAAATGTACCATAACCATTCAAAGAAAAGAAGGATTGCAAAAATTCACTTACATCCACCAAGAATAATCTAGCAATAAGCCTAGTCGAAGACCTTCCACCAATAAAATGCCAAAAAAAAAACCACCAAATTTAGCCTCCTCCAAGAAGTGCGCTTAAACTTTCAGCCAATAACCCTTAAGTAGGGCACAAATTTCAGACCTCACTTGTGAGTGAATGAATGATGAAAAAACACACGGGGAAAATCCCTTATTTATACAGTGAAAATGACCTTTAATTTACAAAATTAGGTCAAAAAGGTCGACATGGCCAGTTTACATGAGAAAATTCATGTTTACATAAATTTGACAAATAAAACCCTAATTTGATATTTTTAGGGTGATGACATGCTCCTCCTAGGGTGACGTTAGCCTCTCTGCTGGAACGCTAGCCCTCCAAGTGAAACGTTTGGTCTCAAAACCCCTCAGGAGTTGCCACACGTGCCAACCCAAACCGTCCTCAACCTGGACACCTCAACTAGGTGACATCAAGGCTCTAAATGATGATGTCTAGGGCCTTCATGAGACAATATCATGTGGGAGGGAAAGACCCCCCTGGGTCTAGGCCTGCCAGGCTGTCTCTGCTAGAACATCCTCCTCTCTCTCCGGTGCAAGCCTCTAGTATATATCTTCCCCTTGATGGGGTATGCACATCCATATGGTGGGATTTCAGCCCTATGGAGGTCTGAACTAATCATCTCCCCATGTGTACTTGTCTGTCGGGCATGGTCCTATAGAAACAACAAGTACGCCCTCCATGGGCTCATAAGTCATAGGGATCATAGCAATGTTTATCATGTCTAATAATCAAGTTATCTAAACATATGCATAAAAACTCCCTTTCCTAGACAATTTCTCAAAGATGTTATGATATTCTACAAGCCATGTTTGGAGAGTGTTTCAGGAGGTCCTATTAGGATAATTCTCATTGGATGTGGGATGTTTCTAGGTGAAGACCAATCTAGCTCATGTAAGTGGATGAGGTGGTATGGGGATTTTTGATCAATGGGTGTAGTGATGACAAGGAAATGTATGGCTTACCTGTGGGTTCCTCTGAAGAGGGTGACTTTCACCTTGTCATGGATGCAAATGTTTCCAAGCCCATTCAATGCCTTTTACCTTTTTATCTTATTGATTTTTATTTCAAAAGAATATATGGGGGACACTATCCTGGCATGGTGACCAGTGGTGACAATGTTACCCACAAGCATTTCACATAGATGAGAAGGTTGGCTCGTGATGAGACCCCCTTTCTCTCGACTATGCCACCAAGAGCCACTACCCTAGCATGGTGACCATATTAATGGTAGTTTCATACCACTACATTCCCATGGACCTAATAGGATGGCTTGTGATGGGACCCCCTATCCTCCAACTAGGTATTGAGTTTATTATTTTATGGGTGCCTCCATTTCTTGTTGAGAATCCTTTTATTGCTTTCTCGGGGATCCCTGGGTGAAGCATCTGAAGGTTTTGTTATTTTGGCTTTTATATTTTTCCAGCTAATTTTACCCTCTGGGCCTTTAGCCCCTTCTTCCCACAAGGCAAGGTACAACCCTTTGCTAGCTTGGCAAACCCAATGCCCAAACAAATGCAGGGGATGGATGAGAGGGAATATGATGAAAAGTGATAAGTATGGTGGGAATGGACAATGAACTTTCATGAGCCCACCCAGTGGAAACTCACTCCTAAGGGAAGCCACTTGTTAGGGCATCTTGTCATCCCCCGCAGGTGTGGACAAGTCAAAAGTAATAAATTCCAAGCACACGTCATGATGTAAAAGAAAATTAAATGCACATATTCAATTTTTTTGAGAATCAGAGTGACACATACCATGATACCTGGACTCATTAACTCATGGAGCAAGACCCACTGTTGCTGAAGGACCAGGCTGATGGGATGGATCATGTTGTTTCTGAGAGGATGGAGGTGCTGAAGAAGAAATATGGGCCCTCCAGGGCCAGGCTCAAGTTAATCTAGCTCTCAATACTCCATGTCTAGGTCCTGTGGGCCTCGAGACATAATATCCTTAGTTATCCATAGGCTAGGGGATAACAAAACCACAGTGTGACTGACCATCTCACTCAAGGTAGATCTAGAGTCATCATGTTCGATCCTAACCAACTCTGGAAGGAAAAAGGAGCGATGATGCATATCGTCCCAAGGCCTATCGGGACCATACATAGCCTCTAAGATGCCTTCATCCTAGGGTAAAGTATCATTGAGGAAATCATGCGAACACGAATATTGGATGTCCCATACGGACTCTAGAACAGGATCCTCCTCATCCATATGTGAGGAGAAAGGATTCAGGTCAATAGTAGTGTTAAGAACATACTAATATGCAATTTATGCCGCTGATAGTGACATTTCCATCCCAATGTGCAGCTGGCCTTTGTATGACATAGTCGGAGAAGGTAGGGTCTAAGGGTTGTTGAAATATGAAGTACAGAAAGGAATAGACCTCATCGACGATGAAGAATCACTGGAAATGGCATGAATGTGATGAATTGATGCCACTAAATCAAAGCTACCCATGAGAGAGGAATACATTCTGACACCAACATCCTCAATTTCCTACTGAGAAATGTTGATCACAGGGACCAAAGGTCCAACTGATGCACTAGGAATAGCGTGCGCAAAGGACAATTGATCAATTTTCACTATTTTCCCTTCATGAGGAAAACACGAAGTGTGGAAATCAGATGACACGACTATTGTCATGGAATAAGTCTAATTACGCCCTAGTAGTAAATTATAGTTGAGAGGAGCATCAACTACCTCGACATCAACCTTCACTGTCTTTTTACCTAACTAGACCAGAAACGTGGGAAGAATTTGGTGGGGTCGGAAAGAACACCCATCAAAAGAGGTCAACATAGTCATAGATTGGGATAGATTCAGAGAGCCAATGGCTTTCCAACAAGTTAGGGACATCACACATGTTGCAACACCTTCATCAATTACAAGGCATTTGATGGTAATTTTCGTGTAGTCCACATGGATTTGAAAGTCCATGTGGTAAGGTAAGCGAGGCCTAACATCCATGACATCAAACTTAATAATCTTCGAGCCACATGGGTCTAGAGCTCCTAAATAAGATAAAAAGGTGCTCCTTTGTGAAGGACATGTCTAGAGCACCTCCAAAGCCAACATCGCATAAGGGGTTTGACCCATATATTTGACAATCGAATAATTCTAGGAATCTCTGGCATTAGGATTGTGGGCAGAGAGTTTTAGTACTCCTTTCAGAATACGAGGTGAAGGTTCTGACTTTTTGATCTGTAAGGGCGTTTTCGAAGGAGGAGGAGACTCTAGACCTACAACATTCTGTGAAGAACTGTAATCACAAGATTGAGTGGCTACATCAATCTGAGACTTGACCATATTGACACATAGATGGCCACCTTCATGTGTCATGTGGTTTTGACTCTCGCTCGATGCATTTTCGGTGTTGGGGCGCTCGATGCATTTTCAGTGTTGGGGGCCCCCGAGGTCATTTGTTGATTATGTGGAAATGTATTTTTCATCATAGTGGGTGACTGTGATAAGAGCCTCGAGGCTGCCTCCATTTTTGGGCATAGGTGGCTAAGGTGATCATCTTTACAAAGTTTACAAGGAAACTTCACCTTTCGTTTTTGTTTCTTTCCCTCACCAGAATCATTAATCAGTTTATCATTGTTAGTGTTGTCCTTGGCTTTGTTATTATTTTTCCCAGCCTTATGATTATTACCTTGTCCTTTCCTTCTATTCCCTCTTGGTTGTTGGTTTCCATTTGGGTTGGTCGACGACTGTACATAATGCACTTTTTCCGACTGAGTGGGAGTGGAGGATGAATATGAAGCTTGTCCTGCTACAGGTTGGATTAGAGACAAATATTTAAACTGGTTCATCACCAAATCTATAGATTTATCATTTTTGGAGCCTATGATTCCATCAGCATGAGGCCCAAACTTTTGTCTAGGGCCATAGTTTGGTCATGGTGCGTCAGGAAGAATTTCATACAATATCCCATATTGAGAATAAGGAGGTCCAATTGTTGGGCTTTGAAAATAGTTTCTTCCTTAGATGTTACTCCAGATGTAGAGACATCCTTCAAAATATAAGGCAATAAGGACTTAAGGAACCATTCCAACATAAACTTTGGAGGAATGTAGGATTTGATCAACCTCTTTTGTCTATGCCACTCTTGGATATGGTCCGAGATATGCATGGATTTATCTTGGCGTAGGGCCGACAAAAGTTATATGTCTTCATCGTAACGAACCGACAATTGGAAGTGGTTGAGAAAGACCAAAAAAATCTGATTACAGTTTTTGTATGTTCCCCCCGATAGCTCAATGTACCATTTCGTGGTGACCCCCATGAGGGTGCATTGAAATAGCCTCAACCGAATAGAATTGTCATTAAGGGAACTATATGAGCACCAAATATGAAAAGTAGTAACATGATCACCCAGATCCTCGCCGGTCTTTTCTTTGAATTTTGGAATGTCTGAAGGAAGCTTGGTAGGGACGAGGTGCATGACGGATCATGACTCACCGAGTCATTCATTAATTTTGACAAATATGGAAGATTAAGCATGGCCATAAAAGGGATCTGGGGTTGTGGCATCTGAGCCTATGATCCCGGGAAATATTAGTGTTGAGGGATTGCAAGCCATCCAGGGTTCTCGTATATACCATGGCCTTGTCCGGTAGGGTAATATCCTCTTCCAAACTAATTCATAAAAGGTTGTCTGGGAACCATACCTGTGGAAGCGGAATAATGAGGGTTATTGTTGGGTGCAGGCCTATTTTGATAAGGAAACCTATTTTTGGAGAAAATATATATTTGGGGAAAGGCCTAACTTTGGAGTGTGCGCAACAGATGGCAAGAAAGCAGCATGCAGAAAAAGAAGGAAAAGCAACACGCAAGAGGAAAAGCAGCGTGGCACGTAGGCAGTAAAGCCTAACCATGATAGGGTTAGGGTTTTTGAAAAATATTTTAAAGGCTATAAGCCATAGAGTAGTATAAATAAGGACCTAGGAGATCTAGGAAAGGCGTGATTGTCAAGGATTTTTATGTGGTTGATGTGAAGAGAGGAAAAGAGGAACGATTATTGTGATTTTACGGATGGTTGATTGTAATAGGTCTTGTAGAAGAGTCGAATAAGCTAGAGTTGAGGGTTAGTTCACAGGATGAAGAGCCTGGTGTGATCTAGTCTGCCTCATAGAGGGTTCCCACCCTTAATCTTGATTGTATTACCGATATGTAATGCGCACAATGCGAGATTTTGTTGCAGATTAAATAAAAGAGAAGAGAAGCCATATCTTTATGGATGTAGCCCTAAGAGGGGGTGAACCATGGTAAAACTTGTGTTATGTGTGATGTTTATTGAATTTTTACTTTATGTTAATGAGTAGCTTATGAATGAATGATTAAAATAGATGTATCATCATGCATTCATAAGGATAAAGATGAATAAATCATAGAAATACTTAAATCATTAACAAGGAAGAATGCAATCCCAAATCCCCGTACATTCCTAGACTGCAAACACTTGAGTATTGCATACACCCCATTAAATATATCTCGAGTGATACTACATTGTGCACCCTGTGCGCAACATTGCCTTCTATTTAATAGGAGGGTCGATAGTTTTAGAGGGAAACCTATTGAGATCTAAACCTGGGTCAACCCAAGAAGAAGTAAGAAGAGAGAAAACAAGACCAACAAATGGTTTCGTTGCCAGTTGGAACTGCATGGGATTGAGTGTATGGGATCCATGGAAGAAATGCATGGAGGATTAAAGTATATAAGGCAATGTTCAGGCCATCTATTCCAACAAAGGAGGAGATTGAAAGATGGTTGGAAACAAAGGAACTTGAGTTTGCGTAGAAGGACAACAAAAACCCTAAGTTAACACTGTATAAATATCTCGACAAATACGTGTTTAGTGACTTGCATGAAGTGTTTTTCTGTGATTTCCCACATTTTTTGCAGGAGTGGTTATTGAGGTTAAAATACAACCACCCTACAAATCGAATCAGACAGTTGGACTGAAATTCTATGGAGATCACACAGTTACAACGAGTTAATAACAAATTTATGCATGCAGTAGATTTTTGGTTAGACAGTATCGTTGCAGGGTTTATCATTGAATTTGCAGTAGATACTGTGAAGTATTACACCGAAGCAGAGAAATATTTTCTAAAACAACCTAGAAGTAGGTACATCAGATCATTGTATACTTCAATCAAGATTTTATTGTATGACAATGATGTGATTACCCAGGAATTAGATAACTAAACTTCCCTGCATGCATGCAGACAGGGGGGAAGCACCGATAGAAGGCAGAGAAATGGAGGAGGAGATGGATAAGCGAAAGAAGAAGGAGGCCATGGACCCAATCATGATGGAGGAAGACCAGACAATGGAAAAAGAGGGAAAGATGTGTAGTGGAGTAGCCTACCAATATAAAATGAATAACAAGAAGAGAGCCATAGTCGATAGAGAGGGCTTGGAAAGCTATGAAGAAGAGGTAGAGGATCTCTGTGCTATGGAGAAGATTGAGGAAATCCTACATGCAACGTATGAAAGGAAAATAGGAGGTCCAAGGTCAGGAACAAAAGGCATAACTCCAATCCAGATCACTATGAGTGTGGAACCTATAAACCCATGTGTGACTAATACACCAGAAAGAACAACAGTGTTTAGAGAATTGAATTTTAGTGGAAGAAAAACAACAAGAGACACATCCAATAAAGGAGCATCAACTAGGGGAGCCAAATCAGAAAGTAACATTCAACTATCTACACCGGGCAGAGGAAGTAGTTCAACACAATTCAAAATGGAACGAAATGATCCCACAATCATATTACTATAATTTCGGGGAGAGGAATCATAGGACCCTGAAAAGCACTTATTCATCTGTAAGAAGATCTGGGAAGCAAATCAGATCACAGATGAAGATACAAAACTAGTGCAGTTAGCTATCATGCTAAGAGACCGTGCACTCAACTGGTACATGAGCCTAGATGTAAACAACCCACCAAGAGTAACAAATATTATTGCAGACGTGAAAAAACTGTTAATAAATGAATTTCAAAATCCCATCTCAGAAGACCAGTACATGAATGAAATGATTGAATTAAGGAAAAAACCAGGTGAGTTTGTTTGGGAGATTGATTAGAGGTTTAAATGTCTTAAAGGTAAGTTGAAATATGCAATTACTGGCATGCAATATATGCACTTATTTGTGAACTCACTATTACCACACTTGAAATACCCATTAAGACAATAGAAGGTCCAAAATTAGGCAGAGGCTCTGCATGCATCCTTACAACTGGAATAAAATCAGTATCAGAAGATAGATCCAACAATAAAGGAGTTGAAGGAGGATCTGAAGAATCAAACATTTCAACTTAACGAGAATAAGGGAACAGAGAAAAGAGAAGTTTTTTGTTGTACCCTATGCAGGATGGAAGGACACCATAAGAACGAATGTCCAAATTTCATGCAGTATATGGAAACAGGAGTACCAAACCCCTTTCCAATAGGAGGACCATGGTGTGAGATTTGTAAAATGCATGGGCATGATCTATATCATTTTCCAATGATGCAAAAGTATAAGACAATACCCAAAAGTTCATATTGCAATTTTTACAAATCAGTGGGTCATGATGACAAGGATTGTAGGACGATGGAGCTGATGAGAGAAAGAACTTTAGATACTTATAGGGTGCAAGAAGAAATGATGAAAGGACAAGTTGCACATCAGTTCAACCACGTACCACCACCATACAATAATGCACAATAGTAGTACAACAATGTGGATCCACAATACAATAATGTGCAGCCACAATATAACCTCGCGCAGTATAACCAGGTACCTTAGTACAATGCACCACGAAGAGATCAAGGTAGAGGATGAGGTAGAGGAGGATTTGGACGAGGCAGACGACCGGTAGTGTGCCACAACTACCAAAAACCAAGAAATTATGCAATGGATTATCCACTTCCACCAATGACATGTATGTACTGTCGAGCAATAAACCATGACACAGAAGAATATCCAACACTCTTGGGAAAGATCCAAAAAAAAAGGAACTAGAACAACTAGAATGTCTAGTGGATTGTTGCAGAATCCAGGGATGATGGGAGAAACATCAATATAGTCACTTGAGGAGGATCCAAGACAGGAAATTATGCAGTAAAACAAGATCCATCGCAACACCAATGGGTTAAGAAGAACATTGAGCCACATAAGCGGTTTGACACACAAAAAGAAGAGGAAACGTTTAAGGAGACCATACAATATTTTTTTAAATAGAATGTTGCGTCTACATTAGTCCCACAACAACCTCAGAACCCACCAATATACAAGATGTCATTCTCAATGTACCATACCAATAATGAACAACCTCTAGAGCAATTAAGTACCATAAATACTTTTCTGCAGTCTTGTGTTAAGTTATTGAATGACCCATCATCTGTTAAGATATTTGAAAATATGTTAGAAAGATGTAACATAGAGGTAGAAGGGAAATTAGAGTAGAAAATAGTTAATCATCTCCATACAAGAAGAAGGACAAGTAGGGAATTCAGACTAAATTCTAATATTGGGGACTTCAACATGGGAGATATTATACTAGACTTAGGCTTTGAATTAAATGTCTTACCTAAGAAGACATGGAAGTGTATGGGATAACCCACGCTAGACTATTTACCCGCCCAGTTGAAATTAACAAATCAGCACAGAGTGTTACCGATTGGAAGGCTTAAAGGTGTGACAGTAGATTTGGATGGAGTGCGCACTATGGAAAATTTTGAAATAATAGAGATAGTAGATGGCACAACACCTTACCCAACATTGCTTGGATTGGATTGGGAATTTGATAACTAGTATATAATCAATTTGAAGACAAGGAAAATGACTTTTCAAGAAGGCAAATATAGAGTCATTGCACCATTGGATCCTTGAGAAGGAGAAAGTTTTGTCAAGGCCACTTTTTTGGATCTGGAAGAAATAAAAAATCTATACAGAACCATCGCATGAGAAGAGGATTATGTTAACCCAACTGAAGATGGGGTACTCAGATGGAGAAGCATTACATCATGTGCTTCCGACTTAGAAACAGGTTTGAAGAATTGGCAACAACAATTACATGAAGTTTCAACAAGGAGGTGTGCAAGAATAGATCATGCAGTAATATGGGTTGGTAGAGAAATAAGAGAACCTCCTAGTTTTCATGGGTTAAATGACATAGAGGAATTCTTGACAAAATATGAAAAGTAAGTATTATAAAATCAGAGGCTCTTATCCCTAGATATTGAACTAAAGGAAACACCTGCAAGATAGTGGGGTGTGCACAAAGAAACAATTCAATAATGGTATCAATGTAAATGACCAATGTGCATTAGATTTGGTGTAGAACCATGGAGCAATATAGTCCAAAAGTATGATGGGGAAGGCACACCAGTTGAACTCTTGGAGAAGTGCAGAACACAGTGGAGGATGACACCACCAGAGGAATGGACTCATCACTTTATCCATACATTGGAAGGAATCACAACAAGTTGGTAGATAGACCTGGAGATGCGCAGAGGAACTACAGAATGGAAAAAATTACAACAGAACTTTATAGTAACTTTCTCATTTGAACATGAGAACCCCAACATTGATTTAGCGTTGAAGCTAATACATGGAGTGATATTTATTGATGAACCATAGGTTGAAATCATGACAGAATATCAACAATAGAACAAACAGATAGTCAAATACTTACTCTCATGCTATCATATCGAAGAAGAAGCACCCAATGAAGATGACCCATGCAACATTCAGATTACAGAGATTGAAGGAGAAAGAGAGGTGGAAGGTCCATCTCTAGAGTCAGAAGTATTTGTTGCACCAATCAAAGTTAAGAAAGTCAACATTGGGACGAACGACAATCCTAAAATGGAAACTATTGGAGACTATTGGGATGAGAAAAAAGTAGAAAAAATAACAGAGTTACTGCGTGAATACAATGACCTATTCTCAATGGACTTTACAGAAATGAAAGGCATAGAAGGGGAGATAGGTGAGATGAAGATATCCCTCAAACCTGAGGCTAGACCTATTAGGAAAATACCTTATATACTGAATCCAGTGTATAAGCAGAAAGTAAAAGAATAAATTGATCGAATTCTAGAAGTTGGTATTATAGAACCAGTAAAGGAATCTGAATGGTTCAGTCATATGGTAGTCCAAGAAAAGAAGCAATGAGGGATAAGGATTTGTGTATATCTGAGGAAAATTAATGATGTTTTCTTACATGAACCTTTCCCTACCCCTTTTACATATGAAGTCTTAGAAAATGTGGGAGGCTAGGAATCATATGCATTCACAGATGGATTCTCAGGTTACCATCAGATCAAAATAGCTCTAGATGATAGTTATAATAATACTTTTTTTTATAGAATGGGGATCCTACCTATATATAGTCATGCCTTTTGGGCTGAAGAATGCACCAACCATTTTTTCAAGAGTAGTCATAGCTTCTTTTAAGGAATTCATACATCAGTTTCTAGAAGTATATATGTAAGACTCGACTGTATATAGTCTTTTAAAGGACCATGTAGAAGTGTTAAGGCTAATGTTCGAAAGATGCAGGCAATGTCAAATATCATTAAAAATAAAGAAATTCATTTTTGGTACACCTTTTGGAATATTGTTGGGACATATAGTGTGTAAACAAGATTTACTAGTGGAGCCTACTAAGATTGCAATCATTTTTAGTTTACCACCACCAAATTTAGTGTGTCAGTTAAGAGAAACACTGGGACATACAGGATATTACAGGAAATTTATAAAGGGGTATGTGTTGATTACTGCACCAATGGAAAAATTGTTAAAGGACACCGGATTTCAGTGGAATGAGGACTGTCAGCAAGGATTGGACACTTTAAAAGAAAATATGGTAACAACACCTATACTAGTATTTCCATATTGGGAAAAGACATTTCAGGTGCATGTAGATGCATCATCCATAGCACTTGGAGAAATTATGGTGCAGCCACGAGCAGGGGACTTAGACCATCCTATAGCCTTTGCAAGTAGAAAATTGCCAAAATCATAGAAGAATTACAACACCACGGAAAGAGAAGGCCTAGCCATGGTATATTCACTTTAGAAATGCATGCATTATTTACTAGGTAAACACTTTAAAATGTTCACATACCATTCTTCCCTTAAATATCTAGTCAATAAGCCAGTGTTGGGGGGGAGGATCTGCAGATGGCTATTATTATTCCAAGAATTTGATTTCGAGGTGATAGTCAAACCAGGGAATTTGAATGCAGGACCTGATCAACTGTCAAGGTAAACTAATGGAGAGGAACCTACTAACTTGGAAGAAAACTTCCCTGATGCAAAATTATTTTCAGCACAGGTAGCTGATGAATAATTCGTTGACATTATTGAATACTTAAGCACAAGGTTTGCACCACAGGATTTTAGCACAGTGCAGAATAAAAATCTAGTAGTCAAAGCTTCATACTATCAACTTATTGCAGGAAATTTATACAATATGGGCACAGATAGAATTTTGAGAAGGTGTGTATCGGAACATGAATGACCTAGAATTTTGGTAGAAGCTCATGAAGGTATATCTAGAGGAAACTATGCAGGTAAATCTACCATGCAGAATGTATTGCATGTAGGATTATGGTGGCCAACAGTAAATAAATATGCCAAGGAATATTTCTAGAAATGTGATGTCTGTCAGAGGGTTGGAAAACCCAACAGAAGGGATGAGATGCCCCGAAGACCACAAGTGACTCTGAAAGTATTTGACAAATGGCCAATATACTTTGTTGGACCTATTAATCCACCAACAAAAAGGTCAGGAGGTATATATATCATTACTGCAACTGAATACATAACAAGATGGGTAGAAGCAACACCAGTCAAATAATGGAGCGCAGAGACAACAATACACTTCTTATTTGAACAAGTGATCACCAGATTTGGATGTCTCAGTATTCTGATGAGTGACCAAGAAACTCATTTTATCAATAATACCATCAAGGCTATGACTAAGGATTTTGAATTCTATCACTAGAAGATTACACCATATCATCCTTAGGAAAATGGAACAATATAAGATTTCAATAAGATTTTGGAAAATCCTTTGGCGAAGATATGCAATGTCAACATGGATGATTGGGACTTGAAAATACCCGCATTACTATGAGAATATAGAACCACATGAAATAAGTTGATAGGACAAACACCATTCATATTGGTGTATGGGAAGGACGCAGTGGTGCCATTAGAATTTTTGGTACCCAGTCTGGGCGTAGTAGCCATTACCAACATGACATAAAGAGGCGTAGTACATGAGAGGTTAAGTCAACTAATGTAAATGAAAGAGGACAGGATTTTAGCAGGATTTCACCAGGAAGTATAGAAATCAAGAGACAAATCTTGGCATGAAATACATATTAAAAAGAAGAGTTTTAAGGAGGGAGACCTAGTTCTGCTCTATGAAAGAAATTTTTTCAAAAAACCTGGTAAGTTTAGAATGCATTGGCTAGGGCCATATGAGGTAAATATTTTCACAAATGGGGGATCTGTACAGCTAAAAGACTTGGGAGGAACATAACTGAAAGGAGTGATCAACGATATTCGATTGAAACTATACATGGACAGTCGACCTACTAACCCTTAAAAGTTACAACACAGTGAGAATGGCATGTAGATAGTGTACTATAGTAGAGATTAGGAAAAACAAATGATAAAAAGAAATAAAAAGGGGAAAAAGAAGAAAAAAGGAATACAAAAATAGAAAAAGGAAGAAAAATACAAAAAGACATAGAAGTTGACTGAACCAAAAGAAAGTGTGAAAAAAGACACGCGCAACAATTATTGTGACAACATCGAAAGATATCATGCACGAAAAATTACACTCGATGCAAATGCACGCAAAAATAAAAAAATAGTTACGACCGGGTCTATAAAAGGTGGAAAGTACGTGTTTGTTCAACACTTAGTGATTTTTTAGCACAAAGCGAGATACAAAGTGCATTCCCTAGTTAGAACTTTATGAAGAAGCAAGCTAGTGTGCAAATTGGATAGAATATGACCCCACCAAATTTCGGCACTCTAGGCCATTATGTATAGGTTACTCGATTGGGCCAAAGGCGCAAGGAAAGAATGAGACATCCCGAGAACACTGTCGAGCTTGAGGATTTCACTACTTTGGACACAGAGTCAATTAGACTGACATAGGTTAAGGAGGAAACATCGACAACACCACAAGGGGAAAAAGAGCAGATTTATGGGACCCGGAATGGTATCCTGAACCCTAATCCTGAAAATCCTATGAAACCTGATGAAACGATAGGAAAATGACAGACCCATGAAGGAGAGGAGGTTCTGGTCGAGGATATCACTGATCGACTGGACTCAAAGAGGGAACAATAGGATGTAGAAACAACAGAGGCAAACCCATCTGTTGTTGGGCAAAAAATAAAGGCATAGGACACCACCGACATCACACTCCCATATCTACCAGACGCAGTGGTCACTATGGATGATATGTTGGGAAAGGTACCAAAACTTAGGTATTCATACCACGATGTGTGCGATGTGACCAAATTACCATATTTGGCCGAAGAGACTTAGAAAAAACAAAGGAAATTGGACCCCTAGGTAAGCCAATAATGGAGCCTGCACAGTGGATAACGAGGTTGTATAACTCTGGTATAATGAACCCAATGGATAGACCGCACTTCAGGCATGGGAATAACTTCGGGTTTTATGTCAAACAACTAGTCGATTACGGATGCGGATGCATCATTTGGATGGATAGGCTAGTACAGTTGAATGTTGTGTTGATTGCCAAGATCACAAGATTGCCTACATTCAGTGCACAACTAGAGGAATACTTTGATAACAAGGCACGCGTGAAGGAAATCATCAAGCTGGTCAAAACACACTTTGGCACCAGTCAAGGAAACATGGGCATTGTGCTCAAAGATATTAACGACGATGCGACAAGGTTCATCAACAAGATTATGTCTTACAAGATACTGAGGAAATGCATAAAGGAAGAAGAGTCAACAGGAGTTATTGCAGTAGTTGCACAGTGTGCGAAAGGAGTGATGTTCGGTTGGGCACCGTACCTGCTGAACCAATTTTTGGTGGATTGCAGAGATGCGTAGGATAATGGAATCGAGTTCCATTACTCCTGGATTATCATTCTTACAGCTTTGGAAGGATGGAAAGAGCCAAAGTCTTCATCTTTCCTGGATAGGAAAGGAAAATTCTATGCGGCATGATCTGATTCCCTATGGCAGACCAAGGACGATAAAAATCAACAAGACAATAACACATTTTTTGCAATGTTGCTGGAAGAAATACAACAATGCACAACTAATGTGTGGTGCATACCTGGGGAGGTGATACAAGAAATTGAATTGATAACCAGGTTCAAGGAATCCAGGCACCACATGTGGATCGAGGCTGTAAGGGATGCAAAGAATGCATGGTTGTAAATGAAATATTGTGTCACCAAGGAAGAAGTTGACTGGATAATCAAAGACTGGCATGTGCAATGGAAACTGCCAGTAAGAAAATAAACAACAAGGTCATTTGTGTCACAATCCTCCAAGACCAAAGAAAAGGTTGAAGCAAGTTCCTCAACAAAAACAAACAGTCCACCCAATAACACTAGAAAGGTTGCAATGCAGAATCAACCGACCGAAAGTAGCGCAATGCCAAAACGACCAAGGAGGACAACAAAAGCGACAAAGATAGACATCTAGCCACATACTGGGAAGGGGGATACATCACAGGCTGGTGAAGAGAGGGTCCAGGTTACATCAAGGGGGGCACGACCCTCATAGACAATAAGGAATCCAACGCATGTAGAAGAGGCACGCAAAAATAGGAAGTATGACACGGAAGACCCAGTCATAACCCTGACAAAGGATGATGTTGAATTCATCGTGGATAAGGTCGAAGACATGGGGGAACAGATGATATGTATTGCAGTGACACAAAGAAAAGAGATCATGTCCAAGATCATAGAAGTCCATGAAACTCTACAAAAAGTATGGATTCAAGAAGTACCACAGGCCACAACGCAACAATGGGAAAATACATAGTGGCCCCCTACACGGAAAGAAGGAGAGGAGATATACAATTTGTAGTATAAGGCAAGGAGACATTCACATTCACTCACCAAATGATAAAAATTGATCCAAGACTGCGCAGAAACCCATGGGGGAAGTGGAGCAATTTGAATTCGTCATGGCACAGATACCCACCAAGACACTATATGTACTCTAGGCCAGCATAATGCAAGAAGTGCAATTCGTAGCCTGCATGGATGCGACCAACTTGGAGGTGGGTAGAGGAGTCATTGAAATGTTACAAATCACATGCGACCAACTGACCTCGAAGAAAGACGAGGAGAAAGAACGTGTGGAAAATATAGTATAAGGATTAACAGCGGTATATGACCGCATCCTAGACAGCGTGCAATCACCAGAGAGGAGTGCAGAGGAGAAGATCAAAATGATTTCACAAAAAATTGAAAGATATAAGAAGGAAATCAAGGAGCTCAAAGAAAGGCGTAATCCTACGACTCTTCCAGAGTTTCGAGAATAAAGAGAACAACAATCCTCACTCTATATAGTGAATATGGTGAAAGAAGCAAGGGAAGTAGAATATTTGTTCGACAAAACCACACAGATATGGACCATTCTGGAGGAAGATGAAAAGGTCCAACAGTGGGACCAACAAGAGGAGAAAAGTAGCGCTACCATACAGGAGCTAAAGCAACGGAAGAAAACAATGAGTATCATAGAGCACTTGAAGGGCACTCAAGAAATGAAGACTCTATAGACATATTTGAAGAAAACGCAGACAAATAAGAAAGAAAGACAAGACGAATTGGAACCCCTCCAAGAAAAAGCAGCATAGATGATTGTGCAGCTGGAGGAAGAGAAGACGAGTATGGCACAGGCACAATTAGAGGGTGCAACATTAATCCAGGATTATATAACAGTGCATACATTCAAGGTGCTAACATGAAAAGTTGCGCAGATGAGGGAAAAAGGAAAGGAACTAGCAGAGAAGTTCCACAATTTGGACAAGGCAGTATAGAGAGTGCGCAGCACCTAAGTGGCTCAGGACGAGCCACACATCAGTGTTGGGGGCCTATTGGGTGTAGGCCTATTTTGAGAAGGAGGCCTATTTTTGGAGAAAATATCTATTTGGGGAAAGACATCATTTTGGAGCTCGCACAACAGGTGGCAAGAAAGAAGCATGCAGAAAAAGAAGGAAAAGAAACATGCAAGAGGAAAAGAAACATGGCGCACATGTATGAAATCCTAACCATGATAGGGTTAGTTGTTTTAACAAATATTGCAATGACTATAATACA
Organism: Picea glauca; assembly: GCA_000966675.3. Lineage (NCBI taxonomy): Eukaryota > Viridiplantae > Streptophyta > Pinopsida > Pinales > Pinaceae > Picea > Picea glauca. The sequence goes on from JZKD02S1673821.1 coordinate 534,870, forward strand.
TAGAGTAGTATAAATATGGTCCTAGAAGGTCTAGGAAATGGGTGATTGTTAAGGAGTTTTGTGTGGTTGATGTGAAGAGAGGAAAAGAGGACTGATTATTGTGATTTTATGGATGGTTGATTATAATAGGTCTTGTAGAAGAGTCGAATAAGATAGATTTGAGGGTTAGGTAATAGGCTGAAGACTCCAATGTGATATAGTCTTCCTCACAGAGGGTTCCAACCCTCAATATTTATTGTATTACCGATATGTAATGCACACAGCGAAAGATTTTGCAGTAGATTAAATAAAAGATAAGAGACGTCAGATCTTTGTGGACGTAGCCCCAAGAGGGGGTGAAACATGGTAAAAAATTTGTTTTGTGTGATGTTTATTGAATGTTTTTTTTCTGTTAATGAGTATCTTATGAATGAATGATTAAAATATATGTATCATCATGCATGCATAAGGATAAAGATGAATAAATCATAGAAATACTTAAATCATTAACAAGGAAGAACGCAATCCCAGATCCCCGCTCATTCCTAGACTACAAACACCTGCGTATTGCAGTCACCCCATTAAATCTATCTCAGGTGAGACTACGTTGTGCACCCTGTGTGCAGCATTGCCTTCTGGTTTACCAGGAGGGTTGATAGTTTTAGAGTGTTTTGTTGGAAAATTGTCGAGATCTGAACCTAGGTCAACCCAATGAGAAGTAAGAAGAGAGAAAACAATACCAACATTTATATGCATTGCCCACAACTGGAGGATATTCAAGCTGGGGGTTTCCCATCATGTGAAACTAACTCCCTCCATATGGAACTCTAGAGGACAGAGGGGGATTCGCCATAATAAATCTATTTGTCCGAATCGGCATGGAGGAAGAAGGGGTAAAGGATGGAATATAGGAAGTGACTTGTCCACCTGGTTGAGCACTCCATACAAGATCATCGAGACTACGATTAGACCCAAAAGAAAAAGGAGGCCAACTTCCAATCGTAGGATTCATTTGGGGAATATTACCTCCACCAAACGAGAGAGGATCATACGGAGGAGCCATGCCCCTAGGTCCAAAACTAGGATTTTCATTAGTCGTTGGAATAGATCATGAGAGTTGTGATTTCATGTTGGGCATACCAAAATAAAAATGATTAGAGACCGAAGGTATTGACTGAGAATTATATCCTCGCGTACCAAAAAGAGACCTGAAGGGGTTCGTTCCTATGGGTCATGTAGAACCCACGGTTTGGGTAGTAGTAGGACCAATAATCTTTGGCACTCCAACCGTCATGGTTGAAGGAATAGAAGGGATCCCACTAATCACAGAAGGTATAGGATTCAAGGGACTCCCTGTGTCATTTGAATTTGACTCAATACTCATAATTGGATAACCAAAAGTCCGAGAGGTGGAGATATATGTACCAAGTTTATTAACTTTACTCCTTTTAGAAGGAAACTCTCGTAAAGACTCAAGATGCGGTGGTAACTTCAAAAAATGACGAGACCTACAAGGAAGCTTGTATTGCTCCATGGTGACTCAAGACTTGATATATAAAACCAAATCCTAGGGCCAACTAACAATCAGAGATCACACCAAAATAAAACAAAAAGGCCAAATGCACACAAACATGATATAATGGCTGAAAAGAGGCCTCCTTCACTAGAGTAGGTATGCCTCGCCCAAAAGGGGCCTGAGACTCCCTTCAAAAAATTATAGGTATCAAAATCAGTTATAAGGGCCCTCCTGGGATTGACAACGTAGTCGGTCAGATCCCCCCGGAGAGGTAATCCTCCATAAAGGTTGTGTGTTGTCTGGCCGCTATCTGACTCAGGGTACCTATAGAATAACCCATGAAAGTAACCTATGTGGCTACCTATGTCAAGCAACTAGAGTCACCACAATATAACCAATGCACAGGAGAATAGTCGTAAGTCCATTCCACCCTATGGGTAGGATAACAAAGCCCGGAATATTGAAATCACCACCTCTCATGGAGGTAAAGGTACTAGCAAGACCCCCAAATATGAATAGAGCCCCAGAAATATCTTTGATTCTAATAAGGTATTAGAGGTCTATCTCTGTGTTGAAATATTGTAACTGAGAAGAATATTCTACTTATAATTGAGCTATTTTCTTATAGAGAAAATACCCTTTTGTGGATTGATCATGTCGGGATTTGTATAAGACCAAATCCCCTTTTGTGGATTGGTCAAACCATAATTAAATGGTGTTGTTTGTAAATTCGACCCCTAGGGATAATTAAAGTGGTTTTAACCACTAAGTGAAGAAGTCAGCCCAGCTTGGTGAAGAGACATAACCCTAGCGCCTCCCAGCTAATATAAATAAGAGAGGGTGATGCCCCATTCTCTCACTCATCTAGTGTGCATCATTTGGAGGTAGTTGCGGTTGCAAGAAGGAGGAGAGAGAGGCACATGCTCAGTTTTGGATTATCTTTAGTGTTTTGGTCTTTATCTTGGCATTGTATTGGAAATCTATATTAAGGAAGTTTTTGTTGGGTTTTCTCCCCATGAGGGTTTCCCAGGACAAAATGTTGTGTGCCTTGTGATTGTGTTTCTATCAGTGATCCTATTTGTGTTATTATCTTTGAAAAGCATTAAAACTTAACATGGTATCAAAGCTAAATTGAAGAGAGCAAATTTCACTGGGTAACCAAAAACGTCATTTTTGTCGTATAAGAAAATTAGGGATTTTATTGGAAGGGAAATTCTAACTAAAAACTAGCTAGGGAAGTGCTCCCTAGCCTAGCAAACTCATTGGCAGCTTGAGCATACCTTTTCAGTGGCAAGAGCCTCTGGAAATTCAAACCCTAGTTTTGACTAGTACCAAAAAACAAGAACTAGTACCAGTACTAGTCCAAATTTTTGCAGGTCAAGTTTCAAGGGGGAAAAATTGAAATTTTTGAAGTTGTACAGATCAAGCCTACTCGCCTCAACCCAGTGCATCTTCTGGTAAGTTTAGAATCACTTGCTGAGAACTTTCATTTTTTGGTCATTTTCTCAGCTCTAGTTCAAGATGTTTACAAGCACTAAGCTTGTTGACAAGTTAGAAGGTGTGGAAAACTTTTGTGCCTGGAAGTACAGAATTGGAGTCATTCTTGAAGAGAATGACCTAAAAAAATTCATAAAAGAAAATGTACTAGAACCTCAAGAAGAAGCATCCAAATCAAAGTACAAGAAGGATATGATTAGGGCCAAAAGGATAATTGCAAACTCTATTAAAGATAACTTGATCCCTCAAGTGTCTTCCAATAATACTACAAAAGATATGTTTGATTCCCTAACCAGAATGTATGAAGGAAAGAACATTAATTGGAAGATGAACTTGAGAACCCAACTCAAGAGTACAAAGATGCAGAAAGGAGAAATAGTCCATAACTATTTCTCTAGGGTTTCTCAATTCAAGGAACAATTAGAAGCAATTGGAGATAACCTAGATGAATATGAGCTTATAATGATAGCTCTTAATGGTCTCATATTACCTTGGGATTCCTTCATCCAAACTATCTATGCAAGAAAATAAAAACTTCATTTTGATAGCTTATGGGAAGAATGTGTTCAAGAAGAACAAAGACTGGAAAAATGAGAAGTCGTACTATTAAGCGATGAAGATCAAGACTTAGTTTCTCATACTAAAGGAGGAAAGAAAAGGTCCCATTTCCAGAAGGAGACCCATCTTCATAAGGAATCTCACTCCCTAAAGAGATTCACACACTTTCATAAAGAATCTCACCCTCCAAGGAGATTCTAGAAATATCAGAAGGGACAAAGAAGAGAAAAATATTTATCCTCTTATCAATGTTATCATTGTGATAAGATGGGACACATTGCTAATAATTGTCCTTCCAGAAGAGAAGAATACAATAAGAGAAATAACAAAAGATATGATACCCATGCAGTTGAAGATGATGAGCCACCCACAAAGATGATTAAAGAAAATATTGAAGACTATGTTTTATTCTCTGCCCTATCAGGATCTGTGATACCTGGAGAGAATACTTGGCTCATAGATAGTAGTGCTTCTAATCACATGACAGGTCAAAGAGACATTCTCTCTAGCCTTACAGAAAAGGACTTGTTGGCGTAGAATTGATCATACTAGGGTCCTTCTCAGGTTAACAACAAAAGGTACCGAAGTAGTCTAGAGCATTGGCATTTTCATCTTCCTTGAAGGGAAGAAGTCTCACCTGAAATGCAACCAAGATGAGGAAGCTATGGAAGGGTAAGAAAAATACTTAGACAAATCCATACGATATGAGGATCTTTGTTAGTCCTGCACAAGATATATTAAACCCAGAACTGTCTGAACATTCCTAACCCAGATTAAAGAAAACAAAGTTGTGTTGTATTCATAAAGAAGTTATATCCAATTATGTATATATGACATAAATATAATACTGAGAAACATTCAAGATAATATGAATCTAAACAGACACAATAATTTCAAAATTTGGGTCTCTCTTTGTATTAGAATCATATGGTTATTTTCAATTACATTATTTGACTAAGTTACAAACACAGCTCAGTCATGCCAAAGATAACATCAAAACTCTATACTACTGAGAGACAAGGTTATCCCAAACCCTTGCTCTTTCAACATTACAATAGAACATGACTCTGTTACAGCCTTGGTCTGGTTCCAAAACCAAATTCTATAACTCTAGCTAACATTTACCCAAAATGGACAATAACAACAGAGAACTCGAACCAATTCCAACAACCATCTGAACCCTTACAATCATATTCATCTCGTATATATAAGCCAATTGGGATCTTTGGGTTTGAGACTTTGAATGATTTATTTTATTGTTCTTGTTGTAACTTCTTTCTTTCAAGATGGTGTTGCATTATCCTTCCAACCGTTTTCGGTTTCTTTCTTATTTCTGTTGTCCAACTCCTCTGTAACTTACACAACTTATATCAACAAAACGAAGGGCCCAACAGGCTTCGATCACAATCCTTGAATCATCCTCGAGTCAAATCCTTGGTTCTTTCTTGGTCTCTAGATCGGCCTATTGCTTTCCTTTTTCTTCTGTCTCTGCTTTGCTTCCATTTTCTTCTTGATTTCTTTCCTTTTTTGCTTCTTCAAATGAAGGGCCCAACTACGGACCACTTCTAGGGCTCTCTTCCTTACTCGGAAAATGACAACTTTGTGCTGCCACTTTCTGGAAAGGAGTGAAGCTTCGGCCATGAACTACTGAGTCACATCTGTAATGCATTCCTTAGGCTTAGACGTGACCGGAGAGTTCCACTCTGAGTCAACTGTAGCATCTACCTGATGCATTTGTAGATAGGTTGTTTGAACGATAGGTCAAAACTCTCGTAGATCTTTCTTAGCTACTGACTGTGCTTCAAATAAGGCATTTAGCTCGTTGTCTTCTTGTTGGATCTTGTCAAATTTTTCTTGTTGCTCCAGTGGATCCAGGGTGATGGAAACTTCTTCATTAAGCGAATGGATCTTCACGCGCAAGTCCTCCAGAGTTTGGTTGCACCTTAAAATAATACCCATCCAATCGATAACTTCTTGAAAGATCTTTGTGCATTCTATAGTCCATTTGTGCAAGGTTTCTCTTGCGTTATTCCCTTCAAGCATGACTCTCTCCATTTTCTCTTGAAGATTCTGGGGTTGTTGTTCTACTTCACACTGACTCTCCCACAACTATGCTTCAAGTTTCTTTGTGGGAATGGCTAGCTCCGACCATGCTACCTGGAGTAGTTTGATCTACTACACAGGCTCCCCTGTTGCACTGGATTCAGGCAATTGTGGTGTTGTCCTTCGGATCATTGGCCAGGATTTTGCAATATTTTCCTTGACCTTTTCCACTTTTTTCTCTGCCTGGATCCTTGTGTACTCCTCCTTTGTTCGGCGTGCTTGCGCGAGGAGTGATTCCTCCTTAAAAAAAATTGCTTCCCATTTGGCCTGCTGGAGCCTCTGCTCTAGTTGATCATTTGAGGTTCTGATCATCCCTACAAGTTTTGTTGTTAAGTAAATATGTCAATGACATCCTCAATGTTTCTTTCATTAGATATCCTTTAGTTAAGAAACCTAGGATAGGGCTCTCCCCAGTGAAGACTTTGAATCCTTAACCAATCTCATTGACCATACCTCATACTCGAGTAGCCACTCAACATTACAAAATTACAATAGGACATGACTCTGTTACATCCTTGGTCTGGTTCCAAACCTAGACTCTATAACTCTAGCTAACATTTGCCCAAAATGGACAATAACAACACATAACTCGAACCAATTCCAACAACCATATGAACCCTTTATAATCATATTCATCCTATATATATAAGCCAATTGGGATCTTCGGGTTTGAGACTTTGAATGCTTTATTTTCTTGTTCTTTTTGTAACTTCTTTATTTCAAGTTGATGTTGTGTTGTCCTTCCAACTATTTTCGGTTTCTTTCTTCATTTCGTTTTCCATATCCTCTATAACTTGCGCAACTTATATCAACAAAACGAAGGGCCCAACATGAATTTCCCCAGAAAGTATCACTTGGATATGACTATCAATACCCTATCAAAGGAATGGGAGAATGCACTTACAAACTAGATTTAGGAACTTTGATGAAGATGAAGGATGTATTGTATGTACCTGGTTTGACAAATAAATTACTTTCTATATCATATTTAGATAATAAATGGTTCAAGGTTGCATTCATATATGGTGAAGTTCTTATGTGGCCTAAAGGAAAAACCATATAAGATGCAATTGTTATTAGAATAGAAGAAGGTGGCTTGTATAAGTTAAAATGTCACTCAGATGCAGTCTTAACTCACTCCACTAAGATTCCATATGAACTCTGGCATAGAAAACTAGCTCTCATCAACTACAAATCCTTACCACATGTAAGCAAGGTAGTTACGGGTTTACCAAAATTCAAGGTTGACCATGAAGGTATATGCAAGGGATGTGCATAAGGAAAGAACATAAAGAATCATTTCCCAAAGAGTGACAGTAAAGCAGAAGGAATCTTGGAGCTCATCCACTCATATGTATGTGGCCCAATGCCATCAACCTCTCTAAGTGGGTATGTATAATATGTGTCATTTATTGATGATTATTTTGGCAAGACTTGGGTTTATTTCTTGAAATCAAAAGATGAAGTACTCAAAAATTTCAAGGAATTCAAAGCTTTGGTAGAAAATCCCTTCGAAAGAAAAATCAAGATACTCAGGTCAGATAATGGAGGAGAATACATCTCAAAAAAAATTGGAAGCTTTTGCAGAGATGTCGAGATTAAGAGGGAGATCACCACTCCCTATAATCCTCGACAGAATGGTGTAGAAAAAATAAAGAATAGAACAATAATGGAAGCAGTGAAGACCATGATCCACGATCAATATCTTCCAATGCACTTATGGGCTAAAGCAACAAGAACAACAATCTATGTCCAAAATAGATTATCCATTAGTGCACTTGGATTCAAAACCCCCGAAGAAATGTTCTCCAGAAAGAAGCCAGAAGTAATCCATCTCAAGATATTTGACTATCCAGTGTTTGCACACATTCTGAAAGAAAGGAGAACTAAGATGGATCCATCAGGAAAGAAGGGAATATCTGTTGGATATTGTGAGGTCTCTAAGGCCTTCAGAATTTATATACTATGTTTCCATCATATTGATATCATCATAGATGTAACCTTTGATGAAGATGAAACACTTAATAGATCAGTGAAATTCCATCTTGAAGAAGTATATGAAGAAGAACTTGTAGCTCCCAAAGTTGCAGAACCTGTGAAGGAAGTTACAGTTACCCCTGATGATGAGATTCTAGAATATCATGAAATGATAGAATATCAAGAACCTCCCTAGATGATGATCTCTCACAAGAGAAATCCATCTTGGGAAAGGGAACTTATTCAATATGGAGAGAAGTATGGTGTCCCAGAAGGAACCATGAGAAAAAGAAAGAAGCCTAAGCCATTCTCTAGTTATATGGCCTTGATGTGTGATATAATAGAGAAGGAGCCTACTTGCTTTGAAGAATCCATTCAGAAGAAAGAATGGGTGGATTACATGATAGAAGAATACCATTCCATTATAAATAATGATGTATGGGAAATAGTTCCCAAACCAAAGAACAAAGATGTGGTATCTTCAAAATGGTTATACAAGATAAAACATGCTACAGACGAAAGTATTGAAAAATAGAAATCAAGATTTGTAGCTCATGGATTTTCTTAAAAGGAAGTCATTTATTATGAAGAAACGTTTTCTCTTATAGAAAGATACACTTCTATCAGAACAATCATAGCTCTTGCAGCCAATATCAAGTGGAATTTACACCAAATGGATGTGAAAATAGCCTTCTTGAATGGTGTTATTGAAGAAGAAGTGTATATAGAACAACCACAAGGGTTTGAAGTAGAAGATAGAAAGACTCATGACTGCATATTGAAGCAAGATCCTAGATCTTGGTATGGTAGAATTGATAGCTTCCTGACGAGCTTGGGCTTTACCAAGAGGAAAGTTGATTCTAACCTTTACTTCAAGGTTATTAATGATGAGCCAGTTATATTTATGTTGTATGTAGATGACTTATTCTTAACTGGAGAAAAAAATCTCATCCCAGATTGTAAGAAGAAGCTTGTTGTTGAGTTTGAGATGAAATATCTAGGACTAATGCATTATTTCTTAGGTCTTGAAGTTTGGCAGAGCCCAAAGAAAATCTTCCTTAACCAAGGGAAGTATACATTTGAAATACTGAAGAGGTTTGACATGTTGGAATGTAAATCCATGGACACACCCATGGAAACAAAGTTGAAGCTCCCGGTAGATACTTCATCAGAATTGGTAGATTCTACTTTATACAGACAGATTATTGGTTCATTGATGTATCTGACGAATACCAGGCCAAATATATGTTTTGTTGTGAACACCTTCGGTCATTATCTAGTAGAGCCCAGACGTGTTCACCTTGTAGCTGCAAAACATGTGATGAGATACCTTAAGGGTACATTGGAATATGGTCTCTATTATACTGGAGATCATGACTTCAGAATGTATGGATATATTGATTCTAATTGGGATGGAAGTGTTTCTGATAGAAAGATCACTTCAGGATGTTGTTTCAGTATGTGGTCACCATGAATTCATGGCAGAGCAAGAAGAAATCTAGTATTTCTCTCAACACGGTAGAAGCGGAATACATTACAACATGTTTTGCTAGTTGTGAAGACATATGGCTTCGAAAGTTGCTGACAAGTCTATTCGATATGGAGATGGAAGCCACCTTGATTCTATGTGATAACCATATTTTCATAAAGATGATGGAGAAAATCGTGTTCCATGATAATTCGAAGCACATAGATATCTGGTATCACTACATTCGTGATATGGTGCAGAGGGGAGCTATAAAGATCCAATATGTTGGCACACATGAGCATGTTGCAGATGTGTTGACAACGCCTCTATCTCATGTGAAGTTTGAGAACTTTCGAGACAATCTTGGTATTGTCCGAAAGGACCTTCCTCGAAAGGGGGAGTGATGTTGATGATACTATAGTATCTTGACCAACAACGGGTAGCTATGTTAGGATTTTATATCCTAGGGGATTGATCATCCCTGGGTAGATCCTGAAGGTCCACTAAGGATGGTCTGTTAGAGTACCTATGCATGTATATGCCAGAAGTGGTTAGTAGTGGTAGCTCTATTAGGATTTTTATATCCTAGAGAATCTTATGATTCATGGGAATATCCTGAAGGTCTGGTAAGGACAGTCTATCAGAGTACCATGTGGTAGCTCCATTAGGATTTTATATCCTAGGGAATATTATCATTCCTTGGTAGATCCCGAAGGTTCGATAAGGATGGTATGTCAGAGTACCACAAAATTTTGTTGTTTCACCTACCTCATTCTGCTACCATATGATGATGATGCTGTTATCTCAGCCTCATTTTGATGATGTTGTTGTTCCAGCCTTGTGTTGTTGATGTTGATGTTGTATCAGCCTTGTGTTGTTGTTGATGATGTTGTATCAGCCTCGTGTTGTTGTTGATGATGTTGTACTAGCCTCGTGTTGTTGTTGTTGATGATATTATATCAAACTCATGTTGATTGAAGATGATGTATTAGTATTATACTAATTGTTGTTGATGTAGATGATGATGATGCTACTCCAGCTCCATGTTGTGAAAGATGATGTTATTGATGATGAGAAAAACTTATGATGATTTATAGATGCGTCAATCAATGTTCCATATGTTGATGATGGTGTTTCCTTCTCCTTCTCCTGACAATGTTGAGGTGGGTTATGTCAGTAGAATACCCTTCTTGTTAAGGAGGAGTGTTGAAATATTGTAACTGTGAAGAATATGCTACTTATAATTGAGTTATTTTCTTATAGATCAAATCCCCTTTTGTGGATTGATCATGTGGGGCTTTGTATATGACCAAATCCCATTTTGTGGATTGGTCAAACCATAGTTAAATGGTGTTGTTTGTAAATTCGGCCCCTAGGGATAATTAAAGTGGTTTTAACCACTAAGTGAAGAAGTCGGCCTAGCTTGGTGAAGAGACATAACCCTAGCGCCTCCCATCTAGTATAAATAAGAGAGGATGATGCCTCATTCTCTCACTCACTCAGTCATTCATCTAGTGTGCATCTTTTGGAGGTAGCTGCAGTTGCAAGAAGGAGGAGAGAGAGGTGCATGCTCAGTGTTGGATTATCGTTAGTGTTTTGGTCTTTACCTTGGCATTGTATTGGAAATCTATATTAAGGAAGTTATTGTTGGGTTTTCTCCCCCATGAGGGTTTCCAAGGATAAAATTTTGTGTACCTTGTGATTTTGTTTCTCTCAGTGATCCTATTTGTGCCATTATCTTTGAAAAACATTAAAACTTAACACTCTGCAACCAACTTCGTGCGACCTCATGCTTAATTCTGGTGTGAGAGGAACCTCCTAACGTCACTAATTGCACAATGGGTTTCACCATTCCCTGGTCAAACACATATGTTTAGTTTAGTATCCTTGGAGAAGTTTACTCACAAAATCCTATTCCAAGGCCCTATGACCTATACTTGTTTGTGTACCCTGAAATAAAATAATTTCTAATCAATTTTAGTTAATTAGAATTACTTTTAATGGCTTATTCTTACTCAAGAGGTGTGGTCATGAAACTGATGGTATTATGGCTCGACGTATAAAAGAAGCGAATAAAAACACTTTTAAGTACTAATCTCGAATTCTAAAAAGATGGTATGCTTCTAAATGAAATTTTCAATGCAATCTCCACAATTTCAATGAAATGCAATCTCTCCACATGTGTCAAAATCAATGCAAAGTAATCAAAAGAGAAAATTCCATAATGCAAAATGAACAAATGTTTTTGTATTTTCGATATAAAGAAAAGAAAATGCAAGGAATGAATAGAAGCTTCATATACAAACCCTACTACAAGCAAAAAGAGACAAGCCAAGCAGGATACCAAGAAGCAAACACTCAGACCAATGTGCAAGGAAAACTAATGAAAAATATGATAAGAAAGAATAACGCATGAAAATTCAACAATAAGAAGGTTTCCTATCACTTTGTAAGCACTTAACAATTAGAACAGAGACCCAAGAAAACTCAACAACCAACCAAACTCACCCAGTAGACACCAAACTCAGCCAGCAAGACTAAAGAGATAATGTATGCGACTGTTTGAGCAAAATTCGTGTATGTACGCACCCTACAAAAGGACGGCTCGCGTATGTACACGTTTGTCAAGGGAAAAACCACGTATATATAGTAAAGCACTGACAGGCAAAGGGTTAAGCAAAGAAAATCATATGAAAAGTAAAAATAGGTTGTCAAGCAATTAGGCGACAAGGAAACTTAGGCTAACAGAGAGAAAATCAAGGAGAACACACTCCAAACCCCCAAAAAGAAGATCATTCCCCAATATGGTCACCAATTCTGTTACGAGGAAAATCTCTCTATGGCATGGGGTAAACCAAAAAAAATAGAATGACATGCATAAATCAACTCTAATCCCAAGTATTCTATATAAATGAAATTCTAACAATACAAGGCCAAGAGCCTACCTCGTCTGGACGTTTTATGAAGACCACCGTTGAGCGCACAACTCAAAGATTTATACCTGTAACTTCTCCTCAACAACCAAGATATGCAAGCATGCGGTGACAATATATAGTGCTAGCATATAGATTAGCATAATCCATTAACATTCATGACAAATATGCCCATGGAATAATAATTCAAATATTTGCAAGATATCAATTAAACGAGAAAAGAGTATTTCTATTAAAATAATCAAAATTTTGACAAAATTTTGTACCGGCACATATCGGAACCGAGAAAGTAAGTCCCTCTAGATGTGCCTCAACCACTTCAATCATCCACCAAAGGAAAGCTCATATAAAGGAGACAATGAGATTCTCCATCACAAAGAAGGAAGAGCTTGGGGGCTCAACAAGAAGTTCAGACTTTCAAGGATAAAGGGATGCAAACTCAATATGAAGTGAAATTTCTCCAGAGTGTCTTTTCTCTCAAAATTGAATTCTCCTCCAAGGCTTGGATATGACTCAATTTATAGCCTTCATATCGAACTGAAGGGTTGATTCAGAGCGTTTCTAGTATATGGAAGGTCAAGGATCATGGATCTCGTGACATGGCATGGAAACCCGACATAATTTTTAATTTTGAGCACCAAACCCTTTGTATGCAGGTTGTAGTGGAGCAACCTGCATATACAGTTGTTTTCTAACTGATAGGGCACGTATATACGGAAAAATGTGCTTTTTTGGCTCTGGAAGGTACAAAAGGGGACTTCAAGTCTGCATAGGGAAATGGAAAGGCCATCCAAGCAAGTTGCATGGGGTGAGGAAAAATTTGTTGTAACATGAGGTCTACAACTAGTTGGTGATTTTATATAAAGATAAGTTTTATGATATGTGCTTTATATGTTGTTTATTATGTGTAATTATGTGCTTAATTTATGTTGTTGTGCAAATTTATATTTCTAAATGTTATTATGTGTTATGCATTAAATTGCATGATGTTAGGACTGCATAAGTGTTTCATATGCAGGGAATATTATTACAAATGAGTATCAAAGCCATGCTGGGCATAATTATTCATGGTATCAGAATATTAATGAACAAGGTAAAATAATTTTAAAAAATCAGTGTATGACATAGGTCAAATTTTCATGACATATGCATGGAAGTCATTCTAGGGTGTGTTACAAAACAAGTACTCCTCCCTTGTGACCTATTAGTAATCCCTTCATCAAGGTCTATCATTCTAATATGGAGGGATCCTCATTCTACTTGAATACACTTTTCTAGTGGCATATTGAGCACTCTTGTTGTAGGTCTACTAGGTTTTTTATCCATTCATTCATCATGACTTTCCATAAACTCATCTTGTGGGATGCGCCTTCTTCATGGAAATTATGATGATAATAGAGTGTCCATATTTAGAGATTTGGTTTATGGACAAAATTATCTAGTTAACTACTAAAAAGTGTGCCATAATTATAGGATAATACAATTGTTCATTTAGTTTAGTTGACAATTTACTATTGTAGTTTTCGAAGTTCTTGGAGAACCTATTATCACGACTATTTGACCATGTTTAAAGGACCTCATCACACACTTGAAACTTTATAATTTTCGATTGATATGACATGTTGGATGGGATGCATTTCTTAATAATATATTAGCTATTTTAGAGGTCTATTGGTGACTTAAGTTGAGTGTTTTGATTTGATCTTTCTTGTTCTACTTTAGAGTGGTCGTGGTACCAAATTTAGATATGTGGTTTTATTATCTTCATGTTAATATTGAAATTACATTCTCTGGTGGGGATAAATGTTCCTAAATTAGGGAGGTTTTTGTGATTTTTAGGGTATACATCATCCACCTGAGACACATTCCTTTGGACGATAATTTATGGTTTAAGGTGACTTTTTCAAAGACTTGTCTTGTGCCCCTTTCTTCTTATTGGATACATTATTTGAGGAGGTTTTCCTATTTACTTGTGAGGTTATCTTTTGCTAGTTAGATACATGTCTTCATTCCTACTTTATACACCAATATTGGATGGCCTTAGGATCTATTCATGAATAATTACAATACTTAGCATGAGGGGTTTTGTTTCAATTATTGAGCATATATTAGGTCTTTCTTGGAGGAATTTACGCTGGATTTTAAGGATATATTCATGAAAGGTTTTAGTGTTAAATACAGAGGTCTATTTTTGGATTTTTTTTTGGATTTTGATAGGTATATTATAGGCTTTTTTGGGGCCTACTTTTCTCTTTTGATTGGCATGTCAATCAACAATATTGAGGGCGCACTATTTGGATGCCTATTCTTGGTTTTTATCATGATATTATTCATAGTTTGAACTCCTTCTATGGATTTTTCTCTCAACTACTTCAATTAGATATTTTAGGCATGTTTTGAGTGTTTATTATGTACAAAAGGATAAGGATCAAACCATCCATTATGGGTATCCATATTAAGGTTATTTTGGGTCTTGTTCTGCTTGGATAAGTCTTTGTGATATAATGAATGATATGCTTAAACAAGGTTGATCATGTTAATATGATAGACCACATGCAGAATAAGCCTAGAATAAGCCTCAAAAATCAGATTCGAACTCTCAAAACATTATTGTTGTATCTAAAATCTTTATTGTTGCATGTAGAAACTCACAAGTTAACTGCTACCACTTGCATGTCCTTTGAGGTGTCATGAGTTAGAGGTGTATTCTTCCACACATTAAAACTTTTTCTCGCAATTTTAGTAATTATAATGTTATGCAAATGGTATGCAAACCCTCTCCTCTAAAAATTAACATTTTCCTTACAAATTCATAGCTAGCTTGATGATGGCTTTGATACCACGCTAGAATTCTCAAAGATAAAATGCACAAGACAAGGTACACAAGTGTGAGAAGAATCCCAATCACTTTCATGGTGTTTTGGTTGAGAAAGATATATATTAATACAAAAGTGTTTCAAAATTGTTCGTTAAATATAAAAAGAGATCCTTGGTCATTGAAGATAAAATTGGTAAAATAATTTAAACGCTAGGAAATAATATAACGTTCGAAAGGTAGAAACCTTGTCTCTAACAAGGAGATGCATAGTTTTAGTGAGGCAAAGTATGTAATAAAATAATTTATATCATAAAAGGAGGACGACATGATTGGACGACATGATTATTTATGTAAGTATGTTATGGTTGAAAGGTTAAAAGAAAGAATCTAAATAGTAATGAACATGTACGTGATAATATTATTTAAATAGAAGTGTTTCTAT
This sequence comes from Picea glauca, assembly GCA_000966675.3. Classification (NCBI taxonomy): domain Eukaryota; kingdom Viridiplantae; phylum Streptophyta; class Pinopsida; order Pinales; family Pinaceae; genus Picea; species Picea glauca. The sequence goes on from JZKD02S1673821.1 coordinate 550,161, forward strand.
GTGCATTCAATCCAATCCATAATCCATCCATAATCCATCCATCATAGTCTCTAGGAATGGTATCATAGTCTCTAGGAATGGTATAGAGATGAGCATGATTTTTTTGACTTGATATAGTAAAAAACCATGTGCACTCCAAGTTTAGAACTTTTATTTATAGTGACTTTGAGAAACATTGATTGTAGTGGTTATTCATTGGGATAAACAATTTTCAGAGAAGCATTCTTTTGTGTTTTCATTTGGGACAACCTTCACTTTAAAAACTTAGTTCATTTTTAATTTTGTTTATAGTTGGTCACTATAAGGTTTTTTAAATATTTTGTTCAATTTTTTTTTTCACAAGTTTTTTTTCTTCCTCGTTATTTTTTCTAGTATAACAATTTTCTTGCAGAAGGAATTAATCTCTTGTGGTATTAATATGTATTTATCATAATTAATAATTACATAACAATTTGATCTAAGTAATACTCCTCTAAGAGGATAAATGAAGAAAAATAAGAAGAAATCTCTAATATATCTACCCCTAAAGAAAATAGACTTGAGTCTCTCAATACTTGTTTCTCTTATGAATATTTACCTCCTAATGACATTGAATGAATCGAGGAAACTAATAATCATGATAGATATGACTCTATCTTGGGTGAATAAAAAAAAGGATGAGGAGGAGGGTGAGGATGATTAAGCCTCTCCTCAATTCTTCAAAATATATATTACTTATTTCAATGTGTTTGTTTTCAATCTAGGTAATTATTACAACATCTTTTAAGAGGATGGTTTTTCTAAAATGTTTATAAGCATTAATGTTATAACCTTTTAAAGAAACTTGGTTTTTCTAAAATGTTTATAAGCATTAATGTTATAACCTTTTAAAGAAACTTGGTTTTTCTAAAATGTTTATAAGCATTAATGTTATAACCTTTTAAAGAAACTTGTTCAAGAGTAATATTTGATTTTTTACAATATTTTTATAAATTAATAGAATTTTTTTCAACCAATTTTTTTTTAACATTGTTGTTATAAAATAATATATATATTGTCTTATTCACTCCACGTTGTCCTACAAGTCAATGGATGTCCTTAATAAAAAATTTAGTTCCAAATTTTAAGTTTACATGATTTGTCCTAACACATGGGAACACCCACTTTAGATGTCCTTAATAAAAAAATTTAGTTCCAAATTTTAAGTCTACATGATTTGTCCTAACACATGGGAACACCCACTTTATCTTGTGAAGAAGCTAAAATTTCTTGGAGGCACTCAACCCTAACTTTTACCCTATGAAAAAATTCAAATTTGAAATATTTTTTCACAACATAATTTTTTATGTGTCAAATTAAAAATCTAGATATGTAGTAATATTTGCAATAATTAAAATAACACTCTCCAAGTTGAATCATTCAATTTGTGCTTACAATGAAGGTTGGGCATGCATTTCAGTGAAGCTAGCCAAAATTACTTTGCTTCACTAAAATGCATTTTTGGACTTCATTTTTTAGGAAAATTGAGTGATTCAAATTGGAGAATATGTATTTTGTAATTCTCCACATTAATGAATTTCATATTTTCAATTTGAACCTTAAAATTTTATATTTTAGATTTCCTTTAGCATGCATAATTTTTCCTCAGCGTGTATTTTGTTAAAATTGTGGAAAATTGGGAAAAAAAATAGGCAAGTATGCATTTTTGCAGACCTAATGCATGGGTACATAAGTAAAGTATTGTTTAATTATGTCCCAATCCAAATTTCATACTTGGGGTGTACACGGTTTGTCCTTGAAGTGCATTTTTGGACTGACTATGAAATTTGACAAATAGTATCAATTGTTATTTTGGCAAACTTGGATTTTATTGTAGAAGATTTATTTTGGACAACTGAGCATGAGAGGTTGTAGAAAATTTTGGTAACTCGAGGTTGGAATGTTTTTTATTCCATTTACCATTAACTATTGGTCATGGTGTGCATTTCATTAAGCCACTTTATCTTGATTTTTACTCTATAGAAGACAAGTAAATTTGGATTTGTTTGCACACCATAAAGATTTTTTTTTAAATTAAAAATGTGGAACTATAGTAAGGTTTGTATTTACTAAACACATAGTCTTCAAGTTGAATCATTCAATTTTTCCTTGTAATGAAGGTTGGGTGTACATTTCAGTGAAGCTAGCCAAAATTATGTTTCTTCACTAAAATGCATACCCAACTTTAGTTCTAGGCCAATTTGAGTGATTCAAATTGAAAAGTACATGTTTTTTTCATTCTACACCCTTATGAATTTTCATATTTTCAATTTGTTCCTTTAAAAAAAAATCTGTAGATTTCCTTCAATAAGCATAATTTTACATTGGCATGCATTTTGTCAATATAAGTGGAAAAAATAGGTATGTAGGCATTTTAATGGACTTAATGAAAGGGTACCTAGGCTCAGTATTGTGTAATTGTGTCTCAATCCAAATTTCATACTTGGGGTGTACTTGGTTTATCCCTAGAGTGCATTTTTGTATTAACTGTGATATTAGCAAATACTATCAATTGTTATTTTGATAGACTTGGATTTCGTTGTACATGATTTATTTTAGACAACTGAGTATGATATGTTGTAGAAAATGTTGGTAGCTTCAAGTTGGAATGTTTTTTATTTCATTTAGTATTAATTATATGTCCTAAACATAGTTACCAAATTTATGAGAACTGTGACCTTTAAATGAGAACTCTAGCCCTAAAAACCCATATTTTTGGGTCACAAACACCAAAATCAACCCCCAAATCGAAAAGTGGTACTACTAGTATAACCTATTATGAATAGGTTTTATTAATATTACCACTTTTATCAACCATGGTCTTAATGGCCTCTTCATGTTTCCAACAAAAAATTTAAAATCAACCCTCGAATATAGAAGCAACACTTACATCACTACCATTTTTTTAGGTGGAAATTACAACTTCTTTAAATTTGTGGGCTTAACTTGTATCATTGCAACCAAAATCTTAAAATCAACCCTCGAATAAAAAATTAGTGCTCCCCACAACACTCCCCCTTTTTTGTGTCTAAAATTACAACATTTTAGAAATCATGGTCTCGATAACCAATACCTTTACAATCAAAAACATAAATCAATACTTGAATTAAAAATAGGTGTTATTGGTCTTTTGTGTTTTCCTCTCTCCCCTACCTATTCCCCATTTCTCCCCCTCTCAAGCCTCCTTACTCACCACTCAAAGGAGTGATAGGACACTCCTTTTAGCAGCACGCAGGGGGGATTTGGAAGGGGTGAGCAGGGGGGAGGGAGGGGGGTGGGTGTGGGAATGTGGGTGAAGTGGTGAGGGTGGGGAAATTCCCGAAATCAGCCCCCTCCCCAAAATCAATTTCATAGGGGGGAATATTGATGATGGTGGTCAAACTTCACATTCAACAAGAACAATAGTTAAAATTCCAAATGGGCAATAACACCAATAGATAAAATCCCAAATAGGTGAAAATAAAAAAACATTCAAAAGCATGATGAAAACAACAGAGAAAATGCAAGATGAGAAATGACAACAAAAAAGAAAATGTCGAATGGGAAACAATATAAATAGAAAAAAATTCAAATGGGTAACAAAAACAACAAAACCATACACGTGATGATTGATTCATTTTTCATTTGAGTTATACAAAGAAATTTATTTTTAGGATTAGGATGTTGAATGAAATTGTTATGTTGTTGATCCAGATTTTATGAGCAGAATGAAATGAATACAGATTATTAACATGTTCTTAACACAAAATAACATAGATACAGTAAAATTGGTTTGCTATTCAATAACGAAATAAGATGAAACTGTAAAATGCAGCGGAAATAAGCTTGTTGTAATGGTGGCAGCTTATCTCTGAGAAGAGATGTGACGGCTGTGCTCATTCGCAAGAAGAAGATTACAATGAGGCTCTGAAGGCATTTTTACAATAAATAGAAATGACAAAAACCCTAGACATCCAAAAACCTAACCCTAGGAGATGAAGCGCCAAAATTCATGTGGGCCCCGTTTGGGTAAGTTAGTACACTAACTTCCCGGGGTCGTAACTTTTGCATACGATCTCCGTTTTAGGCATATGATAACCCGTTGGAAAGGTATCGTCGAGGAGATTCATTTTGGGGCCTCAATCATTCCATAGGATATTATTGAGAAGCTCGATCCTGAAAAATCTTCATTTAGGCCCTCAAAATGAACCCAAAAGTTAAAACTGCTAAACATAGTAAATTGCCAAAATTGGCAGAAAATTGTTTTGAGCCAGTTGAAAAAGGTGGGTGGCAACCGATATCCACCTAGATCAATCCTCCCTACTTAGGAATAAATGGTATCCATTGCATTGAGGTCCCCCATCAGATGAGGAAATTTCTATTGAATCTGGCCACGGGTGAGCCACTTGCCTTAGTGCAGGAGTTGCCCTGCTTTGACGACTCGATAAAGATGGATCCTTTGTTGTCGAGTGTCCTTGATCTGTGTGTCCACAATCTGATCATTGGATTCCTATTGTATGCAATTGGGATTGAGCTCAGTTGGTGTCAGTTGTTCTGCTACTTCTGAGGTGTCCAATAATGGTGGGAAATAAGGGCGAAGGAGATCCACGTTGAACACTGGGTGTAGGCCAAGGAAAGGGGGAATGTTGAGTTGAAAAGCATTATCCCTCACGGCCTTGGTGATGATGTACGCCCCATAACAGAGTGGGTGAAGCTTCCGATGGGGTCCTGTAAGGCGTTCTTTCTACAAGTGCAACCAAACTTTGTCTCCCCCCTGAAACTTATGTGACACCCGATGTTGATCATGGTGCTATTTGTACTTGTCATTGGACTTCTGTAGGATATCCTGAACCTGTTGGCGGATGTGTTGGATCCGCTCAATGAACTGGGTGGCTTTTTCAGCTTAAGTTGGATCAGGAGATGAGTCGGTCGAGGTGACCGCAAGGGGAAGTGCAACATCTATGGGACCCAATGGTTGGAATCCCAACCCCACTTGAAAGGGGTTGTGGTCGGTTGAGCTACGCAGGGCTCGGTTGTAGCTATGTTGGACATAGGGAAGACTCTCATCCCATGTGCGAGGGTGTTGTGAATTATACATGCGGAGGATATGCACAATCATGCGATTTACGACCTTGGTTTGGCCATCTGTTTGCGGGTGGAAGGATGTGGATTTGGTGAGCTTGGTGTCCAACAGTGACCAGAGGCTCGACTAGAATGTGCTGAGAAATCGACTGTCCTGATCTGAGACAATGGTTTGTGGGATTCCAAAATGTACCCAGACTCATTCAAAGAAGAGCTTGGCAATGGCCTCTTCTGTGATGTTCTTCTTGCAGGCAACCAAAATTGCCATCTTAGAAAATCGATCAACAACCAAAAAAACACAGTTGTTTCCCCTCTTTGTAGACGGGAGGCCCGACATCTAGTCCATTGAGATGGATTCCCATGGCCTATCCTGAATAGGAAGAGGGGTGTACAGGCCCTGTTTCTTCGTGGTCGATTTGGCAATCGCACGGGCAGTGCAGGACCTAATATACTTGCCGACCGCCTGTCAAAGTTTCATCCAGTAGAAATGTTGTTGTTGCATTGCCACTATCTTTTCAACGTCGAAGTGTCCTGCCACCCGACTGTAGTGGGCTTCCTAGATCATCTGTGCTCGCTCTCTTGATGGAACATAGATATGGCCTAGACGACACAACAACCCATCCTAAATATGGAAATTATCGATAACTGCATTTTCCCCCAACATTTGGTAGGTGGTGGCGAAGTTCGAGTTTGTCTCATAGAGTTGGGGCCATCCAGAGGTCTCATGGCCGCAAGATTCTAGCACCGTGGTGAGTGTCGTGACTAGAGGTCTTTTGAGGCAATCAACGACGTGATTGGTGCTTCATGTTTTATACTTGATGTTTAGGTGGAATTGCTGCAAGTATGTGGACCACTTTTGATGGAGGTCATTCTGCAATTTTCCTTGTGTTTGCATGAACTGCAGTGGCTTATGATCAGTGTGGATGGTTGTCTCCTTCCCAAGGATGTAGTGTCTCCACTGGTGGCAGGCTTGCACAATGGAGTACATTTCTTTATCGTAAGTAGGGTACTTACGAACATTATTTGATAGTGTCTCACTATGATAGGCCACGGGGTGGCCGTGCTGAGCGAGAACAACACCCATATCATAGTCGGTAGCATCTATCTCGATCTCAAAGGGTTGTTGTAGGTTCGGGAGTGAAAGTATTGGGGTTAAGCACAAGCGCTGCTTCAAATCATCGAACGCTTGTTGTTGGGACCACTCCCTTGAAAATTTTTCCTTACCACCACCCCTGGTTATTTGGCTAAGGGCCCATGCAATATGGGAAAATCCCAACATGAACCTGCAGTAGAAATTGGCAAGGCCCAAGAAGCTTCGGAGCTCGGTGAGTGTGGTTGGGGCTGGCCAGTCACGGATGACTTGGATCTTGTATGGATCCACATGTACACCATGTTGATCAACGATGTAGCCCAGGTAATGGACCTTGTCCATGCTGAAGGAGAATTTTTCCAAGTTAGTGTATATCTTATGTTGTCGCAGGGTGTGCAAAACCTGTTGAATATGCTGCAAGTGTTCGGCCCAAGTCTTGTTGTAAATGAGAATGTCATCATGATACACCACTACAAAATTATTGGTGAATGGTCGCAGGATATCATCCATCAACCTCATGAAATTGGTTGGCACATTTTATCAAACCAAAGGGCATGACCAACCATTCAAAAAGGTCTTCCTTTGACTTGAAGGTGGTCTTCCATACATCTGTTTGTTCTATCGGGACCTAGTGTTATCCAGACTTCAAATTAATCTCACTGAAGTATTTGGCCCCTGTGAGTTGATCAAGGAGGTCATCGATTCGGGGAATTGGGTACCAGTTTCTGACTGTGATTTTATTCAGAGCCCGGTAATCAATGTAGATTCACCAGGTTCCATATTTCTTTTGTACCAGCACAATTGGACTCCCGCAAGGTGATGAGATGGGATGGATGTGCCCCTTGTGGAGCAGCTCTTGGATATATCACTTGATCTCCTCATTCTCTAACAGAGAGCGATGATAGACTGACCCATTGGGCAGTGGTGCATCAGGGGTCAGATCGATGGGGTGCTTGACCTGATAGTGCAGAGGTACCCCAGTAGGTGAGGAGAAGATATCTAAGTATTCTTCCACGACCTTGTCTACTTGCTTCTGCTGTGTGGAGAGGTTGGTCATAGAGACCCTGGATGTGGTTGTGATCCTTTTCTTATTCTGAGAGAGAATTACGAAGAAGACAAACTTCCACGTCTAAGAGATGACCTTCTTGCATTGCTTAGCAGAGATCAAGGAAATAGCACTAGGTGGGACTGCCTTGGGTATCATGTACAATTTCTTGTTCAAAGTAATAATAACACTATGAGGCCTAGAATCATATACAACATGATGTTTCCATAAATAAGGTTGGCCCAAAAGAACATTGCAAATTTCAGGAGGAGAAACATCACACAATACCTCATCTTTGAAGGGCTTGATGTCGTATGACAGTCGGCACTATTGGCTGACACGGAGATCGCTCCCTTGGCAAAGCCATCCAATGGTGTCGGGTTGTGGGTGCAACGTTGTCGGCAGGGCCAGCTGCTTGACGACCTCTGCTGAGATGAGGTTCTTCTGGCTACCGCTATCGACGATGAAGTGCAGTGGGGTTCCTTTTACCCACATCTATGAATGGAAGAGGTGTTCTCCTTCTTCTGGCTCATCTAGTTCACTAGGCTGGAGCTTGGTGGTAGCAATGGTGGCACTGGGTTCCGCATCAATGATCCGTCTTCCCCTTTCTGGTTCTGACTCATTGTCAAAATCCACATCTGATTCAGAGTCTTTCACTTCGGCCACCAACGACTGCTTTGAGCGACAGTCAACAAGGTTATGCCAAGGACTCTTATGGAAGTCCCACCACTTCTCGGTATCTTTCTTTGTCTTTTCGGTGTCCTTCTTTGCCTGCAGCTTGGACTGGTTGTCCTGATACTTTCCATATTTTCTCTATCCTTTGTTCTGTGGGTTGGTTCCTCCCTTTACTAGATTTTTTTGTGAGGGGTTCCCAGGCCCAAATTGTCGCATCTTTTGTCTGAGGTTCTGCTCGATTTTGAATGCATATCGGTAGGCCACACCCAAGGATGAGATGTCCAAAAATTCCATTTTGGTCTGGATGTATCTATGGAGAGCACTGCGGTACTTGAGAACCAAATGTTTCTCTGAATCTTTGATACCCAGCCTGGTGTGTAGGGTATGGAATATATTTTTGAAATCTGGCACTACTTGGTCCCTTTCTTGCTGCAGTGTAGTCCATTTGGTATATAGGTCATCATAACTTTTGATAGGGTAGTATTGTTCCTTAATAGTATCCCTGAAGGATTCCCAGGTGGCCATGACTATAAATAATGGGGGTTCCTCTGTTTCCTTTTTCTCACAGAAAGTTTCCCACCAATATTTGACATGGGGAATGGATTTGAGGAGCGCAAAAGTAATCTTTTCTTTATCCGAAAATTTATGGACAGAAAAATACCCTTCTAGTAGATTCAACCATTTGTCTGCAGCATCTGCGTCTATTTGACCTTCAAATATAGGAATATCGAAGTGTATTTGTACCTTGAAGGGGGTGGTGCCTCCGCTCAAAGAATATGTGTCGCCTGTTGGTAGTCGCCGAAGGATTTGCACGAAACTATCCATCATCTCATTCCTTTGTTGCGTGAGGGCTTCCTCAATCAACAGTTTGAAAGGATCTCCTGTCCCTTCATCTTTCTTTTCTCCTGCCATGAGAGGTCTCTTGGGCGTGCAAGAGCTTTTGTCGTCAAGAGAAACAAGCTCAAGACCCAACTCTTTATACTCCGACCTCGTTGGGGACATGCATTAAGACGACAAGGAGCAGACCGCTCTGATACCACTGATCTGAATTTTATGAGCAGAACGAAATGACTACAGATTATTAACAAGTTCTTAACACAAAATAACAGAGATACAATAAAACTGGTTTTCTATTCAATAATGAAATAAGCTGAAACTGTAAAATGCAGCAGAAATAAGCTTGTTGGAATGGTGGCGGCTTATCTCTAAGAAGAGATGTGACGACTGCACTCATTCGCAAGAAGAAGATTACAATGAGGCTTTGAAGGCCTTTTTACAATAAAAAGGAATGCCAAAAACCCTAGACATCCAAAAACCTAACCCTATGAGATGAAGGGCCAAAAGTCATGTGGGCCCATTTGGGTAAGTTAGTACATTAACTTCCCGGGGACGTAACTTTTGCATACGATTTCCGTTTTAGGCGTATGATAGCCCATTGCAAAGGTATTGTTGAGGATATTCATTTTGGGGACTCAATCATATCGTAGGTTATTATTGAAAAGCTTGATTCCCAAAAACCTTCATTTAGGTCCTCAAAATGACCCCGGAAGTTAAAATTGCTAAAAATAGTAAATTGCCAAAATTGCCAGAAAACTGTTTTGAGCTAGTTGGAAAAGGTGGGTGGCTATCGATATCCACCTGGATCAGTTGTGTCATTTTTTAAGATCAGTTTTGTGGCTTTTTATTCACTTTTATAGTATTTTGACCCAGCATATGATAGTTAGATTTGTCTACATTTTTTCTTGTTATATGATTAGGATTTTCAGGGATTGTTAGGGATGTGGAAGAATTGTATCCAATTCACTTCTCATGTTTAGCTCTCATCAGATATTGGAGTTCACATCAATGAACAATTACATTCATTTTTTATCATGTGTTTACACAGTGGAACTTTCTATATTCTATGAATTTTCAACTTCTAGATTTGATGTTCTTTTAGGAAAATCTTCAACAAATCTCATACTGGGATTTTTAGATTGAAGACTTGGAGATGATACTGGTTTTTTCACTAGTTTTTATTTCCTTACTACTATACTTGTTCAAACTTATGGTTGAGGGGAGGATTGTTAGCAAGTGGCTTCCTATACAATCCTCAAGTCCTATACCACCTCTACATATATTTCGCATCATAGAATACAAATTATATCCTAATTGCATATTAGATCCTATTTTAAGTCATCCTAACCTTATCTCCTAATAATGTGTTGATATGAAAGCACATCTAGCTTATGAGGTGGTTACACCCATATACCATATATATATATATATATATATATATATATGTATCATTTGTATGAATATTGTGGAACCATCTTAGGCCTTTTTTTCCACTTATTGTGTCTCATTGCATATCATTTTGTGTAATGTTTAATCTAATATTAAAATATTTTTGCATAATTTAAAACATATTGTGTACTTTTTTTTTTTTTTAAATAAAAAGTAGAACCTGCTATATTAGAAAATCAAAATTCTTACAGAGTTTAGACAGTAAGTATCTAAGACCACCCAAAATGCTGCCGATTTAACGGAAA
>JZKD02S1673821.1:561453-644371 GCA_000966675.3 Picea glauca
AGGGGGCATCTCCGCTTAACGGGCTCATTGGACAGCGCATCAAAGAGCATGTCCATGCGTTGGCTCATGAGGAGGGCCCGGTGTTCCAGATCCGACATGCGTCCACGGAGATCACACAATATAGCCAGGTGTTCGCCCTCAAGGAATGAACCATGCAAGTTGCCACCCTCTTCCATCGTCGCCTCGGAGCTCCCGTTGAACGCTACCTGCTCCTTCGCAGCCGTCGCACCCTTCGCGCCTTCATCGAGCGCCTATGCACCAAGGCAGCTACAATTTTCGTCACCCGCCCAGGGGATTTCCTCCACTAAACAACCAGGAATGTCATCTAGCAGTGTCGAGTTGAGCGTGCAGATTCCTGGATGGGTCGCCTCCTGGGGCTCTTTGCCAAGATTCAGGAATTCCACAGTAAATGCCATGGACGGGTCTTCTTCTATGATGCAAGGAGGAAATTCCTCCATCGAACCAGAATTTTGCAGGACCCCCGTCGCCTTTCCACGAGATTCACTGCTACAGCCAACACTCGGCTCAGCTATGGTGGTAAGTCGTTTAATTTTCTCTGCTCTGGCTCTCTGTCTAAGGATGGACGTCGCAAGAGCTAAGGCCCGCTCCAGTTGATCCCTGCGGTGCCTTTGCTCCTTTTGAGCCGCCCAGGCTGCGCCCCTGCGAGGGATTCCTCTCTTTCTTGCCATGAGAAAGGAGAAGGGCAGTATCAATGTCAATTGCTGGATAATTGAACCTTGTTGCAGGGCGGTCGGAGAGAAAGACACCATAAGAGCTTGACCACTCCCAAACCACCTGGTGTGAAGCAAAATACAGAGCTGCACGGGAGCGTTGCTGCTTAGACTGAGCGCACATGTGATTGTGCTGCTCCAGATAATCTAGAAGGATCTCGGAGCCGAGGGCGAGACCAAATAAACTAGAGCCGAAGCCATCCCTTTGCCTTTAACCTTTGGCACTCCGGAACCCCTGCGCGCGTAAATGCTCGCGCAAGTGAGATAACTCTCCATTCTGTCGCTGCATCTATTATCGTCCTTCATGATAAAGGTTGGCGCATGAGGAGCGATTAATGCCATTTATGCTGTGGGCTAGTGCAAGTCCACCTGTGGCTACGAGGCTAGGTGTCACCCCATCCGGGGAACATATCGTGTACTTAATCCTTACAAGAATATGAAATTAATTGTAATCTTATCTTTTTTATTTAGTATTACTTCACATTGTATTTATGTTTTTAAAAGTAACTTTATTTATTATATATTTTTATAAAACAAGTTTCTAAAATTAATACTAAAATAAAATTGAATTTGCACAACATATTTTTAATTAATTGATAGGCGTATGGGCCATTCTCATCACCCAAAAATATTTTCTTTACAATTTTCCACTTTCTTAAATTCCAATAAGAGATCATAGTATTTAATAAAGGGTAAAGGGACCACAACACATATACCTATGCATAAATCTACAATTTTTCTAGTGATGATGTGGACCCATTTGAGATCGTCAACTGTGATCAACTATTGATGATGGTGTTTAGGCCATCCAACATGACCCAAAAAAAATATTTAGTATGTTAAATTCCAATAATAGTTCCTAAAATTTAATAAAGGGAAAAGGGGCCATAACACGAAGAATCATGCATAAGTTTAGGAGGTTTTTATTGATGATGTGGACACAATGGACATGGTCAACTATGATAAGGAGTGATGAGGTGGACCTAGTGGAAATGTTCAACTTTGATTTGCAAATTTCTAGGAGGTTGCTTCCTTTAAATGGAGCCTCTAAATTTATCTGTTGGAAACCTTGAGTAGCTCAACAATTATTAGCTTAGGAAGGTGATACGAGTATATGAGAAGGAGATATCAAATAGAAAAAACATATCTCTTGACAAAGGAGATCAAAGAAGAATATTTTGGGTTCAGTGTAGTTAAGAGTTTAAAGAGTTTCTAGGAGGAAATTGTTAGAAAATAAACAACAATCAATAATAAACTTAAATAGATCTCGTCATGTCCCCATAGTGTTCCTTACGATCATGTACCTCTTGAGGGTGTGCAACACTGCAAATTTTCTCACTTGGCTACTTGACTACACCTCTTCACCTAGAGAATACCCATACTCCATTCTAGGATACCAATGAGTCACACTCCTACTCTAGTGAAACTCTTGTATACTTAGACAATTGTTAACAACTTAACAGTTAGTCATATATAAGAATACATCCATCAACATGAGAAACAAAGAGAACAACCATGGAACAAATGAAACACATACATAGAAATAGTGTGGGAAGCATGAACCATGCCTAACACCCGAAAAAGTATTTGTTATTGTGAAATAGTTATAATATGAGCACTATTGGATCGGTTTACAACTGGGATGAGTCACACAACTTGCCTCGCCTCACCAAGTCATGCATACATAGATTCATCACCAATATCATCTATCACAATCATCAACCTCCTGCGGTGCACCTCAGACGTGCCCTCGACCGCATACTTGTTGTCCCTTCATTACCACAGACTTCATAGATTTCGGTTCTACCTCATGCATGCCTCCAATAGACCTGTGTTTCCATAATTCCCCAAAATCAGTGCAAAATAAGGTTTCCTCCATCTCCGTCACAGAATCACCTCAAGGCAGTACAAGTCCTCCCATGTGGAGCAACTTGGCTCATTGAGGGAGCTCGTCCCTCTTCGTCTAATCCTGCCTCAAAAGTGCAAATCTCTTCATTCTCTATTCCAAGTTGGCCTCTTTGGTTGTAAGCCCTTGTTTCTTTATAGGTGTTATCTCCCCAAACGATTTATATGAGTGAACTAACATGACCCATGAGTCATGCCCCTTTCGCAACATTGGGCCTACCTCTCATGTGGGAAACTTTGGGTGGATTTCCTAGCTAACCCACCAAATGCCTCATTCCATTGTTAGGTCGACCCACTGAAATCCTAATTGGTTCCCCCATCTCTCCAACGGACCCATCATTTGGGTGAGTGTGGCACTTATCCAAGTCAAGCTTAATTTTCTGAGTGTACTCTCCTCACACCTTAGCCAAATCGTTTGTTTGGTGGAGCTCCCAAGTATTTCCCTCAAACCTTCATCAAACCATCCATTGTATGAATTGTGTCACAATGACTCTTAGGTGGAGTCGCCCCTTGGCATGTCGCACACCCAAGGAACTCCAACTCTCCCCAAATATGAAGACTTCATTTCCTCATATGCACCAAGCATCCTGCCAACCTGATTTCTTTCGTTTCAGTCTGTGGTGGAAGTGTGCATGCCCAAGATTGGTTCCCCAAGACTTACATCCTCCCCCACTCCAATTTGTTTCCACCATTGGAAACATACACATAAATATGTTGTCTCCAATATTCTACCCGAACTCATGTATAATGTACCCAGCCTCCTAGTTGAGTCCCACTACTACAACTCGCCAAATAAAGCTCCGATACCAATTTGTAATGTCCCAAGCCTCCCAGGTCAGGCCATGTCACTTCAACCTCAAATTTTGTAGCACTGATACCAATATGTATGTCCCCAACCTCCAAGTCTAAGGGCACTACATCTTCTCTCAAGCTCTGATATTCCTTGTAGAAGCCCAGACTCACTACTAGACAATGCTACAATCAAAATCCTAGTGTTTGGTTACTACTAATAACACTCCATGTTACAAGTAGACCAAAGTATCCATGCACATCCTTAAGGTATTGTTCCTTGACCCAAGCTGGGTCTCACTCTATGAGTATACTTTATCTAATACAGTTGTAGTATTGAAATGAATATCCAAATCTATTGTGCGCATAACCCCTTCATAGCACATAAATATTGTTGTGTGCGCATTCACTCTACATGCATAACACTAATGTGTGTGCATTCAATCTCATGTTTCACACCAGTTTCTATCACCTTTGTATGTGAAAACTACTTCACTGTACGTGTGGAGATTTATACCTTTCCTTGGTATCTCACAACCATACTACACAAATTAGCTAACATCAAAACTTAATAATTGTCATACTTGATGTGTGCAACAATATTATACAAATTAACCATACATTCAACTAACGTGAAACACTTATAACTTTCATCCTCACATACCTAACTACATTCAGGAAAAGAAACTCATATGTGTAGTAAAATTATACAATATTAACTACAATATTCATATGCATTTTCATATGGGATATTAACCCATATTAGAAAGTAACATCAAGTGCAAAGTAATAGGAATAATCTCATAGGAGACACTTATATTTATGAAGAGTCACCAACTGCATGCATAACTCAGACGTTTCTCATATCCAGAGACTTTGTTGCTCATAATATTTCAGCAACAGATCACCCCTGAGTTGCGGCATAAAATCCACAGGGAAAACGGGTTCCTTATGATAGACTAGGGTTTAATAATCCACAAAATTTCTCAATCCATGGTGCCCATTGTAGAAACTATTCTACAGTATATCATTACCCACATGTTTGTCCCATCCAAGGAAGTGTGCCCCTTCTCTACTCAACAGTCCTTCAGCTACCCCACTTCCTTTCCATGGGTTCAACAGCAAGCCAAACAGGAAGTCTCAAAACCCTATATCTAATTTCCAATGCACCAGAGAACAATTCTCAGCAACTCTCTCTCGGTTGGAGAGAATGATCACGGGACTGATAACCCACCTCTTCAACACCAAAAACTCTCACTGGGAAAAAATTCTCATGATCCCGACAACCTGCTTATTCAACACAGTTTTCCCAGACACTATATGGAGAAATCATCCCCTCACAGATAATTTTTTGGCAGTCTTAGTACAGATATCATAAAAATATGGATGGTCAATTGGTGTTTGGATCATAGTGAATATGGAGCCACAATGCGTATTCCCCCTAAAATACACTAAGGCTCAATAATATATTTCCATGGTCATAACTAGACACTTGTCAACTTCAGGACTAGATTTTGACACCTATCACCTTAAGAACCATCTTTTATCCACTTGGTGACTCATTCCCATCCTTTGGAAACTTAGGGTAAATAAATATCCCTAAATTAAACTTTCAAAAATATTAATAAAATATTCCCTTGATTTAAGCTCCCCCCTTTTTCCTTTTCTGTGGAGTTTATCCCCCTGTCTCTTTTCATCTAAGTTGAGTTTGTGTGCAGTGATGTGATTATATTAACAACTATGGGGTGATTACATTTACAATATAGGATCACTGGCCTTTTTCATCCGATATCATCGGCCTAGTAACCACACGGGCTCTTCATCCTCAAAACAAAAACAAAAATACAAAGGCTCTCTGGCCTCAAAACTGCGTGCTTAATCTGGTGTGTGTGAAACTCTCGGATGTGTGCACAAAATTGAATCCAATACTTGATGCTAATATCTCACCATCTTATATATACATGCATTTATATTTACATTTATATTTTGGGTTCGGCCTAGGGGTATTACATCATGCCTCCATCTGTAGCTAAGTCTGTTGGAAACCCCATGTTTCATGCCATGTGAAACTCCAAATTCTGCCAAAGTGGAAACCTCAAGTTTCCCTGTGAAGTGGAAACCCCAAGTTTCCTACTCGCACTACAATCATCTGCAACATGTGCAAGCATCCACACTGCCCTCTTCCCAAAGTTGTGTGCAACCAAACTGTTTGCTACGATGGAAAGACGTACCCTCCCCAACTCTTTTTGCAATGTCTAAGATGCCACTACCCTATTGTGACAATCATTCTCCATTTTGTTGTTTTTGTTGTTGCCTCAAATGCTACTACAACCTCAACCAAAACCTAAAAAATGTCTAAATGTTGAAATTTTATGAACTTGCTACTACACCCATACTTCAACCAAACTATGTCACATCTACGCACAATGCTAGCCTCAAGTCCTGCACCGGTTGGGTAGCTAGTCAATCATCACATCCAATTCTTGAAATGTGCATCTCCATGCCCAAACTTAGTCTTTTTTGTCTGCATCTCTATCACTCCATCCAAATCCAAAGACTAAGGCAAGTTTCCACCATTTCCTTACTACTTCTTCCATCTTCAAATATTTTTCAAGGAGATCCTCCACAATGTCTAAGTGTTTCACTTCGAACCTACTAGCGCATTTGTACTTTGACTTCATTCCACAATTTAGTCCATCCACACAACAATATCATACCAGGGAAAGGTTCCCCTCACCTTGTTTCACTATGAAGTCACCTTGAAACAAATCCATCTACGACAACTCAAATTCATTGTTCACCTTATGGGACAGTTAGCCAATATTTGCACAAAGAACTACATGTCCATACTACCTTTTCCCCACTAATTCATCACCTTGCCATTTTGTTGCATCTACTTCTCTATGCCTTGGAATAATTAGGATTCACCTCAACTAGGTTTCCTAAAGAAATAGAAACACCCATGTCCAAGTAATCTCTTCATGTTGTAGTCTACATGTTCGCACAATCCTCCAAATGAAGGCAATTCCTCAACTCACCCCCTTTAATCAAGTCACCTCTCAGCAACACAACATATATGATGAATGTGGCCAGCGTGCCTAGACTCCTCAAATTATCCCAAAAAAACATCCAAAGTGATCCAAGTAGAATGAGTCGCCTCAAATAACTTACATGTCTTAAGCACGTTTGAACCAATACTTTGCCAACCTCAACCAATGATCCCCTCCTTATCTCTGATTCATCGCACAATCATCTGCAAGTCACCAAGGTGCACGCTACCTCATCCGATGTCCTGTACCAAAGGTGAGAGATCACTACCCAATTCACTTGATCTGCATTCTACCCATTCAAGTTGACTACCAACAGTTCTTGGTTGACTTCTCTACTAACTCCATCCATCTCCTAGAACGAAATCTCCTTGCACCTCTTTCAAGCATCTAAACTCTAGCACTTTCATCGTGACTATCAATTCATCACATGACCCAACAAATATGGCCAAGGAACCAAGCACTTGGGTGTTGTCATATAGTTGGCTTAGGTTGATGGAAAGTTGGTATGGATTGTTGGTTGTCATTGATGTCAACCATTGGAGAGTGATATTGTAGATTGATGTCAACCCTTGAAAAAATTCTGGTAGTAAATTCTGATAGCACAAAGGTTTGGGTAATGGACCCAAGTTTTTTTTATGTATAATGGTATGAGTTTTAATATATTTGAAGGTAATACTATTCTATATGGATAGTACATGTCATTATATTTTCAGTGGTATGTGGAATGTCACATAACTCCTCATAGTTATAGAGTTATGGCCATGCGAAGTTGGAGAACCCTCATGAGTCATCTAGAAGCCCCAAAAGGTCAAAGTAGTCAAAGTGGTTGCAAAGAAGAAATTATTTAAATAATAAAGTTAATGGATAAATTACTAAGTGGGCGAGTGGTTAGAAGTGGGTTAGCCCTAAAATAAGGAAAGTGGTGTAAGATGGTTAGAAGGTAACCCCTTGAGGAAGCTACATAAAAGTATAAATAAGAGGCAAGGGTCTCTCATTTAATTACACTTGAGCATATTGAATGTCTACAAGTGACTAAGGTAACCAAAGGATATCTAAGGATAATTTCAAATGGAAGGTGAAGTAAAGAAAGCCAAAATTCAAGGGAGGATAAATTATTTTGATGATGTTTTCTATGGTATGTTATTTACAGGAAATATGGATATCGTTTAGACAACATATCCAAGTAACTATGATACAAATTTCATCTTGTGGGTCATTTTATTTTGGGAGTTACACTCCGTGGAAAATAAGGTTTGTGGTTAGTCCTGAAACTAGTCTAAAACAGGTGTTTCAGGTAAAAATGTCATAACTTCTTCATAACAAATCCAAATTCACTAATACCAAATGTATTGGTTAGATTAAAGACTGCAGTATTTTTTGTACCATTTTTAGATCCATACAGAAAATACTCTATGTGGGGCACTCTCTACAAGTCTGCTCTCTAGAATAAGCCAAAATTCAACAAGGTATTCCATTTTTACTATAACTCATTTTTTGAGAGGTTTCAAGTAGTGAAACCTGGAGGAATTGCATAAAATGCATTGAAGAACATTGTGTATTATTTTCAGATCTTTATTCATTACAGGTACATAGTTATGATTATTGCATGTTAGGATTGTTGACTAATCCAAAATTAGTCATGTGAGACTAAAGTAAAGTTTGATGAAAATGCTAGTCTCTTGCTGTTAAAGTTAAGGAAGGTTTGCAGGTATTTGATCATATAAACTAGGTCTATTACAGTGTTACAAATCAGATTTGGATGTTGAAATTGATGAGGGATTTTGGTTGAGGTATATTACAGATAGAGGTTGTATAATAGTGAGGTTGTGACACATGGTTTGATGTAATGGTTTATGGTATTTGGCTGCTAGAGAAATTTTTGATGGTTATATTGGTAGATGTATTTGGTATATGGTTGAGGTACATGTTGGGTACATGGTTGAGACAAGTAGTTGATGATTTGACACATACATGAGGTGTATAGTTTGTGATGTTGGTACATCTTGATGAGTCATAGCTGATAAGTAGTTGATGCATTATTGGTACATACTTGGTACATCTTTGAAGGAACTTGTTAGTAGTATTTTTGACACATGGTCTATGGATGATGTAACATACATGTCTTGGTATATTATTAGAAGCACATATTGATCTTGGTGATGATTATGAGTTCTTGTGATATGCTTGGTTGATGCACATCTTGGTGATATTGTGCATATGGTTGAGATTTGTCTTGGTGATTGATATTGGTGAGTAGATCTATTTTGGTTGATAATATTGATGAGACATGTTGTTTTGATAGGTTTTTTGGACAAGTTGTTGTGATAGGTTATTTGTACAGGTTTGGTGCATGGTTGATGCACTTTTTTATGGTATAGGTTGAGGTATAGGTTAATGCATGGTACATGTTAGCACATGTTAATTGTGCAAGTTGCTTACAGGTTTATTACAGGTTTTATGGTACATGATGTTATAGGTTGTTTGATGCAGGTTGATTGGTACATGTTTACAACAATATATCTCACAGTGATAGTGTGATAGTAGTTCCATCATTATACTTATATTTCAGGGTGGTTAGACGGGGCAAGGATAGGTGGTTGTAGCCACCTTCTGGTTGTATCCAGAGAACATAAGGGGTTGTATACTTCTTCTAGTTGTAGCCATAGAATTGGGGAGTTGGAGCTTCCCTCAGGTTGTAGCCTGAGAAACTAGGGAGTTAGAGCCTCCTTCTAGTTGCAGTTGGAAAACAAAGGAAGTCGGTGCTTCTAATGAATGTAATTCTTAAAGACATATAAGAAAAAACATTATGTGGTTTTCTCCAGCTTTGGGTTTCCACGTAAAACATTGGTGTACTGTGTATGTGTATGATTACTCATTTGTTCATTGTTTATTTACTCGGCAACTATTGGATGATAATGCTACATTGATATAACACTTGCATTTTATGGTTAAAAAGGATTAGAATTATCTATTACTGATTCACCTCCCCTCTCAGTAATCCAATAGGTGCCTCATCCATATTCTCAAAAATATCACATAAAGAATTCATTGCCCACTTCACCATAGTGACCTATCCAATGAACCTCATCAAAGAGTTAGGCAGATTCCTCAAGCCACCTCCATGGCTACATCCAAATATGCCTAAGTCCACCACAAGACGCATCCAAGCAGGTCGCCCAAGCTATCTACACATTCACCCCATGAAGGCATCCCAACTACTACATGAATTCTTCGAATTTGCACAACTTGAGTCACCCTCAAGTCTGGCATTTCTCACCATGGAAATTTATTACACTTGAACCATTAAGTCACCTGACTTCCCTTCAAAGAAATCACTATAACACTTAGGAAATTCAAGAAATTAAAACCAACCATACCTTTCCAAAGGAATCATTCGTCACAACCATGTTCTAAGTCTATTATCTTGGACCTCCACTTTCCCAAGCAATCAACTCTCCACATGAACTCCCCTCTATCACCATATACATCTCCAAAAACCTGCAAGACCTTTGCTTCAATACAAGGATGATTTCATCTATCCACCTCATAAATACATCTAAGCCCCAAACTTCGCATGCAACCAGTCAAACTCGTCTCTAATGTCTTGCCATCTCTGCACCTTGGCTGCTTCCACTTTAAGGCACCATACAACCACTGCTCGATCGTCAATCCATATTGTTGCTAACTAATGGTTATAACTCTACAAAGAGTTACCTCGTCCGAAGGCTGTGGTCGACCCATTCATCCAACAACCCAATTCAACTCATTTTTTTTTCTCGACGATGCATGACACAAAGACGACATGATGGAAACTTTCCCAACCAACTACCTACCATGGAGCTACTCTAACGTGCCCCAAAATTTTCACCCAAGTGATTCAACTTGTTGCATCCCAAAATTACGCCCCTTCACAATCACGTCTACGATCACCCTCTATGCTCTCTTCTACAAGTAAATCTATGACACAAGTCTTGCAAAATATCATGGTCTCTCCAAGGTGTGCACAATATGTTCAGAACTGACTTCCCTCACACATCAAACCAACCAAGTATGTACCCAAAATGTCTCTTCCATCAAGTCTATGACAAGTTCTGTGATGAGTTATGTGATCACCCAGCTTGTCCAAGTACTTTTCTTCAACATAAACTATGCTCTTGGCCTACACAAGGTATGTGCCCAGATCATCCTTTTCACTAGACTTTCAACTAAACTCCTGTCATAATCTTGATGCAAAATTTGCGATGAACCAGTTCACTCCTCTGAATGGTTCACCAAGTCTGCAAACATTCCCACTGAATTGACTTCACAAAAAACAACCTTCTCAATGAGTGATACCATCTATCGTCGAGATAGTGGTGAAGAGATCCCAAACCCTTCATCAAAAAATGCAACGAATCAGCTCTGATACCATCTGTCACATTCCCACAATGTGCCTTGTAATCATGCACCTCTTGAGGGCATGTGGCACCACAACATTTCTCACTTGGATGCTTGGCAACACCAAGGATACTTCATCCGAACTACACCTCTTCACCTAGAGCATACCCATACTCTTTTATAGGCTACCGACGAGTCACACTACTACTCTAGTGCAACTCTTGTATACTTAGATAATTGTTAACAACTTAACACTTATTCATACATAAGCATACATCCATGAACATCAGAAATCAAGAGATCAATTCTGGAACAAATGAAATACATGCACAAAAATAATGTGGGTGACACGAACCATGCCTAACACCCGGCTAAGTATTTGTTATTTTGAAACAGTTACAATATGAGAATTACCGACTCAGTTTACAATTGGGCGAACTCACACTACTCACCTCACCTCACCAAGACACTCATACACAGATTCATCACCAAAACACTCATACACAGATTCATCACCAAGACTCTTTGTTGCAACCATCTTTGAAACCTGCTATGGTGCACCTTAGACATTCCCTCGACCGCAGACTCATAAGTCCTCCAATGTGGAGCGACTTGGATCCTTGAGGGAGCTCGCCCCTCTTCATCTAATCCTGCCTTAAAACTACAAATCGTTTATTTCTCTCTTCCAATTTTCCCTCCTTAGTTGTGTTCCCTTGTGTCTTTATAGGCATTGGCTCCCCAAATGATCCTTCTAGGTAAACAAATGTGACCCATGAGTCGCACCTCTTCATAATGTTGGGTTGACCTCTCATGTTGACGCATTCAAAAGGCTTTCCCAACCAACAGACTGAATTCCTCGTTCTGTCGTCAGATCGACCCACCAAACTCCTGATAGGTGCCCCCATCTGTTCAACTG
This sequence comes from Picea glauca, assembly GCA_000966675.3. NCBI lineage: Eukaryota > Viridiplantae > Streptophyta > Pinopsida > Pinales > Pinaceae > Picea > Picea glauca. The sequence goes on from JZKD02S1673821.1 coordinate 573,222, forward strand.
ACCCGTCGTTTGGGTGAGCACTATACTTATCCAAGTCAAGCTAACTTGTCTAGGTGTGCCCTCCTCATGCCTTAGCCAAATCATCTATTTGGTGGAGCACCCAATTATTACCCTCAAACCTTCTTCAAACCATCTATAGTTTGACTTATGTTGCTAGGAATATTGAGTGGAGTCACCCCTTGGCACGTCGTATGCCCAAGGAATCACAACTCTCCCCATATATGAAGACTTTGTTTATTAAAATGCACCAAGCGTCGTACCTACCCAATTTCGTTCATTTTGGTTTGTGCTGGAATTGCGTGCACCCGGGATTGGCACTCTAGGCCTTACATATCTCATGATGAAAATACCAAACATAGTTAAAATAGCATAAAAAAATAAGGAAAAAACACCACATATTTATGCGGAAAACCCAACAATGCACTGGAAAAAACCACAGGGAAAGGATCAACATCTTTTATTTATTAGCACAATACATACATCAAACTTCCCCTCAACTCTTTCTCTCTCTTCATTTTGTGCATGAGCAATAATACACATATATAGGCTCTCATAGAAGAAGGTAGACAAATACCATGGGCCCAAAATAACCACTGTAAACTAAACTCGTTTAACTCATTCCTTGAGTCAAGGTTAACATGACATTCCAAAAGTATGAATAAGTTAATAAAAGTATTATATCTTATTTTATTTGGTCTCACATATGGAAATGTCCCACTTGAGACCAAATAGAAACTTGCGTGAATATTGTTGTTATTGTTTCTATCTTCTTACTACTAATCCAGTCCCAAAACACCTTTCATCAAGTTTACATCAGGGCAACCAAGGTTCTGCAAAGCTCCTACTTAACCCTTGGAAAAAGATTTGTTATGATATTAGCTAGATTGTCTTCTATGTGTATTATATCCAACTGTATAAGCCCATGATTTAGCACTTGGTTGATCCAATGATATTTGGAATCAATGTGCTTTGTCTTAGATTTCAAATTTTTGGCAAGATGGATTTCACTTTGGCTATCACAATTCAGTACATACTTTTCTTGTTGTAGGCCAAGTTCCTTCAAGAATCTCCTTATCCAAAGTATTTCCTTGCATGCACTGGTTGTTGTAGTATACTCAACCTTTTTGGTATAAAGAGTCGCCACATTTTGAAATCTGGATACCCATGAGACTTGTTGACGGGCATTTGTGACACACCGTCAATGAGAAGGGAAGATCTAGTCCGGGGTTGTCTATTTAACCCAAGTCGTTTGGAATAATCTACCCTGGCGGGTTTAATGGCTTCGTTAGCCAACTAATATGCTAAAATAACTAAAAGAGGAAAAACTACCTAAATATATAATCCTATCAGTTAACACACATATATGCTTCCTTAGCTAATAGTAATATTATATACAATAGATATATACAAATACAGGGTTTTAATAAAGCCTTGTGAAAATGATGGTTTAAACTGATGAATCAAAGTCTAAATAAGATGATGTGAAAATAAAGGAAAGTCTTCTATTACTATAAATAACAAATAACATCAAATGAATGAATAAGACTGGAAACGATGTAACAGTAATGAGCAAAGCATTAAAGTTTGAATGATTTAATCATTATTCATTTGTAACACAAACAAATCAAATAAAAGAAAGTTAACTAACCTAATCTTGATCAGCTGTAAAGAAATAGGTACTAAGCTATATTCATCTTTATGCTTAAAATTATCTCCACTTAACCTATTTCCAAGTATAAATCTATGGCAAGAAGCAAGAATGATGTTTCTTGAAACAACTCAAGGAAATTCTTTGTATTTCGAAAGAAATTTTATGATAAAAAAAAGACAAATAAATTTTCACTCATGCAACCTTAAATTGTCCAAAAGATGAAGATGAAATTAACTTCAATCTCTGGAAAATGGTATTATCAACAATCCAACATTCGATGTAAACTCAAAATGTATAGATAGACGATTAGTCACAAAGATTATAATAACCAATGAATAATGGACCACGCGAGAAATAAACACAACATGAAAACATAAATGTAGAACAGTCTAAATCTAATTCATTACAGATAAGTTTATCATGCACAGAAAATATATGAAAGCCAATAATCACAATGTATAGTCTCCAGAAGGACGAAAGCCAAAAAGTAAACTGCATTCCATATATTTCTCAAAATGATAAGTCCATCATCAGGTCCAAAAATAATTGCCCTTCTTCCTTGGAAATCACTACTATTTAAACTAAAATCATGGTTTGTTTCTCATATCATACAAGATAGAGACAGATCTAAAGTCTTTACTAAAAATAATCAAAATAAGTCTGTTGTGACAGATATCCAAAATAGTTACATCATCCAAATATTTTGAAACTATCTCTCAAAATGAAAATTACAAATTTGGAGCCTTTCCAACTATTTACTCATTCCTTCACCTTTTGTACATTGATTTTCTTCACACCAATAAACCTTCGAAAAAATAAACATGAGACAATTTTGAATTGATAATAGTGTTGAAATTGGCGGAATTTGTTATGAAAACATCCCCTAACCTCCTGAAACGTTTTTTGGCCCTGGGTGAATTTGATTGGATGCTAATTCTTAGATCCTAATTTTCCTTCTCCAAGGCTAAATTGCGAGCAATAACTTGATTTAGTTGAGCCTGTAGATAAGGGATGTCTTGGTAATATCTTTGGATCCAATCAAAACAAGCCTCATAGTATACTTGTTCCAGATTTGGTAATGGATGAGTATGATCTAAGTTTAATGGTTTATTCTACTCCATAACCTTTTTCAAGTCATACTAAATACCTGACAATCCCTCTTGCTCTTTTATAAATGGTGGCAAGCTAGACACAAAATCATATTGGGGTGAATCTATTTTGGTGGCATCAGAACTAGCATCATCAACAGAGATTGCATCCTCGATATTAACTATGGGTATAGGTTGATCGTCGTTCTTGTGTTGGTTTCTGGAAATTCTTGAAAGGAGTCAACCATTCCTTTTATTCATAAAATCTAAATCGTGAACCCTCTGCGTTTTTTGCTTATCTTGCCTCTTGATTTTAATTTTGTTTCTATAAACCAAATCTTGTTCAGGATTAGGAGTGACAGATACCTTACCCCTTAACTGGCTGAGAACTTCCTCTAAATACTTCTTTGGGATGAATTTGTTCCTCTTGGAGGTGTTCTTGACTACTTGGCAAGAATCCACAGGGGTTTTTGTGGGTAACGTAGGGTCTCTTGCGACTTAAAATTATACATGAAGATCTTGCAGGGAGTGAGTTGATAGACAAGGGTCGGTGGACTCGTTAATACATAGAGGTTAACTATTTACTGGTTTAGGTGGCAGTGAAACGAAACCATTTCTAACAAGAAAACCTTGTCATCTATCTCTTACCTTCGATAGACGTGAAAAACCAAGACTCGGATCAAACCATGGTGAAAAAGAGTGGATTCTGAATTGGGGTTTTGTCTCTGATAGAATCTGGACATCTTCTATAGGATTTTAAGAAGATAAAATGTCATGTTTATTTTAAAACCTAGGAAAACCATTAACAGGCGCACATAAAATAAAAATACCAATCCATATTGTCCCTCACAGGTGACAAACTGTTTGATTATCAATAAAAAACCATGCCATCGGGGCTTGAACAGATGGATGGGTGTACCTTTAACATTGTAGTGCGACTTCTTGGAAATGATCAACAGATGCCAAGGGATACCTTCTATTTTTAGGTTTTTGAACCAGTTGTCTCCCTCTCGTAACAGGCACATGGCTTTTTTTATTGATTCTTCATCAACCTGCAACTGTAGGTCACCTATTTTATCTCTAGTACCGTCGAAGGCCTATGAGCCATTAGGATCTACCCTGACTATAGGATCCATAGACTTGATCATGATATACCAGGAGGTGCAGTATGGAGGAGTCTGTGTTTGAAACAACCTGATACAAATGAAATGTTTTGCATTGTCGAAGGCAGCCCGAAAACTACTATTTTGGGAGGATGTTACCATGAATACCGCTCTAGTTGTTGATTAAACCCTGAACCAGAGGAAAAATGCACTCAAAAACCACCTCTTCTGCTAAGAACCTAACCCCAAATTATGAAGCACCATCAAATGATGCAATGAATGTGAGTTCAGGTAAGAAGGACAAGGATGTAATAGTTTCAGAGAACTGATAATAACCATGTAATACAGTGATTAGACTTTGATATGACGGATAGAGGTAGCATTTGCATTAAAGGTTTATGTCGTAGTTTTTAGAACCAAAAAATATCGCGAAGGGGTAAAGAAACAATCAAAACATCATTGAAAATTGATCAAGGCATAACATAAATCAAACACAACTAGTTCACATCCTAACGTTATAGAAAACATCACATGACCACATGTTCATCAAACTCAAAGGCTTTGAGATTATAGGTATTTCAAAGGCTTGTATAGTTTTATAAGATTAGAAACCTTTAGAATTTATCCACTGTGTTTATACAAAAATTATTTCGATTTCATGCTTAACAGTCATGAAATTGAATGGGTAAATGAGAAATTTATTGAAAAGATAAAAACTCAAAACACACAATGATCAATCAAGTGATTCTTCAAATAAAATAATAATCAAAATCTTCGCTGATACAAAGAGGCAACTAATAAAATTTCTTTTTTCAAACTTGTGTTTTGAATATCAACGAAACGATATAAATTGTTGGCTGCCAACAATGGCGACTCGTTGGGCGAAGCAATTATCTCTGCGTCATCAAAAATTTATATCAGGGAAAAAGATAAATTGGAAAATCATTAAAAACAACTTTGAAACAGATCGAGGGTATTAAAATTAACTCAGAAAAATAATGCAGTCAAACTCACGAAGAATTCTCTGGAAAATGATTGTAATAAAAAAGTTTGTTTTCATAAAAAAGGCGATGATATTTATAAAAGTAACTTCAATACCATTGACAGGGCCACTGCTGCCAGCATGAGTTCATAGCCTCAACAGGGATGTCATTTAACCTAGTCAAGTACTTTAATCCCATCCAAGAGTCATCCATCCATGATATGAAAATTTTGTTGATATCTGATCAATTTAAAAACATACTTGAAATATCTTGAACCTGACATTACTTCGCTGCTAGTAGGCTTATTCAGTGCCCCCACGAAGTTGTCTTGGTATCATGTGCGCATTTACCCTCTTCCAGCAGTCCTATTCAGTGCCCCGACTGGTTTACACACATTTACCACACATTAAAGTGTTTCCAACTCTCCTTAAACATTTATAAAATTTTGAGGTTTCGTGATAACGAGAGAGCGGGGTGATACTGAAGATTTAACAATGAGGCAATCGTATGATTGATCATTAATATTGCTTCTTGTTCTTGAAGAACTGATAGTTTTCATTATGATTTGGACATTTGTATTTCAATCAAGAAATCATCTTAAGGATGGAAAAGCGCTTTGAGTTGATCTCATTAGAGCTGGGATGGCGTAAGAAGTTTAAAGATGATCGTACTTCCCCAAGATCTTGACAAAAAATAAGGAACAATGATTTGGCAGATACTTCTAGAATAACTATCTCATCGATCACTGATATGAGTTAAAAAATTAACATTTAGATGCTTGAACTGTTTCAACTACTTTTAGTGATAGATTTGATTGCAAAATTCCCCTCAATAATGGATTGTGAGTTAGAAATAACTTTGAAGAAAACAGAGAAAGTAGAAAAAGAAAATAAGCAATCATAAAACAAAAGGAAAAATATAAAAATCTAGGGATATTTACAGGGGACAGGTCTGATTCTTCTTAGGTGTAGTATTTTTTGAGAGTCTGGCAATTCACTAGAAAAGTGTCAGGTTGTCCCTCCAAGTTATGTAAACGAAAAAAGCTAAGACCCAATTTTTCTGAAATGATAAAAGGCCCCAGCCATAGGTTTTGAAACTTAGTGTGTTCTCCTTTATCCTTGTGTGCTTTGTCCCATTTGAGGACCATATCTCCTACATTGAATTTTTAATCTGAGTATGAACTTGTGTCAAACCAGTTTTTAACAATTTGTTGGTGCTGGTCCAATTTTTGTTTTGCTTGTGTCCTAACTTCTTCCAATTTTAGTAAAGCATTTATCTGATTCTATAAAGGGGGACATTCTTCCTCCTGAAATTTCTGAGCTAATTGCAGTGAGGGGAGAAAGACGTGTGGAGTAAGGATAACTTCTCTTCCGTAAACAAGGAAGAAAGGATAATTACCGATGGAATCTTTTGGAGTGACCCTATCAGCCCAAAGTGTGTTATATAATGCATTGTGCCATTTTTTATGATTTTTTCGACACTGTTCTTTTTATTATTTTGATCATATTTTTGTTTGTCGACTTATCCAAGCCATTTCCTTGGGGATAATAATTGGCTAAGTACTTTAGCTTAATCCCTTTTTCTAAATAAAAAACATTCATGTCCAAGGAACAAAAATAAGAAGCATTGTCGAAAACTAAGCATTCAGGTATTCTAAAATGAGTGATAATATGAGAGTTTAAGAACGGAATTACCTGATTCGTGCTTACTACCCTTAACAGTAAAGCTTCAGAACATCTTGTAAAATAATTCATTTTTGTGAGAATATATTTTTTATGTTATGAGGACGATGGGTTAGTTGGTCCTATGATATCTAGGCCCCATTGCTGAAATGGTGTATCCACTATAACGGGCTGCAAGGGAAATGCAGCCTTCTTGAACCGCCATGCATATTTTTGATAGATTATACACTTGTGAGCCAAATCATGAGCATACTTAAATAATGTGGGACAATAGTAACCATCCCTAAGTACTTTGTGGGCAGTTGTATCTCCACCAAAGTGACCTCTGACATCACCGAAATGTAGCTCAACTAGAACCTTTTCGGATTCTTCCTTTTCTAGGCAATGCAGAAATGCACCATCAAAATTATTCCAAAACAATATATCATTAATCAATTGAAAATATGCAGACCTGAGCCTTAGTTCTCTTCTATTTTTCGGATCAATATTTTGAGGAGTAGTCACATGCAACAAATAAAATCTGATATCATTATACCATGAATTAGGTGCATTTTGTACACATCAGATTTGTGTTTCATTATGCATATTTTCAGCTAGTATTGTTGGTTGACTTTATGGTATTTCAACTAAATCAACCACCAATTTTCAAAGGCCTTGACCCTTAACAATTCATGTGGGTACGATTTCAAGATCGTACTCTTGAAGGGAGGTCATCCAATTTTCCCTTTTCTCCCCAAGTTCCTTTTGAACTAACATATTTCTTACAGCTGGATAAGGGACAATAAATTCTACCCTAGATTTCAGTAGGTAGGGCCTGAAATGTTTAACCGCCTTGAAGACATCATAAGCTTGTTGATCTATAGTGGGATAATTTAATTCTTCTCCTTTAAAAGCATAACTCATAAATGAAATGGGTACTTCGTTATTTTCAACATTTTTCTGAGTAAGCACAACAGCATACGATCTGTCAGATGCAAAAGTGTACAACATGAAGTCTTTTGAAAAATCAGGACTCATCAAAGAGGGAGCTTCATTTATATATTTTCTAATAGTATTAAAATTGTAATGTTCCTGACTTGGCTAGTCTGGGAAGCGCTGCTAGTGTGTGTGTAGGATCAAAGGTTTATAGCATATAAATGAAGATACAAATAATAAACACAGAAAAGGACTGCAATTTTGTATTATGATATCTCTGTGGATTACAAAATGGTCGAATGTGGCTGAATAACTGACAATACTCGACTAGATCAACATACAAGGGATCTTAGCTGGAAAATAAGCAACTGCGGCTGAAAAATAACAACACTCGGCTAGATCAAAAGACAAAAGGATCTTAGTTGGAATACAAATAAGCAACTAAAAGTTAATACCTGGAATATGGGAGCATTGCAGAATCAATGAAGATTGATGGAAGACCTGGATGATCTTCCCGGTGACTAGGGTGTGTCCTTCAACACTGAAATCAGCCAACTGGTGTCTTCCTCCTGGAATACACTGAACTATCTCTCCTGAGATGCGCCTCTTCTCCTCAATGACAAGTCATAATCTGCATAATGATGAATTAGGTCGCTGACCCTTCCTTTATATCTTTCCAAAACCCTAATTCATGTTGAAACCCTAAATCATTGTTGAAACCCTAATTCATTGTTGACTTCTATTTTTAGCTCATAATGACTTAAAAGTGATATTAACCCTTGATAGCTCAATGTCACTTTCTGAATATAACACCTATGACTATAGTGACCTCTAGTAACCCAGTTTACCCCTCTTTGTCCCTAGCTATAGTCTAACAGGGTGGTTTAGACCATTAAGCCTCCTTTTCTGGAGCTCCTATTTGGAAAGGGACATTACAGTCCTCCCTTCTCGAAATTGCCTATCCCCAAGCAATACCAGTCCAGGGTGCTACAACACCTGCTCTCTCTCCCAAGTAGCGTCCTCTATTGGAAGCCCTCTCCATCTGATCAAACACTCTCTGATTACCCTTCTCCTTAGTTTCTACTCCCGGAACTCCAAAACCTCCTCCAGAACTAACTCCAATTGTCCCTCCTCATCCAGGAGGGAAGCTCCTCTGATGTGTTAATGAATTGTCCCACTTCCTTTTTGAGGAAAGACACGTGGAACACGTTATGAATCTTGCTCCCCTCTCGAAGCTCGAGCTCATAAGCAACCTCGCCTACTCGGCGCATGATCCTGTAAGGACCATAAAATATGGGCTTGAGCTTCTCGGCTCCACTCTTCTTCAGAGATGACTGTCTGTAGGGTTGGAGTCTTAAGAAAACCAAATCTCCAACCTCAAAGTTGCGCTCTATCCTGTGCCTGTCCATGCTTATCTTCCGTCGGTTTTGCGCCGTCTGCAGGTTCTCTTTCAACAATTTGAGAATCTTCTGACTTTCTATGATCCAATCCTTGGCCTTGGGAGCTCTTCTCTCCCTAAATACCAATTCTACCAAAGTGGGAGCATCATATCCATACAATGCTCAGAAGGGTGTCATACCAATGGACATGTGGAAGGTGGTCTTGTAGCATGTTCCCTAAATGTAACCACTTTACCCACGTTCTTTGCTGTCCTCCTACATAGTTCCTCAAATACCCTTCAACCCACTTGTTGAAAATCTCAGTCTTCCCATCTATCTGAGGGTGATAGCTGGTGCTAGGTGTCAACTTTGTCCCCACCAACCGAAAAAACTCTCTCCAAAATGTCCCTATGAACCGACTGTCCCTGTCACTGACGATGTTCTTCAGCAACCCATGAAGTCTGAAGACCTTCCTGAAGAAAAGATCGGCTACCTAAACTGTGTTGTACTCTGTTAGTATGGCATAGAAGTGAGAAAACTCGGTCAATATGTCGACCACTATATAGATACAGTCCTTACCCTGGACCTTGGGTAGACCGGTGATGAAGTCCATAGATATACTCTCCCATTTCTTCTCAGGAATGGGGAGTGGATGAAGTAGCCCTACTGGAAGAGCATGCTCTGACTTGTTCTGTTGGCAAGTCACACACTCACTGACGTGTCTCATAACATCTTGTTTGAGGCCCTTCCATGAGAACATCTCTCTGATTTGTCTGTAGGTTTTGAAAAACCCCTGATGGCCTGCTAGAGGTGAATCATGAACTGCGGTGAGGATTTTCTTCTTAAGCCCTGAATCTGGCACCAAGTAAACTCTATCCTTGTAAAATATGACATCGTCAATGACCCTGTACCGGTCATCCTGTATCTTCCCATCCATCATCTCACAAGCGAACTTGTTCTTGGAATATTCCACTAACAAGTGGGATTTCCAATCTACTGAAATCTCCATCAAAGAACATGTCGTAGGTCTCCTCGATAGTGCATCGGCCACAATGTTCTTCTTCCCCTTGACATACTCTATGTTAAAGTCGAATTCTTGTACCTTCATCACCCATTTCTGTTAGCTCTCACTGAGGTCCTTCTACTCAAGGAAATACTTCAAACTATTGTGATCGGTCTTGACCATGAATTTGATGCCCACCAAATATCGTCTGAACTTAGTCAAGGCATGCATGATTGCCAAAATTTCCTTGTCATAAATGGAGTACAACCTCTCAGGTTGACTAAGCTTCCAGCTCTCAAATACAATGGGGTGTCCTCCCTGCATCAAAACTGCACTGATCCCTTCGCCGGATGCATCACACTCTAGTACAAATGGCAGGGTGAAGTCTTGTAGTGCCAACACTGGACAAGTGCCCATGAATTCATTCATGTGATCAAAGGATTCCTTTGATTTCTCGGTCCATATGAAGGCCCCATGATTGGTATGATCTATCAGCGGTGCTCCAAGCTGAGAAAAACCCCGAACGAACCGCCTGTAATAGTTGCACAACCTGAAGAAACTCCTCAATTCTGTCATGTTCTTGGGTGTCAGCCAATCCAGAATGGACCTGATCTTCTCTTGGTGCACCTATACCCCCTGTGCACTGATGATGTGGCCTAAGTAAAGCATCTCTATCATATCGAACTCACACTTGGACTCTTTGGCATATAATGATTGTGCCTCCATGATGCTCAATACCTCATTCAGGTGCCTCATATGATCTTGCCATGACCAGCTATAGATCAAGATGTCGTCGAAAACCAAGACTGATTTCCTTAACTAATCCCTAAATATATGGTTCATGCAAGACTAGAATGTAGTGGGTGCATTGGTTAGCCCAAATGGCATAACTAGGAACTTGAAGTGTCCAAAATGACATCGAAATGTCATATTTTCTATGTCCTGTTCTCGGATGCTGATCTGGTGATATCCAGAGCGTAGATCAATTTTTGAGAAGAAAAATGCCCCATGCAGTTCATCCATCAACTCAACAATGCGTGGGATAGGGTACTAGTTTTTTATGGTTTTCTTGTTCAAGGCTCGGTAATCAATGCACATCCTCATGGTGCCATCCTTCTTCAAAACTAAGACAAATGAAGAAGCAAATGGGATGTTGCTCGGTCTGATGTGTCCCATCGCCAAAAATTCCTTGATTGCCTTCTCTATCTCATCCTTGAACCTCCTAGGATGACGATAGGGTGGGGTGATCATAGGTTTGGCCCCCTCCTCTAACTCAATGGTGTGCTTAAACCCCCTGTCAGGTGGTCTCCCTGGTGGGATTGCCTCAAAGACCTGCTGATGTCGTCCCAATAAATTCTTGATCTTTGTGTGGTATTGTTGTCGATCTTTTAAATCCTTCTGAGTAGTGATCAAGCATTCTGAGGCATATGCTACCTCCCCATGTCTGAATATCCTCTCCATCCTCTTGGTTGAAACTGTCCTAGGTGCTCCTATAGACATACCTCTTAGAACAACCTTCTTCCCATCCTGATCTCTGAATCCCATTTCCAAGGTTTGGTAGTTGGTAGTGATTTTTCCCAAGGTAATCATCCAATGAACTCCTAACACCACATCTGTGTCCAATAGGTCAACCACATAAAATGTGTCTCTCACTGTGTAGTTTCCTAACTTCATATCTAAGTTTGGAATTCTATCTAGACACTCCTCTGTATGGCCATCTGCTACCACAACATCAAACCCCTCAAACTCCTCTGTCTGAAGTGCCCGTCTCGATACTAATGAAGCGTCGATGAAGTTGTGGGTGGCCCCACCATCTATCAGGGCGATTGCCCACTACCCCTAAATAATCCCTCTGATACAGAGGGTATCATACCTGTGAACACCAGAAAGGGTCTCTATGACTCTCCCTTTGTTGATTTCCTCCTGTTAGTCTGCTCTGGTAGTTATGGGACTACTTGAGGATGGGCTCCTGCCGGTGTCGGTGGTCTACGGGGAAGCTTCTCCTCTGTTGGTGCTGACTCCTCTTCTGAACTAGTAGATCCACTATCCTGCTCCTCCTCCCCACTGTCCATGTTGTTTGCTGCTACCTCAATATAATGAATCTCTCCCTTGCCCATGCACCTATGGCCTGGGACCCAAGGATCTCTGTAGCTAAAGCAAATCTTCTTCCTCATAAGCTCTTGCCTAGTATCTTCATCCAACTTCTCCTTGCCCTTCCATTCTCTCTGGAATGGCTTCTTGTCTTGATCCCTCTGGGGCACAAATGGTTTGGAGAAATTTTTAGTCTTTGGCACTAAGTCTGCCAGATCTCGAGTGTGAAGGATGACATCTTGCAAAGTGGGAGGCCTATATGCCTTCACCCATCCTCTCAAAGGCTCTGTGAGTCCTTCTATTAATAGCATGATCAGTCTGGGTTCTGATATATTTGTCACTGCCATGGCTACCTGCTGAAACTCTATGATGAATGCCTATGTTGTGCCAGTTTGTCTCAATTAGGCTAGATACCTGAAGTGTATCTCGGGATCCTTCCTGTCAAACCTATCCATGAGCCTATCTGTAAACTCCCTATAGGAGGTGATGCAACTATGACCCAATGTCACCAGTCCATGATACCACCACTCGTGTGCCTCACCCTCCAAGTGTAAGGTCGCGAAACTGATGGCCTCTGTCTCGGTCATCTGGTTGAGCTTGTAATACGTGTCTAGCTTCTGTACCCAAGCTATGGCAATCTATTTGGATGATCCGTCGAAAGAAGGTATGGTGAGTTTCCCAAATTTTCGGATGAAATCAAGGTTATGCCCCTACTGTTGTTGTGGTCCTCCCCTCTACGGCTCTCTTGGGCGGTTCCTGAGTCTAAGTCCACAGTACTCGACTAAGGTCATGTCTTGATGGAAGTCATGACTCAATGTTGCATACTTCCTCCTATACTCTGCAATGTTGTCGGCATGAGTGGGTGGCCTCTGTGCTATTGGTGGCGGTGTTGCTACTGGGGGTGCCCTCTGGAAACTGGGAAACAAGGGTCTGGGAATCCTGCTTGCAGAGGTGTATGTGCGAGAGGGTGACCGGGGTCTACTGCCTACTCCCGAGTTCGCCTATGATACATGTGGGACTTGTGTATCTGGGGTGCCCACTCTAGCCAATCTATCAACCACCTATGCCAAGGACTGAGACATGGTCCGTTGACTAGCTAACATATTGTTGATAACCTGCATGAAAGTTGCCTCTGGATTTACTTGGGCCTTGCCACTGCCCTCTAGTCGCTCATATCTATCTCCTAGCATCCTCTCGACCTCGTGCTCAGCCTCACGCTCTACCCTTCTCTCTGCTTCTCTGTGTGCCTCTCCCTCTTCCTCTGAGCTAGGAGGAAAAGGGGGAAAATCAGGCCTATGCCTTCTTTCCCGATGCCTGTTGTAAGTGAAATATTCATCACCTACGTGTTCATGGCCCTCTGGGTCTCCTGCTACACTCATTGTCTTTAGTCACAGGCTGACAAGACTAAATCTCTGATACCACTATAATGTTTCTAACTTAGCTAGTCTGGGAAACACTACTAGTGTGTGTGTAGGATCAAAGGTTTATAGCGTATAAATGATCATGCAAATAATAAACATGACAAAGGACTGCAAGTTTGTATTATGATATCTCTGTGATTACTAAATGGCCGAATGCAGCTGAATAATTGACAATACTCGACTAGATTAACATACAAGGGATCTTAGACGGAAAATAAGCAAATGCGATTGAAAAATAACAACACTCGGCTAGATCAAAAGACAAAAGGATTTTAGCCGGAATATAAATAAGAAACTAAAAGATAATACCCAGAATATGGGAGCACTGCGGAATCAATGAGGAATGATGGAAGACCTAGATGATCTTCCCGGTGACTAGGGTGTGTCTTTCAACACCGAAATCAACCAACTGGTGTCTTCCTCTTGGAATACACTGAACTATCTCTCCTGAGATGCACCTCTTCTCCTCAATGATAAGTCATAATCTGCATAATGATGAATTAGGTCGCTAACCCTTCCTTTATAGATTTCCAAAACCCTAAATCATGTTGAAACCCTAAATCACTGTTGAAAACCTAATTCACTGTTGACTTCTATTTTTATCTCATAATGACTTAAAAGCATTGTTAACCCTTGTTAGCTCAATGTCACTTTCCGAATATAACACATGTGACTAGAGTGACCTCTAGTAACCCTATTTACCCCTCTTTGGCCCTGGCTATAGTCTAATGGGGTGGTTTAGACCATTAAGCCTCCTTTTCTAGAGCTCCTATTTGGAAAGGGACATTACAAAAATCTAGGTTTTCTTGTGGTCTCCATTTGTAAAGAACATCCTTTTTAATCAAATTTTGCAGAGGTCTAACCATCTTCGAAAAAATGAAAAAAAACGCTTGACGAAATTTATTTTACCCAAAAAGGATTGCATCGCCTTTTTAAAATATGGTGGAGGGATATTGGAAATAGCTTGTGTTCATTTGGGGTCTATTATAGTCCCCTCTTTTGACACTATAAATCCCAGTAATCTTCCATGTTCCACTACAAAAAGTGATTTCTTAGAATTTAGCGAAATACAAACTTATGATAACACTCTAGAACATCTCTAAGATGTGACAAGTGATCTTTTTTGTTCTTTGAAAAGATAGTGACATCATCTAGGTAGACAACAACTGACTGGTTGATAAGGCCACAAAAAGCAATGTTCATTGCCCTCTAGAAAGTGGCTCTGACATTGATCAATCCGAAAGGCATTTTTCGATAGGCATAGGTGCCCCATGGGGTTCGAAAAGTGGTTTTCAATTGATTAGATGGAGACATAAGGACCTGGTTATATCCTGAGAAACCATATAATAAAGATAGTCTTTGAGAACCAAATACTTGTTGCAGAATTTGTTCCATTGGAGGAACGACATAATTGTCTTTATTAGAGGCTTGGTTTAAATTACGGAAATCAACACAAAGACGAATTTCTCCATTCTTCTTTCTTACCGGGACTAGGTTGGATACTCATTGAGTATGTCGGACTGGAAAAATGATCTTGGTGGTTAGCAATTTATTTAGTTCCTTTTTTACTGTGGGTTCTAATTTAGGATGCATTTTCCTAAGTTGTTGATGAAATGGTTGGGTTTGGGGCTTCATAGGAATTACATGTTGTATTATGTTTGGATCAAAGTTTTTTAAATCATCATATTTCCAAGAAAACACATATTTGAATTCTTTAAACAACTTTATGAATGCAAATCTTTCTTGTTGAGAACACCCTTTTCCCGCGTTAATATTATGAGGATTATCTTGCGTTCCTAAATTTATAGACTCATAAAGTAACGAGGAACTGTTTGTTTTGCAATCAACCACTCCCCTAAACTTGTCCTGTAAATCATAAAACTTTTCTAATCTAACGACAGATTTAGGGATAGAATTTACTACATCAGATGATGTTTTTATAGAACGAAGGTCATATATTACCGAAACATTACGGATATTTTCATTGTGAGTACTTTCATCAATTATAGCATCTTGGAAAGTGTCCTCCATATGCATAAAATGTATGATTTGTTGGTCATCGTCAAATACTCGCCAATTGGTAATATTGTCGGGGATCAATGGTCTGAATAACAATTCAATAGAAAATGCATTAGGAGAAAAACTCTCAGTAGGTAACAATTTAGACGCGGGTAAAATCATGAAGCTGGGTAACACTTTCGTGACAATCGGCTCTCCAAAATTTCTAGCGGCAATTTTTCAGCCAAAAAAATGTTGCTAGGAATTTTTTCGGCCGAAAATTTCCACGTCAAATTTAATGGCACACTTGAAATTCGTGTACAATGTTTTTCAGATGAACTGTTTTCCCGTGGTAAGCATATTTTGGCTTAAACGTTTATTTTTAACAGATTTCGTTACAAAATAGGTTTTGGCCGAAAACCTAAAAATGAGACTGTTTGCAGAAAACTGCAAATTCTCTCCATCTTACTTCATCTTTGGAGGTAGCGGACGCCTACAAATACTTAGAATTTAGTTTCAAAATTGATACCAACATTTTTAAAATTGAATCTACTTTCATTGGGTATAACGTGTCTTCATTTTCATTGTTTTTATCTAATTTTATTTAATTTTATAAAAACATTACTACATAATATTTTTAGGTGAGATTATGATTCGGTGAAATGAAAAATCCATATCTCTAAACATAAACCATGGAAAATTATGGAAATTTTATATTCATAATCCTTAAACTGTTCTCTTCAAAAGGGTATTTTTAGATTTTAATTTTAAGTAAAAATTAAGATAGATACAAGGTGTAGAAAAACATGTGTTTAAAATATGCAATGTTTTCATCTTGGTCAACTTCAAAAAAATCTAGAAATTATAATATTCATCTGTTAGATTCAAAATTATAGTCATAATAAAATAGAGTATCTGTAGATTGTTGCAGTATATTTCATTTCTTAAAAACATAAGTTTAATAATAGATACATTGTTGTGGAAAACAATAACTCATTATCATTCCTTTCATGTTTAAGGAACATACTGTTAAACAATTGTCAAATTGACATATCAAATCTTGATAAAAAAAATTGAAAAATAGTCATTGGAAAGATAACAAAATTATTCACAAGTTTTTTTTTTACTGTAAAGTTAAATTCTAAATAAAAAAAATACTTGTGTATGCCATAAATTGAAGAACTTGTGAAAATGCAGTTTTTTTTGTCATAAAACAAGCAAAAGTGTTAACCATCTTCATGATTTTACCCACGCAACATTAGCCAATAAATCAGCTTCAAAATTACTAGATCTAGGAATGGAACTTATGTTAAAAGAGAGAAATTTATGGATTAAGTTCCATACCTTGGTTTGGTAATTTTTAAGATGAGGTGATAAACAATGAATAACAGTATTTACCTATTTAACTACGATTCTAGAATCACCAAATACCGTCAAGATTTGAACCTTAAGATCTAGTGCCTTATTTAGTCCCTACAGGAGTGCTTCATATTTTGTTGTGTTGTTAGCACATTCAAATTCTAATCGATAGGAAATGAAAGTCTTATTACCTTTGGGGTCGATCAGAACACAACCAACATCGACTCCTTCACGATATTTATACCCATCAAAGTATAAGGCCCATATTTTATCGTCATCATCAATGTTTGGATCATTTTTCAAAATTGTCATCTAAGTATGGGCTAATATTTCAGATTGTTGTTCTGGGTTTGTAATAGTGGAAATTTCAGTCATGAAATTCCCAAAAAAAGTTTTCATCCCTTGAGCTTCAATCATATTTACACCAGCGGTAAAAGGATCATTGGAATCATTCAAATCTGTAACAGTGTACTTCAGATAATGTTCTCTATTAATTCTGATATTATTTGGCTGGTCATTTTCCGGTAACCACAGATGAGACCAATCTATAGAAAAATAACCATGCAATTGCTCAAACCAATCTCTGCTAAAAAATAAGCCATAAACTTCAGGGATATCAACAAAAACTATATCAATTACCTGGTGCACTTTTGGGTTAGATGATAATCTAATCAATACATCCTTAAGTTCACCAACAATCGTGACATTAGTTATGTCTAATTAAATGATTTTCAAATCGAAAGGTTTGACTTCCACATTAATCTCTTGAAAAACAGACAGAGGCATTACATTCGATGAGTCCCCAGAATCCACCATGCAATTATGCACATTTTTGTTGAAAATTTTGAAAGTTAACAAGAATGGTGGTACATTTTTTAGTGGTGGGGCAACATAAATTTGTTGATTTTTTACTGTTGTGTTTGAAATAATTTTATCTAAATTCCCTAGAATCTTATCTGATATGTCTTTTTTATTATGATCTTCAGGTGGTTTTTTACTCAGGACATCTTTCATTTTATTTAAACCATTTTCTACTCATTTTTTATTTAAATGATCATTCTTTTTACTATTATCAGCTATACTTTGCAGCATTTTCTGTATGATAAGAGGGAATTTAAGCAGTTCAAAAATTGATATATTTTCCCTCATTTTTTAAGATATTCAACCAAGTCATATTCTAAATCTAGGGAAACACGGTTTCGTGATGTTTCAATCTGTTTTGGGTGTTTGGATACCGTATTCTTACTTGTCAAGGGTGAGGATGTGTTTTTCACCTTACTTCTAGTGTTATATGGGTGTTGGGTTTTATGGAAAGTTTCAAAATTGGCTTGGAAAATGCTGTCAGAAAGATGTCCAAAGACCGAGGGAGATGAATCCTCCTCTTCAGGTGTTTCTTATTCACCTATGTCATTTTTCTTTTTAGGCGATACAAAAACAACACTATCATTTGCCTCTAATATTGCTTGTAAAGCATACTATAACCCTTCAAAATTCAGACCTTTTATGGGCGGATTTGGTCTATTTGGAGGAAAAGGTTTCCTAAAAGGTGGTCTAAAGTTCCCTTTACTTGAAGATGCTTCTTCATCATATATTTCCAATTCTATGACTTGACTAGATAACTTCTTAAAGGCTTTCTATAAACCTTCCAAGTCTAAAGTTTCTTGTTTATTTTGGGAAGGTCTGGTGAGGATTTCTATTTTCTTTTTAGAAGAGGAAGTTGATTCAACTTCCACATTTACATTATCCTTTAAACTAAGAATTTCTTTTTCAATCAGGATTGCCTCCTCAAAAGCTTCTAGCAACATGTTTTTCTTAGACCTCTTAACCCATATAGATATAATATGGTGTAGGGATTAAGCATAGTATGCAACAATCAAGTTTTCAGCAGGCATTGATTATGTAGGGATTTTATTTTTAAGCACAAGGAATCTCTTATTGAAATCCTTGATTTTCTCTTGGGATTTCGTTAGCACTGAGAGTCACCCTCATACTGTGAGAGGATAATCCCATTACCCATCAAAATGTTTGTGGAGGTAGGTTTATGAGTGGACGTCAAATGGAAAAAACTCAATACAATAATGTTTTAACATAGAAACTAGACAAGCAATGTATAGAGAAATGAGGTCCTCATTAACTTCAGTCAGTGGTTTAAGGTTAAAAATGAGCAGGGGGAAGACTTAGTGAGAAATGTGAACAAGTCTTCCATGAGCATATGTCTTTCAAGCAGCTTGGTGAAGAAAAACTTAGGCACAAGAGCACTCTTGAACTCCTATTTCAGACACTGAAATATGTCATAGCAACATAATAATCAAACCTCCATTACCATGCAACTACAACAACTCATTTGGATTCTCCATGCACAAGCATTTCAACATAAGAGGGAAAAAAGGCAACAAATAAATTACTGAAACATGTCACAACAGAATTATAATCAAACCTACATTAAAATACAAGTACAACCCTCATCTGGATCCTCTATGCACGAGTGTTTCAACAAATATTTACACAAGATGATGAAAGAAGTTGACTTCTATTAATGTGAAAGTCTCAAGTCTCATACAAAACCAGAGAACAACTATGTTATCAAAATATTACAAATAGGGAGCTATGCTCAAACAGTTGATGACCATAAAAAAATCTTGAACTCATCTATTTATACTCAGATCATCCCACAATTACCAGGAGTGTGATATGGCCATCTCATTCAAGGCTTTATGTCTGTCTGTGCATCCTTCTGTCAGAATGTGCATGTTTCCTCCTGTCAGACGTAAGCTCAGATTAGTATGGGCCTGCAAGAAGAAATCGCCCATCATGGTACCCCGGGCTGACAGTTTTGTCTCCTTAGCCATAATTTCCATGCTTTCTATTTATGGAGTGCATCCATTAACTGATATCTCCTCAGGATCGATACAAGGCCTAGTAACTAGGGGGCAGCCACTTGCTGTGAGTGGGTATCGCGTTGAATGAGCATGTGAACTCAGAGATGTCAAAAGAAGCTTGGAACCATACCGCTTTGAGCCTAAAATGAACCACCTTTTGCCATGTCTCTTTCCCCAAAAATTGAGGTTTGGATTTCAGCTCACTCAAATATTTTAATGTCTGAGCATGTTACGACCCATAAATGGAGTTCGGTCGTTGGTATAGTCGCGATTTGATATCTGGGGAGTCTCGTTATTTTAGCGCCACTGCTATAGATTTACCTTCCTGCAAACTTTAGAAACTCTTTAATTATGCTTGGGGGAGGCACCAATTTTGGTGCTAGGGAGATTTGATGCTGACCAAGAATATTTCTCGGAGAATAACTTCCTAAAGCTGACATGGTGACCTGATGTAATTATGTTGATGTGTCATGGAAAGTAGGGTGACACGCGTCACTTGGAAACAAGCAGATGATATGCCCAAAGGTGCCTCGACTGAGTGCCATGTGTCAGTGCCAGATGGACAGGTGGTGAAAGCATTGAAACTCCACAGCATAAACACTTCAGGAATTCATAAACAAGGATGGAGCGAGAACGTCGAATCTCCGGAGTCTGGATCAGATTTGAGCCGCTAGATATGGGAGGACATGCAGCAGAGATCCATGCACTCTGCGGGAATGTGTTCCAAAGGAAACCAAAAAGAGAGGAGCCAAAACTCTAGAAACCCGTAATGGTGAAGCAAGTCATGACCGTCTGTTGGAGACATACACGCGGCAGAGATCCACATACTCAAGAGCAAGGGGATGGAGGATACATTGACCGAGAGTTGTCTAGAACGCTAAAGAGATATGAAGATGAAACCGTGACCATTGATGGCATAGACACGTGGCAGATATCTATGCACTTCGGGAAAAGAACTTCGGAGAAAATCGAGAGGAGAAGTGCCAAAACTCTCGAAACCCGAAGTAAATCATGCCCGTCCGCTTGAGAAGGACACGCGGCGCTTGATTTTTAATTTTAGGGCTTCTGTCTTGCACTAAACCTCATGCAACTTTATAATTCTGAATGCTTGAGGGCCGTTGATCTGAATCGCTCCTCGGATCTCCGTCGTTGAAAAATGAACCCAACCATTGCTTGTATTTCAGCCCAAAATAGACTTCTTTGAATGTTGCATTTGGACACTTCCTGTGCATACCACGGACTTCGATGACCTACTGACCTTGACAACTATATGTGATAACATTTGGCTCCACAGAGGATGGCATGCTCCCTGTGACCTACCAAGAACAAGCAGTTCCAGTCACCTTATCTGTTGGGTTGTGGATTCGAGCTAAAATACATTTTGCTGAAGGAAATAGGCCAACATGTACACTACTCTACTTACAAAAACAAACACACATGCTCCAGAAGGATCTTATTTATGTACAATCCTAGACTAATTGATTTTTTACAATGTGTTAGGTGAAAGCAAACTTCCACCATAGTCACCCATACTGTTTGGTAATATAATTCTTCTTTTCACTGCAAATGATCCACAAAAGGTAAGGGAAGTATGAAAGCAGAATGAAAACATGTTTTGGAACACTAACAATACCCCCAAATGATGATAACATGAATAATTTTGTAGGCTCCAATGATTTTGGAAAACTCAACTTCATATATAACCCCACAAGGTCATAACATTTGTAATAAGGCATGCTAAACTGGTAATAAATTATCGCCTTTACTTCATTATTGCTCACCTGTTGTTTGATGTTCTCAAAGTGTACATGTGGATAAAGGATTGATGCAGTTTGGCTAATCCCAGGTGATATTTTCTCATTTACAATTGTTGGGCAAGAGATAAGCTACACATTTAGCTCTTCCTTTTCTCCTTCATGGTCCTCCCAAGGATCAAATTCATAATTATCATATACAAGAACCATGCTATGAGGCTCCAAAGAAGCTGTGAAAAAAATTTGGTCTTCATCATCTTCGCTGGGATATTCATCAAAAATTGGCTCAGCTTCATAGTCAAGAGAAATATCTACTGCATAATACACTTGCTCTTTGACATCAGAATATTCAAAAGACACATGTTGATATTCATAATCATTTAAAACAACAGATACGTCTAGTATGATACCAGATGTTTCTGTGTTATTGATATCATAATGAATATTACTCAACACCTCTTGATCTTCATGGAAAATACTTTCTTCCACAATAGATGCTTCATCACAAATATGGTTTTCACGACTAGCAGAATCTTTATGGAGAAAATAAAACTCATTACAACAGTTTTCATAAAGATACTCAGCTAAAAAATACTATTTACAAAACAAATGGAATGTTGCATGAAAACCTGTCAAAGAGTTGATGCTCGCAACAGGAAGAGATATATACCATTCGCGAGCAATCCCCTCTAATGAATACTTGAAAATATTTATCTGAACATATTCATGCATGATATGAAGTTGATGAATTAAATCATGGAAATCCAGCAAATGTTCAACTAGTACCTCCCACTCTTCTCCTTGAAATTTAGGAAGGCTACTTTCCCATTCATCTCTACTAGGCACTGAATTAGGGAAACCAACTATCTTTGAAAAATCACAAAAAGCATACCTCTGAGCTAAAATCTTGTCCATTTCAAACCAGTGGAGTCGCCAATAGATTTTTGAACAATGGAGTCGCCATGGTGAAAGATGATCAATTAGAACAATGTGTCCAACTCCAGTTCACCATCTAAAACTGGATCTTTTCGTTGTTGTTCTCCCAGGGAAGATATCTTCACTTCCGTCCCTGGAAATGGCGCCATTAATGTTATCACTAAGAGTCACCCTCAAACTTTGAGAGGATAATCCCAGTACCCATCAAAATGTAGGTTTATGAGTGGAGTTCAAATGGACAAAACTCAATACAAGAATGTTTTAACACAGAAACTAGACATGCAATGTATAGATAAATGAGGTCCTCATTAACTTCAGTCAGTGGTTTAAGGTTAAAGATGAGCAGGGGGAGACTTAGTGAGAAAGGTGGACAAGTCTTCCATGAGCATCCAACTTTCAAGCAGCTTGGTGAAGAAAAACTCAGGCACAAGAGCACTCTTGAACTCAAGTTTCAGACACTGAAATATGTCACAGCAACATAATAATCAAACCTCCATTACCATGAAACTACAACAACTCGTCTGGATCCTCCATGCACGAGCATTTCATCATAAGAGGGGAAAAAGGAAACAAATAAATTACTGAAACAAGTCACAACAACATTACAATACAACTACAACCCTTGTCTGGATCCTCCATGCACGAGGGTTTCAACAAATATTTACACAAGATGATGAAATAAGCTAACTTCTATTAATGTGAAAGTCTCGAGTCTCCTACAAAACCAAAGAACAACTCTGTTATCAAAATACTACAAAATAGGGAGCTCTGCTCAACCAGTTGACGACCATAAAAAAATCTTGAACTCATCTATTTATACTCAGATCAGCCCACAACTGCCAGGAGTGTGATCTAGCCATCCCATTCAAGGCTTTAAGTCTATGCATCCTTCTATCAGACTGTGTGTGTTTCCTCCTTTCAGATGCAATATCAGATCAGTATGGGCCAGCAAGAAGAAATCATCCATCGTGGTACCTCAGGCTGATAGTTATGTCTCCTTAGACATAATTTCCATGCTTTCTATTTATGGAGTGAGTCGAGGTTTCAACTACTGGCCTGCCTCCATTAACTGATATCTCCTTGGGATCGATACAAGGCCTAATAACTAGGGGTCGACCACTTGATGTGATTGGGTATGACATTGAGTGACCACACGAATTCGAAGCTGCCTAAAGCATTTTGGAACCATATTGCTTTGAGCCCAAAATGCACCACCTTCCGCCAAGTCACTTTCCCCAAAAACCACGGTTTGGATTTTGGCCCGCTCAAAGATTTTAACATCCGAGCATGTTACAGCCCTGAAATGGAGTGCGATCATTGGTCTGGTTGCAATCTTATATCTAGTCAGTCCCTCGATTTTAGCGCCATCACTAAGGCTTTACCTGCCCGCCAACTTTATAAACTCTTTAATTATGCTTGTGGGAGGCGCCAATTTTGGTGTGAGGGAGATTTGATGTTGAACAAGAATATTTCCCAGAGAAGGACTTCTCGAAGATGACGTGGTGACCTGATGTCATTGTGTTGATGTGTCGTGGAAAGGAGGGTGACACGCGTCACTTGGAAACAAGAAGACGATATGCTCAAAGGTTCCTGGACTGAGTGCCATGTGTCAGCCCCATATGGACAGGTGGCGAAAGAACTGAAACTCTGCAGCAGAAACACTTTGGGAATTTGCAAACAAGGAAGGCACGAGAACATTGAAGCTCTGGAATCTGGAGCATATCTGAGCCACTAGATCTGGGAGGACATGCGACAGAGATCCATGCACTCTGCGGGAATGTGTTCTGGAGGAAACCAAAAAGAGAGGAGCCAAAAATCCTGAAACCCATAATGGCGAAGCAATTCATGACCATCCGTTGGAGATGGACACAAAGTAGAGATCTGCGTACTTGGGAGAGAGGGGATGGAGGATTCGTTGACCGAGAGTTGTCCGGAGCGCCAAAGAGATGAGAAGCTGAAACCCTGGCCATTGATGGAATTGACATGCGGCAGATATCTGTGCACTCTGGGAAAATCACTTCGGAGAAAATCGAGAGGAGAAGTGACAAAACTCCTGAAACCTAAAGTAAATCGTGCCCGTCCGCTAGAGAAGGACATGCGGTGCTTGATTTTTAATTTCAAGGATTTGGCTTGCACTAAACCTCACGCAACTTTGTAATTATGAATGCCTGAGGGCCACTGATCTGAACTGCTCCTAGGATCTTCGTCGTTGAAAAATTAACCCAACCGTTGCTTGTATTTTAGCGCAAAATAGACTTCTCTGAATGTTATGTTTGGACGCTTCCTGTGCAGAACACGGACTTGGATGACCTTCTTCCCTTTACAACTATATATGATAACAAATTCATGTTCATGTTGGACAATTACATTACTAGAACTTCCGAATATTTGTCATCCATGAACTTTTCTAAGAAAATGGTCTCAAACCTATCCCAAGAAGCAATAGTTTGGGGTTGTTGTGAAAAATACCACGTAGATGAATTTCCTTCAAAGGTGTAAGGGAATAACCTGCACACGACATCTTCGTGTTCAACTTTTTGAAGCCTAACAACTAACATGAATTTTTTGATGTTATCCTCGGTTGATTACTTTGAATCGGGATCAAATTTGGGTAACCACTTCTCAGGATGTTTCGGCAATGGATGTTGAGGTCCAGGAACTGCCACGACATCTTGATCGAGCCAAGGTCTAGCGGTATTTTTTTGGTTAGCCATGGGAGTTGGTGGGAGTGAATTTCGAGACTCCTCAGACGAAGAGCTACCTTCGTCAGAGGATTCCCCTCTTGAAGAGGGTGGATAAGACGCAGGTGGGGATGGTGGAAGACCAGATCCTCCAACACCTTGAATTAGTGCTTCAAAAGGATCAGTAATAATATCACCTAATGTATGATCAGGAAAACTAGTTCCAAGAGGAACTTCTTGCATATTTCAAAAATCAAGGGGTTGATTTAGTTGTCCACCAAATTTTCTAAGTCGATATATTGCATCCTGAGTTCTTAAAATTGATTGGCGAGAATTACGGATAATTTCTTGTACATCAATACCTTAGGGAATTGGTGTCATAGGTTTAGCAGGAATGTCAGGTGTGGCTTCTGACATAGTGGCTGGATTAGGTATAATTGTAGGGTCTGAGCGACTACGCATCACAACATGAGAATGATTATTCGGGGAATTATTACGGCCTCCTTGTGCCATCAATGAATTTCAGTCCCTCCTTCTAGCTCCATTTGTTGACGAGCGTTTGTGACACACTGTCAATGAGAAGGGAAGATCTGGTCCGGGGTTGTCTATTTAGCCCAAGACGTTTGGAATAATCTACCCTGATGGGTTTAATGGCTCTATTAGCCAACTAAGATGCTAAAATAACTAAAAGAGGAAAAACTACCTAAATATATAATCCTATCAGTTAACACACATATATGCTTTCTTAGATAATAGTAATATTATATACAATAGATATATACAAATACAAGGTTTAAATAAAGCATTGTGAAAATGATAGTTTAAACTGATGAATCAAAGTTTAAATAAGATGATGCGAAAATAAAGGAAATTGTTCTATTACTATAAATAACAAATAACATCAAATGAATGAATAAGATTGGAAAAAATGTAACAATAATGAGCAAAGCATTAAAGTTTGAATGATTTAATCATTATTCATTCGTAACACAAACAAATCAAATCAAATAAAGCTAACTAACCTGATGTTGATCAGCTGTAAAGAAATAGGTACTAAGCTATATTCGTCTTTCTGCATAAAGTGAGCTCCACTTAACCTGTTGCCAAGTATAAATCTATGGCAAGAAGCAAGAATGATGTTTCCTGAAACAACTCAAGGAAATTCTTTTTATTCCGAAAGTAGTTTAATGATAACAGAAAGACAAATAAATTTTCACTCATGCAACCTTAAATTTTCCAAAAGCTGAAGATGAAATTAACTTCAATATCCGGAAAATGGTATTATCAACAATCCAACATTCGATTTAAACTCAAAATGTATAGATAGACAATTAGTCACAAAGATTATAATAACCAATGAATAATGGACCACGCGAGAAATAAACACAACATGAAAACATAAATGTAGAACAGTCTAAAGCTAATTCATTACAGATAAGTTTATCATGCACATAAAATATATGAAATCCAATAATCACATTGTATAGTCTACAAAAGGACCAAAGCCAAAAAGTAAACTGAATTCCATATATTTCTCAAAATGACAAGTCCATCATCAGGTCCAAAAAGAATTCCCCGTCTTCCTTGGAAAGCACTACTATTTAAACTAAAATCATGGTTTGTTTCTCATATCATACAAGATAGAGACAAATCTAAAGTCTTTACTAAAAATAATCAAAATAAGTCAATTGTGACAGATATCCAAAATAGTTACATCATCCAAATATTTTTAAATTGTTTCTCAAAATGAAATTACAAATTTGGAGCCTTTCCAACTATTTACTTGTTCCTTCACCTTTTGCAAATTGATTTTCTTCACACCAATAAACCTTCGAAAAAGAAACATGAGACAATATTGAATTGATAACAACGTTGAAATTGGTGGAATTTTTTATGATAACATCCACTGAACTCTTGAAAAGTTTGTTGGGCCTGGGCGAATTCAATTGGATGCTAGTTCTCAGATCCTCATTTTCCTTCTCCAAAGCTAAATTGTGAGAAAAAATTTGATTTAGTTGAGCCTGTAGATAAGGGATGTCTTGGTAATATCTTCGGATCCAATCAAAACAACCCTCATAGTATACATGTTCCAAATTTGTTAATGGACGAGTATTATCTGAGTTTAATGATTTATTCTACTCCATAAACTTTTTCAAGTCATATTGAATACCATAAAATCCCTCTTTCTCTTTTAGAAATGGAGGAAAGTTAGACACAAAATCATATTGGGGTGAATCTATTTTGGTGGCATCAGAACTAGCGTCGTCAATAAAGATTATGTCATCGATATCAATTGTGGGGATAGGTTGATCATGGTTATTGTGTCGGTTCCTAGCCATTCTTGAAAGGATTTGGTTGTTCCTTTTATTCTTAAAATCTAAATCGTGAACCCTCTGCATTTTTTTCTTATCCTGCCTCTTGATTTTAATTTTGTTTCCATAAACCAGATCTTGTTCAGGATTAGGAGCGACAAATACCTTACCCCTTAACTGACTCAGTACTTCCTCTAAAGACTTCTTTGGGAAAAATTTGTGCCTCCTGGAGGTGTTCTTGACTGCTTGACTAGAATCCACAGGGGTTTCGGTGGGTAACACAGGGTCTCTTGCGACTTGAAATTCTACATGAAGATCTTTCACAGAGTGAGTTGATAGACAAGGGTCGGTGGACTCGTCAATACACAGAGGTAAAATATTGATTGGTTCAGGTGGCAGTGAAACGAAACCATTTCTAACAAGGAAAAATTGCCATCTATCTCCTACCTTCGATAGACATGAAACAACCAAGACCTGAATCAAACCATGGTGAAAAAAGACTGGATTTTGAATTGGGGTTTTGTCTCTGATAGAATCTAGACATCTTCTGTAGGATTTTAAGCAAACAAAATGGCATGTTTAATTTAAAACCTCGGAAAACCATTAATAGGTGCACACAAAATAAAAATACCAATCCATATCGTCCCTCACAGGTGACGAATTGTTTGATTATCAATAACAAGCCATGCCACTGGGGCTTGAACATATGGATGGGTGTACCTTTAACGTCGTAGCACGACTTCCTGGAAATCATCAACAGATGCCAAGGGATACCTTCAATTTTTAGGTTTTTGAACCAATTGTCTCCCTCCCGTAATAGGCTCGTGGCTTCTTCTATTGATTCCTCATTGACCTTCAACTGTAGGTCACCTATTTTAGCTTTAGTATCGTCAAAGGTCTTGGCGAAGTCTTGGGTGACTTCAAGATTAAAACCCTTGAATGACTCTATAAAATTAACCCATCCGAAGATGGCAAGGTCATCCACAACATCATCGTCAGAGAGTAGAACCTGTGAGACATTAGGCTCTACCCTAACTACAAGAGCCATAGACTTGATCATGATATACCAGGAGGTGCAGGATGGAGGAGTCTGCATTTCAAACAACCCGATACAAATGAAATGTTTTGCATTGTCAAAGGCAGCTCGAAAACTACGATTTCGGGAGGATGTTACCATGACTACCACTCTAGTTGTTGATTAAACCCTGAACCAGACATCAAATGCACTCAAAAACCACCTCTTTTGCTAAGAACCTAACCCCAAATTACGAAGCACCATCAAACAATGAAATGAATGCGAGTTCAGGTAAGCAGGACAAGGATGTAATAGTTTCAGATCACGTCTCATAGCCATGTAATACAGTGATTATACTTTGATATGACGGATAGAGGTAGCATTTGGATTAAAGGTTTATGTCATAGTTTTTAGAACCAAAAACTATCGCGAAGGGGTAAACAAACAATTAAAACATCATTGAAAATCGATCAAGGCATAACATAAATCAAACACGGTTGGTTCACATCCTAACGCTATAGAAAAAATCACTTGACCATATGTTCATCAAACTCAAAGGATTTGAGATTATAGGTATTTCAAACGCTTGTATAGTTTTATAAGATTATAAACCTTTAGAATTTATCAACTGTGTTTATACAAAAATTATTTCAATTTCATGCTTAACAGTCATGAAATTGAAATGGGTAAACGAGAAACTTATTGAAAAGATAAAAAATCAAAACACACAATGATCAATCAAGCGATTCTTCAAATAAAATCATAATCAAAATATTCGCGGATACAAAGAGGCAGCTAATAAAATTTATTTTTTCAAACTTGTGTTTTGAATATCGACAAAACGATATGAATTGTTGGCTGCCAACAAGACTGCAACCCCTACAAAGGTATAGATGTAGCATGTTGTGCATTTTCTAGAATCCAAATCACCTGCCACATGTTGTTTATTTTCTAAAATCCACATCACCTTCAATCTCAACATATGTAAATTCTTCCAACAAGGTATCAGTACCTCAAAAAAACAAACAATAATCAATTGAGCCTATCTCAAAATCCATTTAACTGCATTCCATTTTTCCTTGCCTAGGTTTGCAAGAAACCTACTTACTACTCCCATTAAACATGCAATGTTAGGGCGAGTGAATACCATTGCATAAACTGGGCTTCCTATTGCTAAAGCATATGGAATGTTGGAAATTTATACATTTTCTTCAATACTAGTGGGACATTGTTTAGTTGTTAATTTAAGATGAGAAGCAAGTGGTGTACCTACAAGTTTTGCATCAACCATATTAAATTTTTGCAATATATTTCCAAGGTATTGTTGCTGTGATAACCAAAGTTTATTTTGTTTCCCGTCAAGTATAATTTGCATCCCCAAAATATACCTTGTTGGAACTAAATTCTTCATTGCAAAGACGTTGTTTAATTCCTCTTTTAACCTATTAGTCATTAACTTATATTTTCTGACAATCAACATATCATCAATACATAATAATAAGACAATGAAATTGTCATTCTTATCTCTTTTAATTTATACACAATGATCTACATTTAGCCTTTAGAATCCATTATCAATCATAAAAGAGTCAAATTTCTTATACCATTGAAGAGGAGAGTGTTTTGACCCATTTAGACTCGTCTTCAACCTGCAAACCAAATTTTCTCTACCATTTTCAAGAAATCCTTCTTATTGCTCCATATATATTGTTGAAATAATGTAACTGCAAAGAGTATTCTAATTATTATTGATGTATTATTCATTATATCAATCCCCTTTTGTGGATTGATCATTTCGGGTATTGTAATTGACCAAATCCCCTTTTGCGGATTGATCATGTCAGGTATTGTAATTGACCAAATCCCCTTTTGTGGATTGTTAAAACCCTAATTGTAATGGGATAAATGAAAATTCGGCCCCAGAATATATTAAAGTGGTTATAACCACCGAGAATATATTAAAGTGGTTATAACCACCCAGATTGAGAAGTAGTTCCTGCTAGTGAAAAGACACCTCACTCTAGCACCTGCCAGATTGTATAAATAAGAGAGGCTAGCGCCTTATTTGGACACACACTCACTTGTTCATCAGAGCACAAGTCTGGAGCTGCAGTTGGAGAAGAAGAGAGAGAGAGAGAGAGAGAGAGAGAGATAGGCGCACTACTTGGGAGAGGAATTTCTATTTTGTTTGATTTATGCTCTTGGCATTGTATTGGCTATCTATATTAAGGAAGTTTTTGGTGGGTTTTCTTCCCCATGAGGGTTTCCTAGGATAAATGTTGTGTCTCTTGTGATTGTGCATTTCTCAGTGATCCTATCTATGCTATGGTTATCTAGTGAATTGGAAAGAAACCTAATAATAGCTTAAACCTTAACATGGTATCAGAGCTAAGTTGAAGAGAGCATCTTTCACAAGAGAAAGAGAAAAACGTCACTATTGTCGTACATGCAAATTAGGGATTTTTATTGAAGAAGAGTTTCAGCCTCAAAATCATCTATAAAAGTGCGTCCTAACCCAAGAATTTATTTGGCACCTTCAGGGCACCTTTTCAGTGGGTAGATCTCTCAGAAAGTGAAACCCTAGTTTTCACCGGTACTAGAAAACTAGAAAACCAGAAGTACCAGAAAACCAGAAGCACCAGTCTAGAAATCCGTTGGTCAAGTTTGAGGGGGTAAAAGATGGATTTTCATAAATCTGACTGCACCAGCTTACTCGCCTCAACTCAGCGCATCTATCCCATGGATCAAAATTTCAAAATTTGAAGTTTGAAAAATTAGGGTTTCCTCATAAAACCCTAAGTTGCAATTGTAGTTGCAGTCTCAGAACCAGTTGCAGTATCAATTGCAATTGCAGTACTAGTTGAAGTATCAGTCGTAGTACCAGTTAAGTTTTTAGGAGTTGGTGATCATTGTCACTGCTTCCAGATGGTGCCACTACCTGCAAATGCCATCAGAGGTATGTACTCACATATGTTTAAATTGTTAAGCATTAAAGGGTATTTGCAGGAGAGGGGATCTCTTGCCATAGATCTAGAAGGATCTCAAGATTCAACACATTCAGAGGAATAATGCAACCCAGGTGTGATTATTCTGATATGCATCTATTTGTTATGACATTATTTTGATCATTGTTGCATGTTGTAGCTATGACCATCATTCTAACCTTTCGTCAAAATCTAAGTCAATGTATTAGATGGATTAAAAGTTGAGATCATAGAGTTTACCCTCTAACCCAACCTTCTGTCAAGATATCATATTGTATTAGTATAGAAGACAGGTTGAAGAAAGCACACTCATTCTTGAGGACAAGGCTCCAGGTTCCAGGTTTGATTAATTAAGTTGATAAGATTCAAAGTTGCACATGACAAGTTCATAACTACCCCTTTACAACTAAACACTATAGTTAAGATAACAGTCTTTGAAAAGTATTATACTTGGTAGCATGTGAGCATATTGAGATAAATTCTTAATGTAATCATTTGCCTAATACAACTAACATCTCTTCTAGCAGAAACCTCTTGTGTTAGTTCCAGGTTGTAATGGAGGAATGGTTGATCACAACACTATAAGAATGTTGACCTCATTTCGTATTGTATTTCTTACTTTTGATCCTTACTTCATATAGGTCACAAGCAATATCTTTAAGGGAGCTACTGTGATGATTATTCGTGCTATTGTTTTATCTACTACTATCAAAAGAGTATTATTCTTGCTTGTTGACCTTGTTTCAAGTCACAAGTGATAACTCTGAGGAAGCTATAGTGAAGGTTGTTGAAGGCAACATATTATATGAGACATGAAGTAGACCATGTACATGACCATATACACTCATGTACCAAAGAAGATGAAGAAGAAGCTATCTCTTGAGATTCAGAGTATCTCATATGAAGATTGATTGAAAGGAGCAGGAGGCTCCAAAGATGACTGAACATTAGAACGGGAAGCAGAACTCGTTTGAAGCCTAACTTTGTCTTTCACATCTGGACTTGGTATTCAACACCAAGTATACCCTGTAAGAGATGATGAAGTCCTTATAGACTCAGAAGAAATCGAGAGTAAGCCTGATCTCAGAAAATATTAGATGAAGAGTCAACTTCCATGACTGGGAGACAGATGTCGTGACAAGACTAGATCGTAGCTTCAGAAACTTCTAGGAGATATGAAATCTCCTGGGAAGATTCCCTTGTTTCAATGACAAAGAAGGAAGCCAGTCAGAAAGACTAGGATATGGATTCTTTTGTTAGAAGAGAAGTCAGTATTGACTTCCAATATTGATCTATACAGATTAAACATGTTGCAGATATACAAAGCCTAATGTATGTCTAGAGGATTCTCCTAGTAAAAGGGAGAAGACTATGATGAGACACTTATTGAAGAAATAGTTCCTGTATTTATGAAGACAACCAAAACAACCATGATTCATATATAGTATGAGATGCAGGGGGAGCAATCCCCATATTTAAAATTGAGTGGCAGTTGGTGTAGTTCATTAGTTGGGTCATGGAGACACGACTACAATGAAAGATAGAGTTACCTCCATGAAATAAGAAGATCTATCTTCAGTATCAGTTATTGAGCCACCCTCGGTTTCAGATGAAGTTGTTGTCGTTATAGAAGAAGAGGAGTTACTCTCAGATTTTAGCAGCCACAGTGAGAATGAAGCAATCATTCTCAGTCATAGAGCAGGTGCAGAGTCCCGGTTCTAGAAGGAACAGTTGCAAAGAGAGTAGAGGACATACTCCCAGACAATGAGACAAATAAGTGCTTTGCAGAAAGCACATAGAGCGAGCACATGATTGTGCAGATTGAGTTGCAGCTGAGAAAGTGTACCAGATTGGTACAATGTAATGAGAAAAATTCATTTGAATATTGAAGATAGAAAGACTCATGCCTGCCAGTTGAGGAAGGATTTGTACGTGTTGAAGCAAGCTCCTAGAGATTGATATTGCAGAGGATAGACAGTTTTCTGATGAGCTTGGGCTTTACTAAGAGTAAAGTTGATTCTAAACTCTACTTCAAGGTTATGAATGATGAACTAGTGATATTGTTGTTGTTGTATGTGGATGACTTATTCTTAACTAGAGAAGAAAAACTCATCACCGAATGTAAGAAGAAGCTCGCTTCAGAATTTGAGATGAATGCATTATTTCTTAGGGCTTGAGGTATGGAAGATCCCAGAGAGAATCTTACTTAACCAAGGGAAGTATGTAGTTGAAATCCTGAAGAGATTTGATATGTTGGAGTGCAAGTCCATGAATACACCCATGGAAACGAAGTTGAAGCTTCTGGTCGACACTTCATTAGAATTGATCGATGCCACAATGTATAGATAGATCATTGGATCGTTGATGTATTTGATGAACACCAGATCAGATATTTGTTTTGTCGTGAACACTTTGAGTCAATTTCTGGTAGAACCCAGACATGCTCACCTAGTTGTTGCAAAGCATGTGATGAGGTACCTTAAGGGTACATTAGATTATGGTCTCAGTTATGATGGATATCATAATTTCACACTGAGTGGGTACACTGATTCAGATTGGGCTGGAAGTGTCTCTGACAGGAAGAGCACTTCAGGATGTTGTTTTAGTTTTGGATCAGCCGTGATTTCATGGCAGAGTAAGAAGAAATCAAGCATTGCTCTCAGTACAGCGGAAGTAGAATACATTGTTGCGTGTTCTGCCAGTTGCGAAGCCATATGGCTTCGTAAGTTGTTGACTTGTCTATTCGACCTAGAGATGGAAGCAACCACGATCCTATGTGATAAACATAGCTACATAAAGATGACAGAGAATCATGTATTTCATGACAAGTCGAAACACATAGAGATCTGATACCATTACATCCGTGACATGGTACATAGAGGAGCCATAAAGACCCAATATGTTAGCACAGATGAACAGGTTTTCGATGTGTTGACCAAGCCTCTATCTCATGTAAAGTTTGAGCACTTTAGAAATAAGCTTGGTATAGTTCGAAAGGACCTCCCTCAATAGGGGGAGTAGTGTTGTATTGATATGCCAGCCTAGTGTTGTGCTTCCAACTTAATTGATGTGTTGAGATGCCAGCCTAGTGTTGTGCTTCCAGCTTAATTGTTGTGTTGAGATTCCAACTTAATTGTTGATGCCAGATTAATTGTTGTGTTGAGATTCCAGCTTAATTGTTGATGCCAACTTAATTGTTGATGCCAACTTAATTGTTGTGTTGTGATTCCAGCTTAATTGTTGTGATGATGTGCTAGCTTAATTGTTGTGATGCCAGCCTTGTGCTGATGACATGCCAGCCTCGTGCTATGATGATGTGCCAACCTCGTGCTGTGATGATGTGCCAGCTTAAGTGTTGTGATGCCAGCCTCATCTTGATGACATGCCACCCTCATGTTGTGATGATGTGTCAGACTCATGTTGTGATGATGTGTTTCCAGCTTCGTGCTGTGATGTCAGCCTCATGCTGATGTTGATGATGCTCCAGCCTCTGTGTTGTCATGTTGTTGTTGTTGATGATGCTCCAGCCTTTGTGATGTGATATTGTTGCTTTTGATGTTGTATCAGCATTGTGTTGTTATTGATGATGATGATGTATTAATGTTATACTAATCCACGTTGATGCAGTTTATGATGATGATGCCACTTCAGCTTCCTATTGAAGTTGATGATGATGATGCCACTTCATCTTCTTGCTGAAGATGATGATGATGATGCCACTTCAGGTTCTTGTTGAAGATGATGATGATGATGATGATGTCATTTCATCTTTCATGCCGAAGATGATGATGTTACTTTAGCCTCACATTGAAGATGATGATGATATTACCTTAGCCTCTTGATGATGAGGATGATGATGCCATTCCAACTCTCTATTGTGAATGATGATATTGATGATGAAAAAAACTTCCGATGATTTATAGATATTCCAGTCAGTGTTCCAAGATGTTGTTAATGATGTTACCCTCTCTCTCGCCTAATGTTATTGTAGAATACCCTTCTTGTTAAGGGGGGGTGTTGAAATAATGTAACTGCAAAGAGTATTATAATTATTATTGATGTATTATTCATTACATCAATCCCCTTTTGCGGATTTATCATGTCGAGTATTGTAATTGACCAAATTCCCTTTTATGGATTGGTCAAACCCTAATTGTAATGGGATAAATGAAAAGTCGGCCCCAGAATATATTAAAGTGGTTATAACCACCCAGATTGAGAAGTCGGCCCTGCCAGTGAAAAGACACCTCACTCCAGCGCATGTTAGATTGTATAAATAAGAGAGGCTAGCGCCTCATTTGGACACACACTCACTTGTTCATCAGAGCGCAAGTCTGGAGCTGCAGTTGGAGAAGAAGAGAGAGAGAGAGGCGCACTACTTGGGCGAGGACTTTTTGTCTTGTTTGATTTATTCTCTTGGCATTGTATTGGCTATCTATATTAAGAAAATTTTTGCTGGGTTTTCTTACCCATGAGGGTTTCCCAGGATAAATGATGTGTCTCTTGTGATTGTGTATTTCTCAGTGATCCTATCTATGTTGTGGTTATCTAGTGAATTGAAAAGAAACCTAATAATAGCTTAAAACTTAACATATATCTCTTCTTCCAAATCTTCATGTAGGAAGGTTGTCTTGACATCTAATTTCTCCATTTCTAAATCTAGAGAAGCTACAAGACAAAGTACTACTCATATTGATGACATTTTGACAACTGGGGAGAAAATTTATGTAAAATCAATACCTTGTTCTTGCCCAAATCCTTTCACCACTAGCCATGCTTAAAGTATTTGTTGATTTTCCTTGTCTTCATGTTTTATTCAATACACCCACTTGTTATTTAAAATATTTCTTCCTTTTGGAAATTCAACCAAATCCCATGTCTTATTATCATGTATGGATTGTAGCTCTTCTTTCATAGCCCTTTTATATTTGATATTACTTTCTCCTTCACATGCTTCCTGGAAAAAAAAATAGGTTCACCTTCAGCAATCAATAAAATATATTATGAGGGGGGATACATTTCAAAGGCATATGTGACCCAGTATACCTGGGAATTTATAAAAAATTTGGTGGTGTTTCTCCTAATGGATGTTGATTTTGTTGTTCTTCATGTTATTCTTCTTATTGTTCCTCATTTTCATTTTGTTGCAATCGTTGTTCATTATTTCCAACAGTGTTTTCTTGTAATGGTGGATGATTTTCTTGTTGTTCTTGAATTTCAACAATTTTTCGTGCCTCCGCACCTTTTCTGTAACACCCCAATTAGATTAATTAATTATTTGATTAAGGTAAATTAAGTTATTAAGGTAAAGTTAATTAATTGATTAAATCGTTAATTTATCTAAGTTAATTAATTATTGAACTAATTAGATTTTGTAATTTATTTATTTATGTCCTCGAGGTGTAGGACAATCGGTGACAGAGTGTCTTGTTAAGGCACTCTGTGATGTTAAGTCACCAGTTGGAAACCTATGGGGACAAAAACTCCAACCGTGTTAAGGGTTGGTGTGGCTCAGGTCGGGTGCGATCCTCGGGTGATTTTGATGACTTAGATGCCCCTTAGTCACGGTTTTTCAGCCACGGGCTAGTCCTACAGGTCACGAACAAACTAGTTCAATATTTCATGTGTTTTAAGGGTAGGTATGAATTTATGACAAAGGATAATGTAAATGGGAAATTGATGATGGGAGGAATTCGAGAGGAGGAGGATAAGAAAGAGGGAGTGGAACTTTGGAAGGGTGGATTTTGGAAAGAGGAGGAAGCAAGGAGAAATATGGGAGAGAAGGAAAAAAATTCTTTGGGAAATTTGGTGGGTTTACAAGTGGACTAGTGTTGCTGGGATTTTGGGCTCGAGGGCCATGAAATCT
The DNA here is from genome assembly GCA_000966675.3 of Picea glauca. Taxonomy (NCBI): domain Eukaryota; kingdom Viridiplantae; phylum Streptophyta; class Pinopsida; order Pinales; family Pinaceae; genus Picea; species Picea glauca. Next base: position 610,322 of record JZKD02S1673821.1, read on the forward strand.
GATTTCCTGGAGCTAGGGAGACGTAGAGGCTTCATTCCTAGTTGGTTGGGAGGAAACAGTTTCAGGCAGTTTCAACAGAACAAGACACACAACAACAAGACAAAGCAAACAACAACAATCAGAACAACCTTCTTCTTCAAGAGGTAAATTATAAATTTCTCTTTTGCTTGAATTAAATACCAATACGTGTTCATGAAATTATTGTCATGTAAATGAATATTGGTTTTAAAAGAGAGATAACTTAGATTTCATGCAATTAGATTGTCAACCAGAATACAACTTCAAAGTTTAACTATGAATCCCTGGGAAGGGCTCTAGGGCTCTACATCTTGTATTAGGTTTCAAAATTGAAATCTATGGCTTGAAGAACCACTTGAGGGTCAAAAATGTTTCCTAAAATAGCTCATAAGCTACAACCTAGAAAACCTTTATTTACAAGCCTTAAACCCTTGAGGATAACCTAGAAATGACCCACCAAGAAAAAAAAAAAAAAAACCCTTAAGAAAACTACTCAATAAATTGAAATCTTATGAAGAAAACGTGTTGCGGGAAAATATATCATGCAGCCTATTCTAACCTCTTGTTCCTTGTTTCAGAGCCACCTTCTAACCTGTAAAAAAACTTCACCTACAGGAGAGATAGAGAAGTAACAAAGATCATATTTTAAAATACCAAGATGAATGTAAACTAAAAAAATATGCAAACTAGCTCTAATGGAAAGGGAAATTGAAATATATATATACATATGTGCGTAAACTTTCGAATTCATATTTAAATTTAATTTTTTTAAGTTACCTGAAATCTCGAAAGTCGCAAACATTGCTTAAACCCAACAGTAATTGCACAGTAATATTGCTTCCTTGACTGATCCTCCATCAATGTGGAGCCATGGTACCAGTGATCATTGTATCACTGCCAGGTCCACACTTGCTGACATTCCACAGTTGATACTTTAGTTTTCCATAAACATTTTCCAATCCCTGAAACCCCAAGACACAAATCACGATAAATATTACCTCAAACGGACATCTAGACCTCATTTCCATATAGTGAGTCAAGACCTGTATCTTGTCGGGACTTGGGACTTGCTCACTCACAGAAGCGCACCTTGCCACAGAAAAGTCCAATACAAAAAGGGGTCCAACAGTAAATACAGAAACAAGGATTACAAGAAAATAGTACAAGATCAATGATGTAGTAGGCCATTCACTAGGGTTTCATTCTCGTTGTGATTTACTCGACCCATATGATAAAATTAGAAGAGGAAGAGATAGGGTGCAATTTTGGCAAAATTGTAAACCCCAAGGAAGTACTTATTATGCAATGCAACCCCACACTCATTGTGTAGTTCTTGAGAGAACCTTGAAATTATATGACTAAAAAAAAACAGCAACTACCCTAGCTTTGCCCCCCTCGTTGGAATCCTCTGCGGGAATTTCCTTCTTCGGCTTAGCTTCGACACTTGGTTGTTCAAATATTGAAATGGCTCGACGGACTTCTGTTCTACTTTCAGAGTTTCAATGGTGGGCGAGAGATTCACCTCTACATTCTTGACGACCTCGAGCTCTGCCTTCGATCGGGTAGAGCTCATGGGCTTGTCCAGGGTCTTGGAGGATTCAGTGGGACCTCCTAGAGCTAAAAAAGCGGGGGAGAAGGTAACCAAGGTAATACCCTAAGTCCGTCGATTCCCTGGTTGTTCCCTGGTTGGGTTACTGGTCGTAGTCGCGCGCCCAATGGAGCATATGGACAGGTCGTTGTCGCTACTATGCCTGTGGCACATGCCTTAGACCACTCAGCCATCCTGACGGGAGAAGAGTGTTGACTCTGGGATTTGAACCATTCGGACCAGAGCCTAGCTCTGGCGCCTCAGACCAATGCAGCCTTCTCTGACCACTAACCACATAACTAGAATCGGTCGCACCCTCGAATCGGAGACAAGAGAAGACTTGTTGTTTCAAGCTTGCAGTTTCTACTAAAATTGGCTCAGGGACTTCCCTTAGTCTCTAAACTTGGAGGGACTAAAGCAACTCAATTAGGACTTTGTGCGCAGTGGTGCGTAGAGGAAGCAAAGAGGTAGCAGAGGTGGGACGTGCTAGAGTTATGGTTGTGTAAATTTTTTCTTTAATTATTTTATTACGTCGAAAGGCGTACACCTATTGATAATGGGTAGATTTAATAGGGGTTTAGTGCTTAATAAGTTTTCTATGGACAAGATTAAATATGGCTGGAATATTTTTAATAGTCACACAAAATAAATGGCTGTGATTTCAATCATTAACTTCCTAGCTATTATAAAGACATCAGTTTATGTGTTTACTTTTTTATATTTACCTAATCATATTTAAAAATTACTTTGATAGCTAACTGATTGCCACCTAAGTGATTAATAGAAATTAAAATATTAATACCAGATAAATGAAGCCCAACAGTTTATTTGTTAATAGATAATAAAATTTAATATATTTTTTAAAGATTCGTTTTATCTTCTCAACCTTTGCTGCTGTGCTAGTTATTGGTCATTGAATATGTTAATAATATTAAATTTATTGAATATGTTAATTTTATTTTATTTTAATTAATCATAATTTTTTTTATATATAATAGAATGTTTAAAGTAGATTAAAATTAATTAGAATCTTTAAAGTAAATTAAATTAAATTATTTAATTATTACATAAATCTACAATATTGAATTATATAATTATGTAATTTAAATTTTAACGATATATATGTACAAAGGAAATAGTGACTTAAATACATATATAATTATACATTGGCGAGGGTTATATATATATATATATATATATATATAATATGGGGTGAGTAACATATATAATCTGGGTTATGATATATGTAATCTGAGATTGGTAACATAATGAAAAGTAATGAGTAATGAAGAATATAATTAATAATTAATTAATATAATGTTATTTATTAAAATGATTAATTTAGTGAATGTTTTTTTAAGTTAAAAAAGGTATTATATTTTTATTTATAGATAACAAAAGTACAATCCCACCAAAAAGGGCCTGTTATATTGGAAATCAGGACCTTATTCTAGTAAAAGTCTAAAGAGCCACCTTAGGAATCTGAGTTGAGAGCTGCCAAAACGGAAACCATCTTCCTCATTGATACAAAAGATAAAATATATGGCCTGACCTAGTTCAATGCATTCCACATAGCCCCCTTTGACAAGAACAAAAGCGAGGGTAGAGCCATATATGACCATGAGGTTTTAAACTTAAGGAGGACAAAACATAAATGAAAAAAAAAAAAACTTAGAGACAGAAGATAAGAACCCAACAACTGGATTGTTGAGTCCCACCGGGTACTCCAGACGTTCCTTGCCTTTGTATCCCTTGCTAATATTTCCATCCACCGTGCTTGGCACGTTTCCATTCTCGATTTGAATTGGGCAATCCCGCATTCCATGAGGGTTTTGGTGTTGGGTCTCCTGCCGAATTCTGAACTTGATCTCGAACTTCGAGCAACAAAAGAGATCAAATTTTCCATCGATAATTTCAATCGCCTTGTTGGTTCATTCATTATCCCTTTTGGCCTATGCCATGGCCTGGGCGACCATTGCTTTCACTATCCAACACATATCTCTACTAATTGGAAGTATTTGTTTTCTCTGGTGCGGGTGTATTTAGGGTCATCCACCCAGTATTGCACCTCTCTAACAATGTCCACATCCGAAGTAAGGTGTTGCTGGCATCTAACAGCTTCCTCAATTCCCACTACGTGCCTCTTCTCTTACTATGTGCTTAGGTACTTATAACGCATCTCGGCCGTCCAAGTTGCTCAAGCTGCCCTTGACCGACTTGCCTGGCCTCTCGAAGATGAGGGTTCCAATTGTTTACCTTTCAGTCCTGCCCCTTTCATGGACATGATTCTAGAAATTCGAAGCTCTAGCTCCTCTTAGATTATCTCTTGGATATATCGGTAATGGTACTGGTCCAAAGTCCCTCTATCAAATCAGAGATAGAAAAAGTGTTTTAGAGGGGTCTTACCATTTGTCGACCTTCTCTGACGCTTCCGAGGCTCAGAATTTTTTTTCTTTCTTTTCTTGGGGCGTCTGGAGACCCAATTAATAACTAAACCGGCATGCCCGAAGGGGGATGCAGTCCCAAGGTCCCAAAGTCCTTTCCTCCTTGCTAAGGTGTAGTCCATTATGCTTGTCACATGGCTCGTCCATGAGGAAGCTATACCTGCCATCCTCTCGGCCTTCTGCCTATAAATACCTGAATTATGATTCTCCTCTACCCTCTGAATGTGACGCAAGCTTCCAATATTTTCACCCTCCTTTTCATGATGAGGGTACTCGACCTCAATCTTCACTAATGCCCTGTGATCCTTACTATATGCTACCAATGTACTTATCTGAGCGTTTCTTGAGAATCCTCCACCCCTGCAATCTTCCTTTTGAGCATCCATAAAATAATTTTAGGATGTTGGGATGGTCGTTATGAAAACCAACCCTTACTAAGACATGATCCCTCTCTTCATGATGAATTCCATCCGTGTCATAGGCAGCGAGATTTTCCTCCGTCTCTTCATAGATTTGGGTGGCATCGGAGGCTGACCCTGATTCGTCAGTTGGGCCCATAACGCTTGGCCTTTTGATGGTTGTCTCGTACCCTTGTGTCGGTTCCCCACCTTTTATCGTTTACACTAACTGACACTTCACGTGTTGTTTTACGTCAATATCATTTATCCTCGTGGATTATTTCCAAGTAGGGGCCTCAGTGGGGTCCCCCAAATGCCACTTTGTCATTCAGGACTTTTGTTGGATTTCTGCATTTTCCAAGTAGTTTGCCACTGAGTCGGTGCTTTGACGAACCTGGGCTGGAATTAGCACCTGGAAGTGCTACATCAAGCTTGTGACCTATGTCCAGCCATACGACAATCTCCAATTTTTGGATATGTCTCTTAGGTTTTCGCCCTCTCAGGCGATTTAGAGTTGTTATGATCAGGAGCGAGTCTCCTTCCACCTGCAGAGTTGAAATATCGTGGTGCTTGGCCATGTCAAAGCCGTTGATGATTCCTTCCATCTCTGTGTCGGTGTCAGAGTTATACCCCATATTTCTAGCATACATAGCCCTGATTCTCCCGTCCAAGTCTCTCAAGAGTCCCCCCACACTAGATTTCCCAAGGTTGTCCTTGGAGACACTATCGAAATTCTTTTTTTTTTTCCTTTTTCTAGTGTTTACCAAGCTTGGTACGTTGCTTTTGTTTTTCTGGGAGGAGTTTTGTGAGCTTGCTGGAAGGCCAGATCGAAATTCCAACGCCTAAAGATGTCTTCTTCCCCCACAGGTAAAGTTCGGTCGTCCACTGACCAGGTACTTGCAGCAATGGATTCTTGTACATTCTCTTTAATTATGTTCCACACTCCCTGGATAGGTATGGAATTTTGCTTAAAAATTCTTCTATTTATTTCTTTCCATAGGTTCCACATCGAGATCCCTAGAAAAATCTCCCAGGCTTTATTCAGGATGGGATTTTGAAATGGATCGACTAACCAGTGGGTAATTTTGTTTGTTGGTTCATCTCTATTCATCCCGACTCTCTAAAACATAATTGCCCCATTATCCCAAATCCTTCGCGCTTCTCCACAGGAGCAGAAGAGATGGGAGAGGGTTTCCTCCTCTTTTTTGTAGAGCATGTAAATGGAGGGGACTTCATACCCTTTCTTTCTTAGTTTATCCCAATTCAACACTTTTCTAGAGAGAATTAGCCACAAGAAGGTTGTTATTTTGGGCCAAATCCTATGTTGCCAGATGTGTTTCCAGTCCTATCTCTAGTCTTCTTCTTACAACTTCGTTTCTTGTAAATAGGCATATTTTACTTTGTACATCCCCTCGACTATGTTTCCCCAACTAATAATATCCATATTGTTTCTTATTTTTATCTGTTTGAGGGATATCTCGGCTTTAATGTGATTTAAGATCTCTTGGTCCAACTAGGCAGGCCAGTTGGCTGAATCTTTCCAAATTCTAGCTAATTCAGCTGTTGGGGAACCCACACTCTTCTAATACTGATGGAACAAGGTCCAGCATTTTCCCAACATGGAGGTTCTATCCCATTCCATTCCTTCATGATTTTCTAGAGTTGGGAGTTTCTCCCAGGCATCTTCCCAGAAGAGGGTGGTCTTCCCATTATGCACTTCCCAGAAACTGTCTTGTTAAACTAACTCTCTATTTTTCCAGGTAGAGTTACAGATAAGAGATCTTGTACAGTCCTCATCCATGCGGATGAGGTCATCAGGGTCTACCTCAGGAGCATATTTTTTTGTCCACACTGTGGTCCAGAAATTCTCTAGGTTAGTAATCCATCTCCATCATAATTTGGCTGCTAGAGCTCGACCTGCATGCAAGGGGTCCCTGATTTGAACCCCTCCATGGAACTTTGGTTTACAAAGTTTTTCCCAAGCTACTAAGGCCCATTTTTTCTCTTTTGTGGCCCCTCCCCGGAGAAAGGATCTCTGTAGGAGCTTCCAACATTGAGAATAAGTACACGAGCATGGATCTAAGGACCGATTTAATGAGAAGAATTCTTCCAGGGAGATTCAGGAATATATGAGTCCAGTTGGTTATATTTGATTCTATTTTATCTAAAATATCTTGCCACAAAGTATTACAGATGGCCTTGTCAAGAAGCGGGGCTGCAAAATACTTGGAAGGGAGACTGGCTTCTTGGTAACCAAGAATCCTGGCTATATGTCTCTAGATAGGGATAGAAGTGTTAAAGAAAAAAATTTGAGACTTAGCAAGGTTAATGACTATACCTAGGGCTTCTTTGTAGAGTTCCAACACACGTCTGATAGCTCTGGATTCTTTGACAGTAGGGATCCCCATGAAAACATTTTCATCAACCAACTGGACGTGGGTCACAGGGTCTAACTATTCTTGCAATCTTATCCCTTGAAGTTTGTTCTCTACCACCTCCTTTTGGATCAGTCTTCCCAGGCCTTCTGCTAGGATAATGTATGGGGAGAGGGGATCACCTTGACGAATACCCCTTGTCAGGTTGAAAGTTTTTGATGGGGAACCGTTGATAAGAATTGAGAAGAGGGTTGAGGAGACCAGTTGTTATAGTCCAAAATTCCTTATCTGTGCATACAAGACATTGTCCCTTCCATTTGCATACTTTTCCAAAATACTGTTGAGGCTTCCTTTTAAAAAAACATTTTTTGGATAGTGTATGCACCCTGATGCACTAATAGCCTACGCACACACGTGTGTTTCATGCTAGTTAGCCTGCGTACACACACGTGTTGCATGCTATTTAGCTCATGTACACACGCATGTTGCATTCTAGTTAGCTCGTGTTTACCTCCAAAAGTTGCAAAAAATATAAAATTGCATGGAATTCAGCAGAGTTTACGGGCTATGGAGGGTTTCCTAACCATTATACCCCTTGTAGCCCGTCCCCAAACTGAATAACCATATTTTTCTCATATGAAAAGAGGTCTTGGGGAGTCATTCTGAACATGAGAAAGAGAATAAGAAAACTCTGCCAAAATCCCTTCCCTTTCTTAGCCCAATATTTGCATCCCATTCTGAGTTTTAGCCTCAACCTTCCCCTACAACATTTCTCCTTATGCAACCCTTCCTCCTTCCCTTGGTGATATGTTGGTTGCAAAAAGCTAACGTGGGATTGATGCACTTGGTTTGTGGAGCGGTTTCCAACAAAGTTTGTAATCCTTTTTAACTTGAAATTGAATAAAAGAGTTCATCCTTGTCCCAAAACCCTATGTTTACATGATTTTGCTAATTTGTGCATTTATATATATGTCTAGAATTTTAAAGTGATCAGCATATATTGCCTATGTTTTTTCATTGTAAATAACCCCTGTTGTTTCTTTATTTTCTTTTGTTTTCTTTGAAGGTTTAGGGTGAACTTATAAGCGTTAGATCGTCCTATGGATTCCAGTGAATCCCTGCATTCAAGAAGTGGTTTAGGGTCTATGTTAGTCTTGGGTTTATTTTCTCTTTACCTTGTTTATGCTTTGAAAAACGAAAAGTATCATTTACTTGTGATTTTATTTTATAAGCTTTTCAAAAAATCCAAAAATTGTTGCATTTAGTTATGCATTTTGTTTGGTAGTTGTAGCACAAGTTGTTTATTACAAAAGAAAAGTGTTCCATTTCCAAAGTTCCTTCTTTGATATTTCCTTGAAAGTTTAGTAGTTTTCATCTACATTGTAAAACGAAAAGCACATTATAGAATTTTTTTTTCATTTTAGGATCTTGGACTAGTTTACTTCGAAAAGTTTGCATTTGCAAATATTTAAAAGCCATTTTTTCAATAGTAGAACCTAGTTTTATTTTGCACAGATGCTCTAAAGTTTTTTCTTCTCTTTCATCTCTTGTAAACACCATAAGTTGCACGTCTGTACCCTTTTGAGTAAATCAAGCCGATTAAAATCAACGATTAACACTTAAAATCAAATAGACTTTTGTTTGTAGGGTTCACCAAGTATTCTAGGCTCTAGGGCCTTGAAATAAGTGTGGAGAAGAAACTCTTCAAGGTCGCTTAAGAAAACATAAGATTTTGTGATAGGGAGTGTCAGAGTCCATTTTTGTAAGAGTCGGTCAAGACCCCCCTCTAACACAGGGGCTAAACACGAGGTCGCATGAGGAAAGGTAGAGGAGATAACCCCTCCAAAGTCGGATCGAGCATAGTGGGAATCGTATATTGAGGGTTGTTCTTGGGAATTATGCTGATCGCATCTGACTATGGAGCCTTGTGGACCTCGAATCCATTCGAGATCCTTAGTTTTCTTCTAGACCCTTTTCCTTCAGTACCCTTGAAAGGCTTCAGACTTTGTTATCTTACTCATTATGATCAGCCCGACTGTCAACTGTACCCTCCTAGTGACTGACTGCTAGTTGGAAACCTAGTTGTTTTTTTTTAGGGACGTACTGTTAGAAAAACAGGATTGCGGAGCAATAAAATAGAAACAAATGCAGAAATAAAACACAGAAGATACACAATACAATAGAGACACAGATATATGTGGTTCACCTAGTGTGGGCTATGTCCACCATAGAAATTGCCAGGTCCTTCCTTTTTATTATCCAACAAATGAAGGGATACAACCTACAACACACCCACTGTAACTTCCTCTTCTTTCTCTGACAGTATCCTCTCTCAAAATACAATATTTGTAATGATAGATAGCCGCAATACATTTCCCTCATAAAAGAGGGTTTCATTCTAGGGAAAAAAAACCTAACATAACTTCTACCATCATATATGTGACCTTATAATAAATGATCCATATTTACTATGAAATTACAATATACATTTACAAGACAATTTTTCCTTCGGGGTCCCTCTTGCCCCCGGACCCCATAGGGGGGGGAAATCCCCCCTTACAACCCCCCGCGTGGAGGGGTGTACAATATTCTGGGGTGTATAGTCTTCATGAGGTATAAACACGGCTGAAAACAAAGAGCTGTGAAATAGGAAGATAATCAGGCTCCACAACCAACAATATCGCACTTGGAGACTGATCACAAAAACTCTACTGTTGTTGTACCTGCTAGACTATACTCCACCTTGGACCTGGAAAATCTCTCATCTTCACCTTCATGCTTGAAGACCAACTGAAACTGAGCAGGAACTCAGTTTCTCCCTGGTTACTCCCTTTTTTAACATGTCTGTGGGATTCTCGCTAGTGTGTATCTTTTCCAACTTCAAATGTCCATCTTCCAAGATGGATTGTATGAAATGGTACTTGAGTTGTATATTCTTAGTCTTCGAATGGAAGGCTGATTTATTTGCAAGATGAATGGAACTCTCATTTTCACATTACAACCTACTATTCTCCTTTTTCTTTCTCAATTCCTCCATAAACCTCTATAACCAAATCATCTATTTACTAGTCTCTGTAGCAGCAACATACTATGCCTCTTTTGTTGAAAGTGAAACAACCTTTTGCAGTTTCGAAATCCAACTTACTGTTGTTCCACCTATAGTAAAATCATACCCTTTAGTGATCCTCCTTCAATCTTTATTACCTTCCATATTTGAATCAGCATATCCATGTAGAACAATGTATGAGCCTCCAAAACATAATGCATGAGTAGCAGTACCTTTCAAATACCTGAGAATCCATTTTACTTCCTCCCAATTTTCTTTACATGGATTGTTCATATACCTACTCACAACTCCCACTGCATGTGCAATATCTGGTCTTGTGCAAACCATCACATACATCAAGCTGCCAATTGTTGATGAATAAGGGACCCTGGACATGTATTCTATCTCCTCTTGTGTCTTGGGACACATTTCTTTGGTTAATTTGAAATGGTTGGCTAAAGGTGTACTAACTGGTTTTTAATTATGCATTCTAAACCTCTCCAAAACCTTATTTATGTACTCACCCCGAGACAATGTCAAATTGCGATTTTTCCTATCTCTTGTTATTCTCATACCAAGGATTTTCTTTGCAGCACCCAAATCCTTCATCGCAAATGAATTAGATAATTTCTTCTTGATCACATTTATATTCTGCATATTAGATTATGCAACAAGCATGTCATCTACATACAATAGCAAGATAATATAGATTCCATTTTCTAGCCTTTTAAAATAAACATGGTCATCAAAATGACATCTACTATAACCTTGTTCTGTCATAAACCTATCAAACTTCAAATACCACTTTCGTGGAGCTTTCTTTAGGCCATACAAGCTCTTCTTCAACCTTCATACCAAATTTTCCTTCCCTTTGACCTCATACCCCTGTGGTTGTTGCATATAAATATCTTCCTCCAAATCCCCATGGAGAAAAGTTGTTCTTACATCTAATTGTTCAATATGTAAATCTTCTACTACCACAAGACTTAAAATAGTCCTAATTGAAGTCATTTTAACAACAAGAGAAAATATTTCATCAAAATTTATACCTTTCTTTTGTGCAAACCCCTTTACAACAAGTCTAGGTTGTACCTCTTTTTGCCTCCATATTCTTCCTTCAACTTGTAAACCTATTTATTTTATAATGCTCTTTTTCCTGCAGGCAATTGAACCAAATCCCAAGTTTGGTTATTTACCAGGGAATCCATTTCCTCTTTCATTCCTTGCTCCCACTTATTTTTAGTGTCTACCTGCATTGCCTCTTCATAACATTCTAGTTCACTAGAATCAGTCAACAATAAATAACACAATGAAGGAGAGTATCATTCAGGGGGTCTACTTAACCTGGTAGATCTTATAACAACACTTGCAGGAGTTTGAGGTACATGTTAATCATGTTGTTGTACATTTATATTTTCTAGTACCTTTGGAATTTCTTTTTAAGTGATCTCATCAAACACTGTGTATTTTGGTTTTTCTTTTTCCTGTTTATTTCCCTGCAATCGATCTTTGTACATGACCTTCTCATTGAATATGAAATCTCTACTCCTAATGATTTTTTTATTTTCATAATCCCATAATCGATAACCAAAATCATTAACACTGTATCCATTAAAGGTACACTTCTTGGATTTTTCCTCAAGCTTTGTTCTATTTTCTTTATCAATATGGACAAATGCTTCACAACCAAAAGTCTTCAAAAAAGAATAATTTACCTTTTTACCTGTCCATGATTCCTATGGAATTCCACCATCCAAAGAGCTTGAAGGTCCTCTATTTATTAAGTAAACAATAGTATATACAGTATCTTCCCATAACTGTAAGGGAAAACCAACATGCAATCTCATACTCCTTGCATGCTCCATGATTGTCATGTTCATCCTTTCTGACACACCATTTTCTTGTGGTGTTCCTAGAACTATCTTCTCTCTAAGAATCCCATGGTATGAACAGTAATCATAAAACACCTTGCTGCAATATTTACCTCCATTCTATGATCTGAGACACTTCAACCTTTTTCCTGTCTCATTCTCAACCAAAGCTTTCCATTTCTTAAAAGTATCAAAAACATCAATTTTTTTCCGAATGCAATAAACCCAAGTTTTTCTAGTTGCATCATCAATAAAAGTAACATAATAATGAGATCCACCAAGAGATGATACTTGAGTTGGTCCCCATACATATGTATTCTCAAGCTCTAACATTTCACTCTTATTTTCTTTTCCGACTCCGAGAAATCTGACTCTCTTCTGTTTTCCATAAACACAATGCTCACATAAATCCAAATCATTTTTTTAAAGATCTGGAAACAAATTTATTTTGTGAATTATATGTATCCCCTTCTCACTCATGTCTCCAATCTTATGATGTCACAATGTTGTATCCACTCATGTAGAAGCTAAATATATAGAAGAGTCAGTATTGCCAGTACATAAATACAATGTACCTACCTTCTCTTCTTTTGCTATCACCAGTGATCCTTTGGTGACCTTCCACACCTTATCTGTAAATATGGATATACAACCTTCACTTTCCAACTGCCATGTTAAAATTAGATTTTTCCTTAGATCTGGAACATGTCTTACCTCTTTCAACAACCATTGGTTTCCATTCCTTTTATTTATTTTTACATTTCCCATTCCAACAATTTTGCATGGTGCATCATCACCCAAATGAACTGTCCAAAATCACCTTGAAAATAATCTAGAAAATGATTCCTATGGGGTGTGGCATGAAATGAAGCCCCTGGATCTACTACCCAAGACTCAAAAATACTATCTATAGAAAGAATCAAAGCATCTTGTAACACATCACCTATTACATTTGCTTCCTGATTTTTCTCATGTTGTCCATCTCTTTGTTTCTTTGGAGCTCTACAGTCTTTCTTCAGATGTCCTTTCTTCCCACAATTCCAGCACTCTATTTTTCACAGTTTGGATTTGGATATGTCCTTCCTATAATTCTCGTGATTCCCTGAGCCCTTTCTTCTATCATTTTGTCTTCCCCTGTTCTCTATGTTTAACACATTACCTAATGGCTCACCTGTGCTTTTCCGTTGCATTTCCTCACTAAGGATAACACCAAAAACATCATCTAATTTTAAAGTGTTTGAACCAGAGACAGAGTTACTTACAACCACATTTATAGAACTTAGTTGATAAGTAACCGTATTAAATTCATTTAAATTATTTTCAAAAGACCCACCTTCTGACATCTTCATATTAAATAATCTCTTCATTATAAATACCTTATTGGATGCTAAGGGTTTTTCATATAGTTTAGCCAATGCATCCATTATCTCCTTCATTGTCTTTTATTTCTAAATATTGAAAGCCATTGACACTTCCAGGCTCGATCATATCTTTCCTAGTGCCTTTCTGTCAAGAATCTCCCATTCTTCTTCCTTCATGGCCGTCAGCTTCTTTGTTATTCAACAAAATGGTAGGAATATATCCTTCTACTATAAATAATCTTCCATCTGCATCTTCCATAACTGGTAGTTTTGGCCGCTAAATTTCTCGTCCCTAAACTTTCCATAGTCCGCCATTGCTCCCACTTGAACCAGGAACCCTCTTTTCCTGCGAGTTACCTTTCTCTCTGATACCAGTTGTTAGAAAAACAGGATCCCAGAGAAATAAAATAAAATAAAAATGTGGAAATAAAACACAGATATATGTGGTTCAACCATTGTGGGCTACGTCCACCAGATAAATTGACAGGTCCTTCCTGTATATTATCCAACAAATGAAAGGATACAACCTACAACACACACATTGTAGCTTCCTCTTCTTTCTCTCACAGTCTCCTCTCTCGGAATACAATATTCGCAATGATACATAGTCGTAATACATTTCTCTCATAAAAGAGGGTTTCCTTCTAGGGAAAAAATCCCTAACATATGTTCTACCATCACATTTATGACCTTATAATGAACGGTCCAAATTTACTATGAAATTACAATATACATTTACAAGGACATTTTTCCTTCAGGGGATTCTCCCTCGGACCCTGCAGGAGGAGTAAGCCCCCCTGCATGGAGGGTGTACAGTATTCATGGGGTATAAACACGGCTGAAACAAAGACCTATGAAACATGAAGATAATCAGGCTCCACAACCAACACGTACACGGGTGACTGCAGGGGTATACCGCGGCACCTAAGGAAGATGTAGGATCACACTTTGAAGAGTATACCTAGAGGGTGTTTCTGTGTTTGAGTTACAATTGCACCGATAAGTTTCTCTAGTGTCTATTGGCATAAATGTTCTTCCTGCCAGTCAGTTGTTTGCTTGATTTTCCTTTAGGAAATTTTTAGTGTGTGCTCTGTGTTTCATGTTAGCTCAACCTTAGAGTGTTGGTTGATCATTTCACAAGGTGGAAGATCAAAAACTTCATTGTTTGCGTAGGCTTCAGGGCCTGCCACCAGTTACTTTGGAGCCACCTCCACCACCGCTGAGGCATAGTCTAGATCAGGAGGTTTCATTTGAAGCGATCAGGCCATAGGAAAATACACCTGAGCCATCTCTTAGAGAAGACTTTACTGCACCGAAGGAGTCCAACATTTTTTACCTTGAAGTTGAAGGCTTCAGGACCGCAAACCCTCTGATCACTAACTTATCGATGTCACTTCTTATTTAGATAGTCCTTCCCGAGGTGACTTCACCTGAACGTCAGTTTGTTAGATGAGCGACAATGTAAGAAACTAGTGCTACTTCTTCTAGGAGTCCTCAAACTCCCATCTCGACTGTCGTTGGGGGAGGTGTCGTGCCTCCTCCCCCACCTCCACCTATCTGGACTAGGTTGTATAGACACCCACTACTTTGGGTAGTGGCACAATCCCTTCGATGACTCTGACCACCGTTTCCTCTATCCAGAACGTGTCTGGCGCTCCCTTTTCATATGGGATGTCAGGTTTTGACTCTAGTTTGGTCCTAACCTACTCTACTCTACATATTATCGATCTGGGGGCAGGGAGCTCTAATGCTCCCTTAGAAGGATCTGTTTTAGGCACCACTGCCCCATTCAATTCTATCCCTTACGATGGGGGTCATATCCCTCCTCTATCCCCTTCACTCAGAGGTGATTTCCAACAACTGATCGGGCCTAACACCAACTCTAGTTTGTTCAGTGGGGGGAGTCATGGACCTCATTCCTACATGACTTTGGTAGGGTCTATGCCTTTTTATTTGTTCGGTGTGTTTGGAAACAATTCTTTCTCATTGTATTCTTTCTCAGCAAGGGGCAACCCTTTTTTTGGTCAACCAAATCCTATGCAACGCTTCATTCCTTCGTAGGGAGCGATGACAATATTTTACTCCTCACAAGGTCTTGGAAATCCCTGGAAAGGATCGTTTCCTTCGCAAGGGATGTCGATCAGGGGAAACCCCTCCCACACTCAGTGGAACCCCAAGTAGGGTTCAATACCTATGCCAGGAGAGTCGGTTGGGGGCATCCCCAACCAAGGTCCTTAGAACACTGTGCAGGGAGAAATCCCTACACAAAGCATGCCATCCAACTACGGGAATTAGTCGGCGATGCAAAATTAAATGCAAAATCCTTTTACTGGACAACTCCACCATGGTTTCTACCAAAACCCTTCCCAACAGCCAAAATTTTCCTGTTAGCCTAGTGCCATCCAAAATCTAGGCCCCATCTTTTCATTTGAATCCACCACAACCTAGACTGCCTTTCCTAGAAACTCTGCATTTTCTAGACTTGTCGACACTGTTGAACAACCCAATATTTCATGACCCGTGTTGGCCCCCCATGCCGACTAGGTTTTCCTCAGACATCTCTAATTTCTAAGGCAAGACTGGTGAATATCCAGGTGATAATGTTGTGACATTTCATTTATGGTGCTCATCAAACTTGTTAAAGGATTATTCCATTCATTTACGTTTGTTTCAACTCACTCTTATAGGGGGTGTTGCGATATGGTATATCGAGCTCAATAGCTTGAAGTATGATTACTTTAACGACCTGGCTGTTGTCTTCATAAACCATTTCGATCTACCGGTAAGATACGATGTCGACACTGAGTTACTGTCCAACTTTGAGCAAACAAAAGTTGTCCATATCTCGGATCACATTCGAGAATGGCAACGACGAAAGAGTTTGATCAAAGTTAAGGTCCCTCTCGCATTTTTTCTCGAGTGGTTCATAAAGTCCTTGGTTCCCTCTATATCGAAAGATGTCGTGACATCCAAGGTTTTTTCCAAAGAAGAGTCTATCATGAGAGCCTAACAACTGGAGTTAATTTACTCTCAATCTAGTATGCTATACGAGATCCTGCCCGACGCACCATGGTCGAATTTCGACAAGACCAAATAGAAGTTTGGGCCTCATGTTGATGGCATAGTAGGCTCAACACAAAGTAGTCCCATGGATCAGTTGAATAAACAATTACAATAGTTATCGATTCAACAGACTGTGGCCATCCAAACTCCTAGTTGGGTTGCCCTCATAATCCAAACGTCAGATGTACACAGTGTGCAATTGACAAATCCCAAGGGTAACCAACAAACCGAGGGAAAGAGGAAATCTAAAAACAAGAATGGTAACGGGGATAAGAAGGTTGTGAATAATGTTGGCGAGGGAAAAAATGAAAAGAGGAAGGTGAAGTTTCTGTGTAAGGTTTGCACGGACAACCACTTGACTCACCAATTCCCTTGGCTTGAGGAAACCCAAAATTTATTGGCACAGCAGAAACCCACTGTGTTAACCAACCCTTTTCCACAAGGGAAAAAATTGACTCAATCTTCCTCATCCACGAACGTTCCTGGGGGAAATATGGGATCCCCCGCACCTAATGCTAACAACGGAGCCACAAAAGTTTATATAATGAAGTATGAAGCTAATATACATAATAGGGCTCATAATTACGAAATTCCGAAATCTGATGAGAAGGGAAAAGAAGCCCCCAACCCATTGCCTCCTCTTCAAACTGAGAAGACTGTGGGAGAAACTATGACTCACATCCCTAAGGGTGCGTTTAAAAAGGTTTCTCACAACCCAAACGAAAGGGCTGCTCAAAATTACTCCGTCGTGGAGGGTTTGGCACAAACTCCTTGTGCAATGTCTACTCTGGAAGTCCTACAAAGTTTCCCCTAATAGAGGAAAGAATTGTTGCCTGCCTTGGGAGCGGTCGAGACAACCAACTTAGGAATGATTGTTTTTTACCCTACAAATTATAAACCTCATCTTCCTCACCACATCGCTTTTCATATAGTAGTGGTGTATGCCATGAAATCGTCGACACAAAATATTTTCCGTAAGGTGGTTGATGAGGGTGCCTCGACTTACGTGATTTCATTGGCATGTTGGAAGTCCATCACCCATGTTTCTAACCATGTTTGATAGTTGATATTTGATATAACATGGAATAATTCCCTCCTTTCCCATGCAGTTGGAGGGCCAAACTGTGTGCGTCGAAGTAGAAGTAGTTGATGTGCCTCTCGACTACAATCTTTTTCTAGGGTGGAGTTGGACCTACGCTATGACAACGGTTGTATCCACCATTTTTTGGGTCTTATGTTTTCCTCACGAAGGTTGGATCATAACCATTGATCAATTATCCTTGTCCCGTCCTGTCCCTTCATCAGGGGCATCGAAAGTCTCGATGATTGACAACCTGCAACTAGGTACCATCAATTTAGGTGCCAGATTGTTTCCATATTTAATGGGAACTTTTGATTATTCGTCGCCTACTAATGATGTCAACTTTATTTCGGTTGTTTCCGACCAGCTGAAGGATGAAATATTTCAAGTCGCATCTTTTAGAACGAGTTACTTTAACGACCCATGGATTTTACCTTCCCATTGGCTTTGATGGAAGGGGTAGGGCCCCTAGAATGGTTATTCCCTTATCTGTTGTTGAGGTTGTGTACAATATTGTCCAACAAGCCTTGACCAAGCCTGATCTAGGTCCCCCATAGGAGCTAGATCTCGTTCTCAAGCCTATTTGGGCTCAATAATCTCTTGCCACTTACAATCCTTTGGACTTAGTCTTTCCCTCTGATGAAGTGATTTTGGAAGCAATGATTGGGCCAGATAGAACTTGGAACGATCTTCACCATAGATCTTATTTCTTACCCAAATTGAAGATAATAGAACCAGGAGATTTCATTACGACTGTGAATGGAGATGCCCCTTGTCCTATTAACCTTTGGCCAAGCACGAAATATATGCCAAGGGAAACATGGAAAGTATAGCTGAAACAATTCCTATCGACATATCTAGAACCCCTAGCATCGTGGAAAACGTTTTCGTTGGAGCAGATTGTTCCTTCGAAGAGATTCAAATCTACACTAAATTATTTAAAGAGTTTTGAGACGTCTTTTCATGGTCTTATGAGGATATTGCAGGCATTGACCCACATATCATTGAGCACAAGATCACAACTTATCCCAATTTTAATCTTTTCCGATAGAAGCTTCGCCCAGTCAATCCTTGCAAGGCAGCGACGATCAAGGATGAGGTAGAGAAACTCATCAAGGCTAGTTTCATCTATCTTGTGCAATTGACGAAATGGGTGTCGAACACTCTTTCCTGTCAACAAAAAGAAAGGTACGATTCGTGTGTGTATGGAATTTCGTGACGTGAACAAAGCTTTCCCGAAATATAATTTTCCAACCCCAATCATTGACCAGATTGTCGATGAATGTGTGGGTTATGAGGTATTTTATTTTATGGATGATTTTTCCGGGTACAACTAGATCCAGATCAATCCTGAGGACCAACATAAAACAACATTTATTTGTCCTTGGGGTACATTCGTGTATAGAAAAATGCCTTTTGGCCTTAAGAATGTTGGAGCCACTTTTTAGTGGGCCATGTCGTTTTCCTTCCACAACCTCAAACACATAGTCGATGCGTATCTTGATGATCTGGCATCATGTTCTCGTAAGAGATCCGATCATCCCTCCCATTTAGGACTTATCTTTGAGAGGTGTCATTACTATCAGATTCTCCTGAATCCAAATAAGTATAGTTTTGGCGTGACATCGGGATGCTTGTTAGGTTTTATCATGTCAAATAAAGGGATCGTGGTCGATCCTATAAAGGTTGAAGAAATAGTTTAATAGCCTCCCCCACGTACAATCCCCCAAATTCAAATTCTATAGGGGAAAGCTAAATTTCTTCGGCATTTTATTGCCAAATATGTCGAGATTACTAAAGGATTTATGTGTCTCTTGAAAAAAGGGTTCCCATTCTGTTGGGATGAAGCGTCTCACCGCTATTTTGAAGCGTTGAAACATGCTCTGAGGTCTTCCTCTCTGCTCAGTCCTCTAGATTATGGCAAGGATTTCTTATTGTATTTGGCTACCACAGAGTCTACTATTGGCATGGTCTTGGTCCAAGAGGATGATGCACTCGAAGAGCATGTTATCTACTATCTTATTCGAGTCTTGGTAGGACCGGAACTCAACTACACACATGTTGAGAAACTTGTTTTGGAATTTGTTCATGTTGTCCAACGGTTTTGTCATTACATATTACTTCGCAAGACCACCGTCGTAGTTGTCGTGAACCCTTTTCAATATGTGTTAACAAAATGGGTCATCGGTGGGAAAATCAGCCGATGGATAGTCATCCTGCAAGAATTTGACTTGGATTTTGTTTTGGCAAAGTCTAAAAAGTCTTTGGTCTTTGCTGAACTAATCTCGAAACTTTCGGTTGCGAGTGGTAATAATTTACCTGAAGAGTCATTGATTAATGGGGATATTTTCCTTATTGCATATTCGGACCTTGGTATGGATATATACTTTTTTAACTTCAAAATTTGAAGTTCCCAGCTTCTGCTTCTCTCAATGAGCATCGACAATCATGCGCAGAACTATCTTATCCTTGATAATACTTTATATTGTCGAGGAGTGGATTACATTCTTCATCGATGTCTCACTCACGAAGAGGAAGAACTTGTGTTAAATGAATGTCACACAGGATCATGTGGCGGTCACTTGTCTGGGTTGGAAACATCCCAAAATATTCTTCACGCTAGATACTTTTGGCCCTCATTGATCAAAGATTGTGTAGAGGCAGTCAAGAAGTGTAACCCGTGCCAGATATTCTCTCGGCATATGCAGGCACACCCAGCTCCCATGTTCCCAGTTATTGATGTTGTTCCCTTCACCAAATGGGGGATTGACTTCACTACATGCCACCCAGTTTTAGCTAGGGGGCATTGCTATATAATCATAGTAGTAAACTACTTTACTAAGTGGGTCGAAGCTATGTCAACATTCAACAATGACGGCGAAACGGCTGCACTTTTCATTTTTAACCAGATTGTAGCCAGGTTTGGTATTTCGAAGGATATTGTCACAGATCATGGAAGTCACTTCTAGAACAAGATGATGTCTGAGTTAACATCAAAACTAGGGTTTAAGCAAAAACATTCATCACCTTACTACCCACAAGTGAATGGTCAAGTGGAGGTTGTTAATAAGTCTCTCAAGACTATTCTTCAACGGGCGATCAATTCGGCCAATTCAAATTGGCATTTGATGTTGTACTCGACACTTTGGGATTATCGAACCTCATTCAAGACTGCTACTGGTTTCTCTCCTTTCCAACTCATTTACGGGCTCGAGGCAGTCTTGCCCATAGAATGAAAAATCCCTTCTCTTAATTTGGCAGTGGAACTATTGCCTGAAACTCCACCACTTGAAGAGCATATTTTATATCTCGAGCAACTCAATGAGCAACGTCGATATGCAGACTTGGCCAATGAGGCTCACAAACAACGTGTCAAGTGTCATTATGATCGGTTCATTCACCCTCAAATTTTCTTTGAAGGTGATTTTGTCCTAGTATATGACCAAGATAAAGATCACTTGGGGGTAGGCAAGTTCAAACCCATGTGGTTCGGACCATTCATTGTTAAGAAATGTTTAGAAAAGGGTGCCTATCAATTGGTTGATTTCGAGGGTAACGCTTTATTGAAGCCTAGAAATGGGCTCTACCTAAAGAATTATTACTCTTAGATCAGTCGCCTGAGCATGAATTCTTGTATATAATGTATAGATCTATTTATACAGTCTTGTATTTTTGTTTTATGTATGTGTAGTTTATTGTGTTTCTTTTCATTGTGGAAGATGTCAAGTGAATTTGAGGACTATGTTGGGTTCGCAGACGGTGCTATCCGACACACTCAGAGGCTTGCTTCCACAACTTGGGTGATCTTTACACCTTTTGGTTAGTTGATGTCTTCTAGAGGTATTTGTCTGGGCGAGCAACCAATAATGTTGTTGAGTACAGTGTCGTAATAGAATTACTATGTGATGCCTTGTCACATGGTATTTCTCACCTCCGGGTTTTTCTAGATTCTCAACTGGTCGTGTCTCAGTTAAATGGAGTATACCATGTCTACGATCCCACCCTTCACCAACAATTCCCTAGGGTACATCTCTTAGAACGCTATTTTGATTATATTAATTATATTCATGTTCCTAGGAGATCTAATCAACTAACTGATACATTGTCTAATCAAGTATTAGATTGGCATATAGCTCACACATAAAAGTGAAATCACACACATATACGCACATGTAAATACATTTGTACAAAATGTTTATCCATAAGGCAAAAATATGTATATATATAATAATGTGTCCGAAAATAATGTCATAAGTACAAAAGTGGGCCACAAAGCCTCAAATAGAGTCGGTATACATCGTTGGGCTCAAGCCCTCATTATATAATAGAGTATAAAAAGGTGCCCTCAACACATATGTGGTCCAGTACTAACTATGGCCTAGGCCTATTGGCCCTAGGATAATGAACTATGACGTTCGCAAGACGCTGGAACAACTGAACCCAAGTCATGGGTAGCCCTACAACATGTGGTGGCATGGTCAGGGGAAGGTCCTCTATCTCGGCCATCAGCACCGTACGAGTGAGATATGTCAAGTTCCTCTGGATTCGTCACAGTACTCTCTCTGACTCTCTGTTTGGTAGTCCTTCTGTAGCTACTAGTCCTCCTGTGGCTGCTAGTCTAGCATCTGCTCGAGGACGATGCCTGGTCCGGGTGAATTCGATCGGCCGCACTGGTCTCACATCTTCGTATGATAGATCATTGAGTTAGTACTTTGACATTACCATAAAAAGGATAACATTTAAAAATTAAAAAAATAAAATAACTTTAAAATGTGCTTACCTATCTCTTCGAACTCCTCTCCAAGGGGCATAGGCGTATAAGAATCCCTCATGAAACTAATCCCTGTGTAAGGGTAGTCCTCGATCACTGGAATCTTATAGGTCCACTAGTCAAAAAAAAATTCATCAAATTCCTCTTGTACTCTCCCCTCACCCTGTCGAGGTAACAAATCTTCCCACCTGCATAATGCCAGAAAGGAGGCAATATGGCCTCTTACTGTCTCCCTTGGGCTAAGGCTTGGCACTCTCTTGAAAAAAAAATCACACAGTACGGTCCTAAACCCGAAGTTCTTGTTCTTTCTTCTTCAGTAGTTGGTCAGTTGTTTTTTCATGTATGTGAGCATTGTAGTGCTCTAGTAAAAAATAGTAGCATCTAGACACTGAGCTACAAAATGCATCTGTGCACATGAATCCTGATGAAGTGTTTCAGATCTCGTGATCCACCCAATAAAGCAGAGTACTATATGAATATTGAGGCTTGTGATCTTATGAATTGGCACCTGAGATCCTACTTTCTCAGTTCCAGCCTCGCAATACATCCCAATCTAGTACTCTATGTTATGTGGTCCTGGAGGAAAGGTCCTCAAGTTGACCGATTCCCCCCTCCTAGAGAGGCCAGTCAAAAAATAAATATCCTCCTTCGTCGAAGTCAATGATTGGCCATCTATCATGAAGTCCTCTGCATATGGATGCCAGTACTCTATCAAGTGGTTCAGTAGCCTAGGTTGTGCCCTCATGAATGGACACTGAAAAAAATTCCACATACCACATTGCTTAAGCATGGCAATGGCCTTTGGATCCTCCTCTAGCAAGACATCTAACTCTTCATGTTCCCTCTCTCTCCAGTGAGCATAAATACTGTTGCAAAAAAAAAAATTGTGAGGTTAGCCCCTTGTTTCATATTTTTTTTGAAAGATAAAAGAGATGTACGTGGGTTGTCTTTAAGATAGTCGCATATGTACGCGGGCTAAGTGTTACTTTTCCCACGTACATACGTGTTATGGGCGTGGACAACCCGTGTACACACAGACCCAAACCTTTTGCTAGGGCGCACACCCTCCAAACAATAATATAAGCAACAAATAATGAATGAAAAGGAGAAGAAAGGTCATTTGTACTTACTTGGTTCAAGTTTGAGGATATTTCATTCACCGTAGCTCCTCGAATTCACGTTTTGAAGAAGAGGTTTTTTTTACTTTTTGGTTATTTTCCAATTTGCAATGGTGAAAATGAGTTGTCCACCTCTATTTATAGACTTTTTTGGGCCTTTCTGCCCCAGTTTGGTCCTCTTTTTCCCTATTCTTGGCTCGGTGGGTACTTGATTTTTTTTTTAAAGATCTTTGGGTCGTTCTAATGTACTTGTTCTTTTGGTTTGGTGTTTTCATGAGACGGGTTACACTCATATAATCCCATGGTAAAAGTTGTTTTTCGACATTTTCATATAGGTTAGGTTCTCACCACCTTGCATTTTACATATTGCTGACTTTTTCGCTTTGCCATAGGATAGATCCCACCAAAGTGTGACATGGAACCTTCTATGTTGCTTTAGAAGTTTTTTAATTAGGTGGTAGATCCTTCCTTTACATGGATGCCCTAGGTAGATCCTTTGTTGCATTTTTTCATCCATGTTGTGAGTTTTCTCCATAGGCTTGGGAGTGCTTTTAGTCCCGCCATGATTGTATATCGAAGCCCCATTCTTCTTCATCTTTTCTGGATCATACCCGAGGGACTCCCTATGATCAACATGGTTTGTTGTCTTTAGGGATTTCTTAAAATTTGAAAGCAACATCTAACGAGTGCTTATTTATTCTTTTCGGTCTCATTTAGATTACTTAAGGAAAGAAGCCCCCCTGGAGTCTTCTTTAAGCCCTTTTCAGAATCTCTAAAATTGAAAAAATTGTCGAGCAATCTTGTTTCCCTTCATGCTCATCAAAGACAAAATTTGAAGGCACATATGTCTAGTGGTAGTTTACCCCTTTTTCGGTCTAGATGGTTAATTTATGAATAAAGGTATGCCCAAGGAGCTTCGATTCTCTAGGAGAGTATTCTCAAGCATAAGTTTAACCCTTTTTTGGGCCTAAGGGACTAAATTTTCGAAAAAGGTCCATTCTCCTTGGTTTTGGTTTATCTCTTTTTCAGGCCTTGGAGATTATATACAAAAAAAGAATGCCCCCGGAGTCCATAGTTAACCTCTTTTCAGACTCCCTAATTGGTCCAGAAGGAATATCTATTTGGAATAAGTTTAACCCTTTTTCCAGCCAATAGATTATCCAAGAAAAAGATACGCCTCAGGAGACATGTCTCGCAGGGAGAGTTCTCCTAAGTTATATTTTATACTTTTTCGGGCTAGGGATACTAAACTTAGAAAAAGGTTGTGAGTCCATAGTTAATCTCTTCTTAGACTCTTTAAAATTGAAAATATAGTCGAGTGATCTTGTCTCAGTCACACTCGTTAAAATGGTTTTGAATAGACATCCTTTCAGTATAAGTTTAACCCTTTTTTGAATCGAATGGACTAATTATGAAAAAGGAACACTCCAGAGTCTTGTGTTAGTGTTTTTTAGACTCTCTAAACATGAAAAACCACTGAGCTTGACTTCTCTGGGCTCGTAAAACTCCACATGGAATAAGTCTCGTTGTGTCATACTTAATTGCATCGTATGTCTCATCCTTGCATCTTTGGCCTAATGTCGGCTTCATGTTGCTATTAATTGAACCTTCAAATCATTCCTTAAATGAAATCCTTGTAGCACTTTTTCCCTCACAATATGACACGTTGACCCATGGATGAATTTTATCGAGTGTTCTTATCCTGCACATGTCTCCCTGTACTAAGCATCAGTGTGATCCATGCCCTTGGAACTAGTTTGCTTGCCCACAACAGTCGTTACTCCTTTGTAACGTAGCATTATTTTATTCTTTTTCAATCTCGTTAAAATTTTGAAAAGGACAAAAAATAAAATATTCCAAAAAGAGGGGACGGGATATACATTATTTTTATCGACAACTAGATAGTTGCCCTTAGACAAAGCATATCCTTTTGTTTGTTAGCCAAGCATTGGGATCTAGTATGACCTTAGGAATTTTTTCTCGTTACATAGAGTTGTGTCCTCCTTCATTTGGTTACTCTTCCAAACATATGGAGAGTTTTTGGTGCCTCATGTATCATAGACTTATGTCAATAGTATGTTTCCTGAGTCTCATCATTTTGTTGTGATTTTGTCCAAGGGAATTTTTATCCAACCTGAGTCATCCATTCTACATTTTATCTCTTGAATTTCATGAGTCATCCATCCCAAGAGTCCATTCAAGTTAGGATTCAAAATCAATGAAGTTCTATGCTTGATGATTGAGATCCTCTGGTATTTTCTCGATGGCATGTCAAATACCTCAGAGTAGTGAGTCTTACACTCCTATTTTACTACTACCTTATCTTTTGAAGATCTTGAAGTTATTGCTCGAGATATGAAGTCCTCATCTACAACCACAGGAATCAAATATTCTTGAAGATGCATATCATATTGTACTTGTATATCTTCAGATGATCTTGAGATGTAGATCCACAGTGTATTGTTTGTGGCTGCACTTTATATGGACATTTGTATTTTTTCTAGTAGTCACATATGACATGGATATGCAATGTACCTAATTGGAAACCATGCTTAGTTTATCCCAAACATGGGTATTTCCGCCTCAAAGAGATTATCATTATTTTGCAGATGGCACACTCACGAACACTCGTCTCGGGCTCACTCAACTATGTGCCTACCCACTGTGTAAAGATATTGTAATGTATTTCGGCCACACATTAGGGGTCATCTGTTATAGTCTAAAATTCATTATATGTGCATACAAGACATTGGCCCTTCCATTTTCATACTTTGCCAAAATACTGTTGAGGCTTCCTTTTAAAAAACCATTTTTTGGATAGTGTACGCATCTTGTTGCACTAATATCCCACGTGTTGGACAACTAAGAGGGGGGGGGGTGAATCCATTTTTGTTGTGCTTAAACAATTATTCCCATTTTAAACTCTTCACAGAACACTCAATGACAATCACAATGATGCAGGGAAGTAAGCAATAGAATATTAAACATCAATCGCACACATGAAATATATAGAGACAGATATTTCCCGAGGAAACCCATAAAGGGGAAAACCTATTCTTCATGATATGATAAGTAATATTTATTTTCTTTGCATTATCATTCTTATGATCTCTAACTCCTCTTGAGGATACAACCTCTGTTTTACAAGCAGCAAATCGTTGAAAGAACCAACTCTCTAATTTCTCTAGCACCCACTAGAAGGAAGCACCAACTCCCTAAGTGTTCCAGCACCAACTTCCAGTCACAAAGGCACCGAACTATATAATAGAGAACAATAGTTCTCCCTTGCACCACCCTACCACCCTGGTTTTTCTGGCTGCAACAGGATGGAAGCTACAACTCCCTATGTTCAAGCACCCACTTGAAAGTCTGAGGACACCAATCCTCCCTAGCACCTCCCTACCACCCTAAAATATAAATATTTTCTTACTGGAAACTAACACAGTGATATCGTATTAATCAATAGCTTACCACACTCATCATTGTTCTTCTACACTGCTCTGCTCTGCCTGCATCATTGTCTCTCTCCTCACGTTTGCTGCGCTTTCTTTGCTTCTCTCATATATTCATCTTTGTTCCTTGCTTATTCTACACTTTATGCTCTGTGTTTTCTTTCCATTCTATGCACCACTCCTCTTCTGTTCACTTCAGTTCCTTCACACAACATGCTTCTACCCGCATGAATCACACTCCACAGCAACCGTCCACATCCCTTCTTTGTTTTGTGAGTTTCTACTCATTGTGCACCTTCTTCATACTTCATGTCGCACCTCTTCACTGCGTCATTGTTCTTCCCTATAGGTTGTTCATTTCAGCTCGTATTTACTCCTGCATAGCTTGACAGCAGAATCACTTCACTTCTCTATTCTGCATGCTTTTCTCATGTCGTGTCATCTCCCTGGTTATCATGGCAACTCTTCGTCATCCCTGGTGGTTATCTCCATGCGTTCATCATCACTGGGCGTTATGCTAAGATTCCTTAGCTTCTCTGGAAATTACCTTCTTCAACACCTTTCCATCTATCAATCATCCCTATGATGAGTCTGCATTCCATTGGCAGTTACCTCAAGACTCTTCAGCTTCTCTAGCGATCACCCTGAGATTCTTTGAATTCTATGGTAGATGCAATCAGTCATTTTCTGCAGTTACAATCAGTCTGTCTCTAGTAGTTACTGAGAGAACCTCCATGCCCTCATGTCTTTGGCGCCTATTCCCTTCCTAAGAAAAATCCACAATGGGTGTTAGCTTTTCTGGCTAAGCCCCTTCCTTTTGCATGACCATCGGTGGTGACCATACACTTAACAAATAGTCGTTTCATGATTTCTCATTTCGGGTGATCGACTGCGAGTCACCTCGATTTTCCCAACTCGCAAAACTCCAAGGTGGAGCCTAGCAATGATAGCTCCTTCCCTTCTCTTCCACTGATGTGACCATTGCTTGTGACCATAGCCCTATTTGAAAAGGTATTTCACGATTTTACCGATCTTCATTGTAAATCCTAGCGACATGCTAGCTCCTCCCTTAACCTTCATCAATGTGACCACCAGCTGTGACCAGGGGCCAAGCTAGAGGGGTGTTGCGCGATTTCGCATATCGTGAACTCCTGCTATGAGTTGCCTCGAAACTCTTAACTCTCGAAACTCCAAAATGCTTCATATTAGATCAACGGTCGAGATCTCTCCCTCTGATCGACGGCTGCGATCAAATCGCGAATTCACATGTCGGGATTTTGAACGTGAGCCAACCCTGACTCTTCCAACTCTGTATTCCGAATTCTGCACTTTTCCAGATTGACGACCCATAGCCCTCTGTGATCCAATGGTCCAGATCTTATCAGGACATTGCATTTCACGTAGTTGGAGGACTACTCACCTCCCTTCTCTTGGATCTGACAACTCATATTAGTCCTCAATCCGACAGTTCAGATCTCATCCCGATTTAGGACCTCGTGAGTTCGTGCAACTCT
Organism: Picea glauca; assembly: GCA_000966675.3. Classification (NCBI taxonomy): domain Eukaryota; kingdom Viridiplantae; phylum Streptophyta; class Pinopsida; order Pinales; family Pinaceae; genus Picea; species Picea glauca. The sequence continues at coordinate 638,422 of JZKD02S1673821.1, forward strand.
TACCTTTGAATTTTCTAGTTCGTGAGTCAGCGAAATGATGATCTCTTGCCACGTGTCCTTTGGGTCCAACGGTTCAGATCTCATCGTGATTTTGCATTTCTTGAAGTTGGAGGATGGCTCTCTACCATTATCCTCTTCACATTTATACTGGATCCGATGGTTGTTGGTCCTTGGCACTCAGATCTAATGGATTAGGTCTGTACCTCTCCTCTGCGCTTCCTATGATCACTGGACTCTGATCTAACAGACATCGGGTATTTGGGATTGGTGATCCAACGACCACTGTCGCTCTTCGTCCTGAGCTTTGGCTTTCTCAAATCTCTAAGTGTCAAAGGCCATGACCTTTGAACCTTCTGCGAGCATTGATGTATGGGATCTCATCTGTGTTTCTCAGAACACTATCTCTCCTGAGCTTAGGAAATGAAGTTAACCTTGGCCCTGGCGCACACTTGCACACTACGTGCAACTCTGCATTATTCCTCCTGAGCTTCTCGAGCTTGCTCTTCTGCGTCTTTGTTGTTGTTCTTGCCTATAAACATGCCATCGTCGTTGTTGATCCTGCCATGCACACTCTGCCTGTAAAACTACCAACATCTTTTTTGTTCTTGCCATCAATGACAAGCACACTTTTCCTATAGACATGTGAACAATCTCCCCCTTTGGCATTGATGGAAACCCTAAATGGCTACAATAATATGTTTGGATCTCCAACTATAGCATCCAGACCACTCCTTTTCTCCCTCTTTGTCATCGATGTCAAATAAAACAGTATCCCCCTGAGTTGTTGCAGTACTTGTCGGAGGTATCAGATAGTCAACCAATACATACTCCCCCTGACAGGATGGACCCTCTTAGGTTGATAATGGGTTCATGCCTAACTTCTCGTGTAGATACTCAAACTGATATTTTCCAAGCATTTTAGTGAAGATAACAACAATTTGATCTTTGGAAGGAATATAATGCAAAGAAACAATAGTGTTGGTCACATGTTCCCTCAAGAAGTGATACTTGATGGGTATATGCTTGGTCTTGGAGTGAAACATAGGGTTCTTTGACAGACTGATTGCACTGGTATTATCACAATGAATTGGGATTGGTGCAATACATTTTACCTCCAAGTCTGCAAGTGTCTGAATCATCCACAATAATTGGGTACATCATGTGGCAGCTACAATGTATTTAGGTTCTGTAGTTGATAAGGAAATGGAACCTTTCTTCTTGCTCAACCATGATACAAGGGAATCTCCTAAGAAGAATGCACCTCCACTCATTCTTTTCCTTTCATCCATGTAGTTATCCCAATCAACATCTGAATAGACTGATAGTTGAAAATTTTGATTCCTAGGATACCATAGGCCATAGTCCATTGTTCCTTTCAAGTATCTGAATATTCTTTTGACAACTAACAAATGACTCTGTTTAGGTGCAGCCTGATACCTTCCTACCATTCCAACAACATGCATTATGTCTGGATGGGATGTTGTGATGTACAATAGATTGCCTATCATAGAACTATATGAACTATGATCAACATCAGGTGAATCATCATCCTTTATTAACTTACATCCATTGACCATAGGTTCTCTCATAGGTTTAGAATCTTCCATTTGAAACCTTTTCAACATGTCTCTTAGATATTTTTCTTGAGAAATAAATATTCCTTCAGACCTCTAAGTAATTTTTAGGCCAAGAAAAAATGGTAGTTCCCCTATCATAGACATTTCAAATTCACATTGCATGGCAGAAGCAAACCATTTTACCAATGAAGCATTATTACTACTGAAGATGATGTCATCTACATAGACCAACACAATGAGCAGATCATTACCTTATGTTTTGATATATAGATTGTTGTCAATTGTTCCTCTCTTGAACCCTTTGTCTTGTAGATAAGTATCCAGTCTGTGATACCAGGCACGAGGAGCTTGTTTCAACCCATATAAGACTTTCTTCAGCTTGCAGACAAAGTCAAGGTTATCTGACAGTTGGAAACCCTCTGGTTGTTCCATATAGACTTCTTCTTTTAGATATCCATTTAGAAAAGATGACTTGACATCGATTTGATAGAATTTAAATTGTTTATGACAAGCATAGGCAAGAATCATTCTAAAAGCTTCTAATCTTGCTACAGGCGCAAATGTTTCATCAAATTCCAGTCCTTCTATTTGAGCATATCCTTTGCAGACCAAACTAGACTTATTTCTTACAATATTTCCTTGCTCATTCATCTTATTTTTGTAGACCCATTTGGATCCTATTACATTTTTATTTCCTATCCTAGGAACGAGTTCCCAAGTGCCATTCTTTTCAATCTGGTCCAGTTCCTCATTCATCGATTTTAACCAATTTACATCTTCACTGGCTTCATTGAAGTTCTTGGGTTCCACCATGGATATGAAGGCCATATGTGATTGCTCGGTGATTTTGATTATCCTTCTCATGGTTTTTACACCTTTGTCTTTCTCACAAATTATCTTACTTGCAAGATTATTCTTTTGAATAACTCTGGAGGAAGAATTTGATCTCGTCTGCTAATTTGAGTATGCCTGAGTATTTGCAACTTCATCTGACTCATAGCCTTCTTGTTCTGATTCTTGGACCTGTTCATCTTCAACTTCACCTATATCCTTTGTTGTTGATTCAGTATTGTTCACCTCTCTTACTGGTACTCCTTCATCAACTTTTATGTCAATACAATCAACCAATTTATGCAACCTCTTATTATAGCATCTGTATCCTTTGTTGTTTGTAGAATACCCTAAGAAGATGCATTCATCAACCCTATCATCATACTTGCCAAGGTTCTCATTATTATTCTTTATGTAGCACTTACTCCCACACACTTTGAAGTGTTTGATTGTAGCAGGTCTTCCATGCCACAACTCATAATGTGTCCTCTCACTGTGTGGTCTAAGGTGACCTTTATTAAGAATATGGATTTTTGTGTGTATTACTTCTACCCAGTAGGTTTGACCAATGTTCTTCTCATTCATCATTGACCTGGCCATTTCTTGAACTGTTCTATTTTGCCTCTCAACTACTCTATTTTGTTGTGGGGTTCCTGGGATTGTGTATTCTCTTTTGATCCCATGTTTATCACAGAACTCTTTGAAATCACTTGACATAAATTCTCCTCCTTTGTCTGATCTCACAACCTTTAATCTATTTTCTATTTGATTCTTAGTTAAAGCCTTAAATATTTTAAATTTCTCAAATGCTTCAGCTTTTTCTTTGAGGAAAGAAACCCAAGTGAGTCTGGAGTAATCATCATTGATCAACATGAATTAGTTTTCCTTCCCTGTGCCTTCTTGTCTTGATGGTCTACATAGATCCATATGAACTAATTGGAGTGGTTTCTTTGTTGAAGTAGAGTTCTTGGACTTAAACTGTGTCTTGGTTAGCTTTCCTACTTGACAGGGTTTACACAAAGAATCTTGTGGCTTTGATATTCTTGGAAGATCTTTTACTGCCTCAAGATTTTTGAGCTTGATTAAGTGGTCAAAATTTAGATTTCCAAGTCTCCTATGCCATAACCATCTCTCATCGTGTTTTCTTAGATGATTCTCTTCTCTATCTTCTTTCAGCACATATACATTATTATCTGTCCTTATGCCTTTAGCCACCACTTGTCTTGAATTTACAGACTTTATCTTACAATATTTGGAATTGAACACCACTTCACATCCTCTGCCACACATTTGACTTACACTGAGAAAATTATGTTTCAGCCCATCTACAATCAGAACATCCTTGGCTTTTCCTTTGCCATTACTTAAACTCACCATCCCTTTACCCTTGATTTTACCTGGTTCATCATTTCCAAAGGTCAAATTTCCTATTTTCCCTTTACTTATAGACAAAAACTTATCCTTGTCTCCAGTCATGTGCTTGGAACATCCATTGTCTATATACCAGGGGTATTTTTGTTTTTGAGCTGAAAGTACTAGACCACATTTTTCACTATCTTTCTTTTTCCATGTGTTGGCATTTCTAGCTAAAGGATTTATCCTTGGATCTGCCTTGTACTTCTTCAAATGGAATTTTGCAGCTTTATGGTCAAATTTATGACAGTTATAACATTCGATATCATTATTCAGTAGGTCAAAGTGATTGGTGCTACGTTGTCTATTCATTGGTTGCTTAGTTCTATGTTGTAAATATTGTTTATTTCTTGACCTCCTCAGTTTCATGTCTCTAAACTTAATTTGACAGTTTACAATCTTATGACCAAAATTAGAACAGTAAAAAAAGTAGCCATGAAAAATTTTTTGGTACCTGAAGGATGGCCTTCTTCTTGGCATTTTTTGCTCCATCTTCTGATCTCTTTGTTTTTTATCAGGGATCATCTTGTCTTTATTAGATTTTGGTGACAGAGTACTCTCATGGTCTGATTGTCTGCTGGCTTGGAACTTGATCATCTTTACTAGCTCTTTTTTTTCTGTCTCTTTTTTGCTTGAACTACTTACATAGACTAAACCAGTATTCAACAAAGGAGATCTTTGTTTGTTCAACATTTAGTTCTGTTAAGGCTTTAATTCTTGGAAGATTTTGGAGATACAATGCTTTAAACTTCTCCATCTCTTTTCTAGTTTTTACTACCTCTTCTTCCAAGGCTTCACATCTTTCCTTCTTTTCTGATAACTGTTGTTTCAGAATGTCCTCTATCTTGTTTGCCTCTTCGAACTCTACTTTTAGAAGGGAAAAGTCTTCAACAGGTTTCTTACCATTCTTTTCAAACTGCATCAACAACTGTTTTTGTTTTCTCTTCTTGAGTTTGAGACTGTCAATCTCTTCTAAGGCACTAATTAGTTCACCTTCCATATCAACCATAGCTTCTTCATCATTAACATCACTTCCTGTGTTTTTATTATCATAATACTCTTTGGCCATAAGCACAAAGTCATTAACCTTATCTTCATAGGAAGAGTCACTATCTGTGTCTTTTGAAGAGTCATCATTGATTACACATAAGATTTTCTTTTTACCAAATCTCTTGGGTTTGTACTTCTTTTCACCTTCAGAATTCTGATCCTGCTTCTTGTGTGGACACTTAGATGCAAAGTGACCTATATTTCTGCAGTTAAAACACTTGAAGGGCAACTTGCCTTGATACTTTCCTGATCCTTTCTTTAGTCTTCTCACAAATTTTGCTTCAATTTCATTAGGCTCATATTCCTCATTCTTATCTGTTTTAAAAGAAGCTTCTCTAGTGTTGGATTTATCTTTGCCTATCCTCATTTCATATGTAGTCAACGTTCCTAGAAGTTGATCAAAAGCCAAAGTTTTTAGATCATTAAGTTCTTCTATAGTAGAGACCTTTGGGTTGAACCTATCTGGCAGAGATCTCAAAATTTTTTGAACTAAAGAGGCTTCCTCAATTTTTTCACCAAGATCTTTCATTTCATTTACTAGTTCTTCAATTCTTAGAAAGTACTTCCCAATAGTTTCATCTTCTTTCATCTGTAGCTATTCAAATTGTACTCTGTAGGTTTGAAGATTGGCATCCTTTACCTTCTCATTATCTTCATAACTACTAATGAGTTTTTCTGACATATCTTTGGCAGTTTCTAAGTGCATAACTTTTACAAATTCTACTTCTGCAAGCCCACTAAAAATAACATTCATAGCCTTAGCATTGAAGATAAATTCTAGCTTGTCATCCTTATTAGCTAGTACAACTGGTTTTACATAACCAGTATCTACCACATCCCATACCTATGCACCTAAATCCATTATGTAGGTTCTCATCCTAACTTTCCAGAAGGAAAATTTTGTTCCATTAAACAGAGGGGCCTTATTGGTTGAATTTCCTTCATGGCTTGACATTTTTAAGCTTACTGATATACCATTAAATAAAAGGAACCAGATCTAATACCAATTGTTGGACAACTGAGAGGGGGGGGGGGTGAATCTGTTTTTACTTTGCTTAAACAATTATGCCTATTTTAAA
>JZKD02S1673821.1:644421-661206 GCA_000966675.3 Picea glauca
TTTCCTGAGGAAACCCATAAAGGGAAAAACCTCTTCTTCTTGATATGATAAGTAATCTTTATTTTCTTTACATTATCATTCTTATGAGCTCCAAATCCTCTTGAGGCTACAACCTATGTTTTACAAGCAACAACTTGTTGAAAGCACCAACTCTCTGATTTCTCTAGCACCCACTAGAAGGAAGCACCAACTCCCTAGTTTCTCTAGAACTCACTAGAAGGAAGCACCAACTCCCTAAGTGTTCCAACACCAACTGGATGGAAGCACCAACTTCCAGTCACACAGGCACCGACCTGTATAACAGAGAACAATAGTTCTCCCTTGCACCACCCTGCCACCCTGGTTTTTCTGGCTGCAACTAGATGGAAGCTACAACTCCCTATGTTCAAGCACCCATTTGAAACTCTGAGGACACCAATTCTCCCTAGAACCTCCCTACCACCCTGAAATATAAATCTTTTCTTACTAGAAACTAACACAGTGATATCATATTAATCAATAACTTACCACACTCATCATTGTTCTACTACACTGCTCTGCTCTGACTGCATTAGTTTCTCTCTCCTCATGTCTACTGCTCTTTCTGTTCTTCTCTCAGATATGCATTTGTTCCTTGATTCTTCTATGCTTTATGCTCTGTGTGTTCTTTCCATTATATTCACCACACCTCTTCTGTGTGCTTCAACTCCTGCACACAACATGATTATACCCGCATGAATCACACTCCATAGCAGCCGCCCACATCTCTTCTTTGTTCTGTGAGTTTATACTCTTTGTGCACCTTCTGCATACTTCATGCCATGCCTCCTCACTGCGTCAATGTTCTTCCCTACAGGTTGTTCATTGCAGCTCTTCCTTACTCCTGCATAGCTTGATAGTAGAATCACGTCACTTCTTTGTTCTGCATGCTTTTCTCACGTCGTGTCATCTCCCTGATCATCATGGAAACTTTTCGTCATCCCTGGCGGTTAGCTCCATGCATTCATCATCATTGGGCGTTATGCTCAGATTCCTTAGCCAATTCCCTTCTTCGACGCCTTTCCATCTGTCAATCATCTCTATGATGAGTCTGCATTCCACTGGTAGTTACCTCAAGACTCTTTAGCTTCTCTGTCGATCACCCTAAGATTCTTCGAATTCTATGGTAGATGCAATCAGTGATTTTTTGCAGTTACAATCAGTATGTCTCTAGCGGTTACTGAGAGAACCTTCATTCGCTCATGTATTTGGTGCCTATTCCCTTCCTGATAAAACTCCACAATGGGCGTTATCTTTTCTGGCTAAGCCCCTTCCTTTTACATGACCATCAGCGGTGACCATACGCCTAACCAACAATCATTTCATGATTTCACATTTCAAGTGATCGACTGCGAGTCACCTTGATTTTCCCAACTCATGAAACTCCAAGGTGGATCCTAGCAATGCTAGCTCCTTCCATTCTCTTCCATTGATGTGACCACTGGCTGTGACCATAGCCCTATTCGAAAAGGTATTTCGTGATTTCGGCGATCTTCGTTGTAAATCCTAGAGACATTCTATCTCCTCCCTTAACCTTCATCAATGTGACCACCACCTGTGACTAGGGGCCAAGCTAGAGGGGTGCTTCATGATTTTGCATATCGCGAACTCCTGCTATGACTTGCCTCGAAACTCCCAACTCATGAAACTCCAAAATGATTCATATCAGATCAATGGTTGATATCTCTCCCTCTGATTGACGATTGTGATCAAATCGTGACTTCACGTGTCAGCATTTTGAACATGAGCCAATCCTAACTCTTCCAACTCCTAATTCCTGATTTTGGGCTTTGCCAGATTGACGACCCACAGCCCTCTGTGATCCAATGATCCAGATCTTATCAGGACTTCATGTTTCGTGAAGTTGGAGGACTACTCAACTCCTTTCTCCTGGATCTGACGACTCAGATTAGTCCTCGATTCGACGGTTCAGATCTCATCGCGATTTCGAACCTCGCGAGTTCCTGCAACTCTTACCTTTGAATTTTCCAGTTCGTGAGTAAACAAATTGTTGATCTCTCACCACGTGTCCTCTGGGTCCAACGGTTCAGAGATCATCGTGATTTTGCATTTCGCGGTGTTGGAGGATGGCTCTCTTCCATTATGCTCTTCACAGTTATACTGTATCCGACGGCTATTGGTCCTCGGCGCTCAGATCCAACGGATTAGGTCTGTACCTCTCCTCTACGCTTCCTCTGGTCATTGGACTCTGATCTAATGGACATCGGGTATTAGGGATTGATGATCCAATGACCACTGTCGCTCTTCCTCCTGAGCTATGGCTATCTCAAATCTCTAAGTGTCAAAGCCCACGACCTTTGAACCTTCTGTGAGCCTTGATGTATGGGATCTCATCTGCATTTCTCATAACGCTATCTCTCCTGAGCTTAGGAAATGAAGTTAAACTTGGCCCTGGTGCACACCAATGAAGTTAACCTTGGCCCTAGCACACACTTGTGCTCTGCATGCAACTCTGCACTATTCCTCTTGAGCTTCTTGAGCTTGCTCTTCTGCATCTTTGTTGTTGTTCTTGCATGTAAACATGCCATCGTCATTGTTGTTCCTACCATGCACACTCTGCCTGTAAACCTGCCAACATCGCTACTGTTCTTGCTATCAATGACAAGCACACTTTGCATGTAAACATGCCAACACCACGTACACACGTGTGCTTCATGTTAGTTAGCCTGTGTACACACACGTGTTGCATGCTAGTTAGCACACATTTACCTTCAAAAGTTACAAAAAATATAAAATTGCACGGAATTCAGTGCAATTTACATGCTATGGAGGGTTTCCTAACCATTTTACCCCTTGTAGCCCATCCCCAAACCAAATAAGCATATTTTTCTCATATAAAAATAGGTCTTGGGGAGTCATTTATGAACATGAGCAAGAGAATAAGAAAACTCTACCAAAATCCCTTCCCTTTCTTAGCCCAAGATTTGCATCCCATTATGAGTTTTATCCTCAGCCTTCCCCTCCAGCCTCTCTCCTTATGAAACCCTTCCTGCTTCCCTTGGTGATATGTTGGTTGCGAGAAGCTAACGTGGAATTGATGAACTTGGAGCTATGACAGAGGAACCCGGACTTGGTTCATGGAGCGGTTGCCAACAAAGGTTGTAATCCCTTTTATCTTGAAATTGAATAAAAGAGTTCATCCTTGTCCCAAAACCCTATGTTTACACGATTTTGTTAATTTGTGAATTTATATCTATGTATAGACTTTTAAAGTGATCAGTAGAGATTGCATATGTTGTTGCATTTTATTTCAAACCTTTTGTAGGTCACCTTTGGGAGGATATCCATGATTTAGGAGGCAACAACAAACAAAAGAGGTCTACACCAACCGCATGGACTAAAGGTGCACTCATTAACTCTCTTCCCTTTCTCTCTCGTCACTTTTTTTAGATGGTTTTGGGGTAGATTAAGGGTAGAACGGTATTTTAAGGGAGTTATCGCTCTGCCTTTACCTTAGACCCAGTATAGGGGGATTTTCCCCGTAGCACCAGCCCAATAATCCAACAGACCGAGTCCTCTACAAAGTCGAAAGCCTCAAGCATTTTCCTCAGGAAGTTCCAACTTATTCCATCATAAGCCTTTGACATTTATAATTTAATGAGCATTCCTTATTTTATTGATTGCTACATTGAGTGGACGAAACCGCCTTGTTCCTTGGAAATTATATTTTTTTTAAATGGTTAGAGTCTATTAGCCACCGACTTGGAGATAATTCTGTAGGTAACATTACAAAGCGTGATTCGTCTAAACTTTTCTACCGTATTCCCCTCTTTTTCCTTTGGGATTAGGGATAAAAAGGTGGCGTTGAAATCTTTGAGCATGGAGAATGAATTTCTCGATTCTTCCACAACCTCCCGGATGTCTTTTCCAATGATTTTCCAACATTTATGGAAGAAATCAGAAGTGAAGTCATATGGGCACGGGGACTTCCCCATTTTCATCCCCATGAATGTTCTTTCTACTTCCTTCATGGAGGCTGGACCCATTAAAATTCAATTTTGGTCTAGGGTGATAAGCTTAGGGATGTGCCTAGAAATATCTTGGATCGCCTCCATCCTATCCTGATATGGCTCTGTGAGGAGCGTTTTGAAATGGTTGACCAATTCCTTTTCTATTTCTTCAGTAGAGTCAGTTCTTTCACTCGAGCTTTGAAAAATAGTCGAAATCTTGTTCTGATTTCTTCTTTGAAGCAGGGAGTTGTGGAAGAATTTGTATTCTGATCTCCTTCATTCATCCATCAGATTCTATATTTTTTCTTCCAGGGGAATTCTTCCTAGAGTTCCCTCTTGTCCAACTCCATTCTGATTTGATTTTCCCTTTCATTTATCTCCTATGTTGAAATCCCTAAGGATGATAATTGTTGAATTGTCGCCATTTTTTTTCTAAACGATTCTTCTCTTTAAAGACATTTCCAAACAATTCCTTGTTCCATTTCTTGAGTTGGAGTGTTATGTGTTTTATCCTTTGTTGGAATTGGTACATTTTTGTGCCATATAGGTTTGGCCGCTCTACCCACCATGTTTCAATGTTTTGCATAAAATCCTAGTGATCCATCCATAAGTTTTCCAAACAGAATGGTCATGGGCATGATGCTAAATTTTCCTCCCAAGTGAGACTAATCAACCAGTGGTCTGATCCAAAGAAAGGGAGAACTTTCATTACTATGGCTTGTTGAGCTCGGAAAAGGGATTATAAGGTCAGAAGATTTTCTAGATGCACTGCTATGCTTTTTTCCAGTCTTCTCTTATTAGTCCAAGTCAAAGGGCCATTGCTGGTATGAATGTATGCAATCCTATTGTTATTTATCCAATCTTGGAAGGAGTCGCTCTCTCCCTCTAGGTGTCTTGCACTGCCCTTTTTTCCCAAAGGTATGTGATCATGTTGAAATCTCCCCCTACGACCCAGTGTTGCCCAATCAAGGTGTTCCCCGGGTGGTTTAGGGATTCCAGAAACTCTCTCTTGAGAGGAGGGAGTTGAGGGTCATAGGCATTCTAGATGTAGCCGTGGGACTTAGATACTAAACCCTTAAATCTCATAGTGAGGATTCTCAGGGAGAGGATGAACATGTCCAATTTCCATTTTGTTGGGTCCCAAAGAATTTCTAAGCCTCTTGAAGTCCCGTCAGAATCTAATGCTTCTACCCCACAACATTTCCAGGTATTTTTGTGATCTTTCCCATTTCTGCTCTATCACATTTTATTTTTTTAATCAAAACTATCTGTTCCTTCTCTTGAGTTATCCTTTTTTTTCAGCATTCTGTGTTTGGATGGGGCATTTAGAACACGCACATTCCAATATATTAGCTTCATAATCACTTATGTTTGGTTTTGAAGTACTTTTCAGGGAGGCTAATGACTTGTCCCGAATCCACAATGTGGCTCTCGTTTCTTCTATCACCTGGCTATATGGTTTTATTCCTCGTCGTTTTTCCTCATTGGATGATTTCTTGAGAATATTCAGAGGTTTGGTTTTGATTCCAAAACCACACGAGGAGATAGCTAGTATCCCCAGACCCCCAAGAATCTTGATTCATCTCCTGTGAACCCTACATTTGGACTGTGTGTTCAGCCTTTATTTCCGGTTCTCCAGGATCTTTCTTTCAAATCTTTGGTTGTTTTTCAATTTCTTCCATATCTATCTCATATCCATCATTTTCTTGGATAATTTTGGTTCGATTTTCCTGGGTGTGCCTCTCCATCTCACTTTCTCTGGGTTCTAGCTGAGTTTCCTTTTGACCTAGTTTTTCCTCTATTTTTTTCCCTGAAACCTTTTGTGGATATGAGACTGTAGGAGTATTCTTTGGTATGATTTGTTTCTTCTTCATTTCTTTTTTGGTGAGGTCTCCATTCTCGAGGGATATCTCTGTCAGGACTTGGAATTTATTTTTATCTGGACCTCCCTCCTTCGCTGTTTGGGTTCCATGTCTTCTCTCTCCCCTACGCTTCCCCTAGATTTTTGTAAAGCCTTCATCATCTACATCCTTTGGTTGTTTAGCATCGGGTTGGTTGATGTTCATTGGGCAGTCACGATATAAGTGGCCATGAGAATGGAATTTACTACATCTGAAGGGGATGTGTTCATAGTCCACCATCTAGGTCCACTCATTGTCCTAATAGGATATTGTTACTGCATCCGGGATGGATCCTGCTACATTCATATATATGCAGATCCATGCATAGGAGGTGTGTTTGGTCGCTTTTGTGATCTTCGATATTTTGATGAAGGATCCCAAGGTATTCCCTATTCCTTCCAGATTTTCCATCTCCCAAAATTCTTGTAGTAAAGATTAAATTCTAACCCAGACTGGGGTTGCCATGAAGTCCTCCTTCTCTTGGGAGAACCTATCTATCCAGTATCGAAGGTGGAGACCCGTCGAGTTAAAGAAATAAGGCCCTTCATCAAGTACCTTGTTTCTATCTTCCAGGTTGGAAAAGATGGTTGTAAAGAATCCCTTAGATATTAGCTTTAAATCAACTTGCCATTTTATTTTCCATCTAATACTCACCCACCCCATGAGGGATTTTTTGGATGACCATATGCCCATAAAATTTCCTATTAAAGTGTGATCCTTCATGTTTTGAATATAGTTTCCAATATTAGGTGAGGTCACTTCATACCTAGGAGTTTCTGAAGTGCATGCATGACAGTTGTTCACCTTGGTTCTATCAGATCCATGGATCTACAGTTCCCCTGGTGTTGGTCCTAAAGTCTACACCTGACTACTAAAGGGAAAAGTTAGGCCACCTCAAGTTTGGAATGGTTGGTTTTTTGATAATTTGATTTTGTTGTTCAGTTATAGGGTTGGTTTTACCAAAAAAGAAACATGGTTGGGTTGGAAAAATGTTATGGATAAGGGTCCTCCTTGGCTGGTGGTGCACCAATGATAGAAAAGTCAGATAATAGAGGTAAAAACAAAGGGAAACAACAAACAACTCAATGAATTATCTGTTGCAAGAAGCTTAAGTCTCAAAATAGTATTTTGAGGCATTAAACATGTATCCAAACACAATTGCTCCCATAGGTTGCAATAAAAACAAATCTTCACCAAAGAATTAGTTGTTTTATAGGTTGCATATCAGTAAATATGAGTTATACATTAGCTGAAAGGAAATGAAATGTACTTCGCACAAATCAAAAAATGCATTCAAGATAAGATAAAAACACATATAGATTTGGACAAAAACACATTATCATCAAGAGTATATTCACCAGGTAGAGAGCTTTAATCCATTCATAGAACAGGTTCAACCATTTGGTGTATTGATTTCCTTCCCAAAAAACTGAACCCCTTTACATTCATATATCTATCTATTTATCCTCTTTTCCCCAATAGAATTTGACCACCTATCTCATCTCTAAACTTTCAATTTATCTTTACATCACAATCAGACTCTCTCGGTACAACTTCACTTGTTACTACTTAATTACAAACTATAAACATTTGTTTGAACTGATTGGAAGTGTAAATTCATAATATTCTCTCTAATTTGACCTCAAAAAGCATTTTTTTTATCAAAGGATAACTACTTATTACAAGTGGCAACAATGCCTCCAACTAGACCTAAACAAAGTCATATTAGTGCAACTAGAGATGATTTTTTGATAGCTGAAGTAGAAAAGGATCATAACAATATGTCTTCATAAGTTTTTGATGGATTTCAACTTCGCATGGATTCCCATGTACACCAAAAACTGGAGACCAACCTTGAACACTATACAAAACTCACCAAGAATCTGGTGAATTTTTGGGAAAAGTCGCCTCAAATATCTCTTCGATTCTCCCAAACCATTATCCCTACGTAAACTATGAGAGAGTTTTTTGTGACTGGACCCATTCCTAACAAAAACCTCTTTTTCAAAAATTCATTTCCATCTGTTCAGGAGGCGTGCAGGAAGACAATGACAAAAACAGGAAAAGTGGAGCATGGCGAATTTCTGGAAAAACAGCCTCAAATGTCTCTTTGATTCTCTCATACCGTGATACTTGTGTAAAATATGAGAGAGGTTTTTGTGCATGGGATTTTTCTCAACTAAAAAATCTTTATGTTTTCACAAATTCACCTCCAGATGTTCGGAAGTCACGCCGAAATCCAATGACTAAAACAGGGGAAAACAAAGTTTTTTCAGTAAATGGGCAACGCCTGTTGACTTTTCTTCTGCAGCTTTTGACACTTCCTTTGTATATTTGAATGTTTCACTTGAATAGATTGATATTTTTTTTGTAGATCATGGATTTCTTGCTTCATTCTTACATTTTGTTGATTGATGCTTTCCACATGTTCTTGATTTGAAGGAATTTTTAAAAACAGTCTAAACCTTCTAATGCTACACAGTCTACCACCAAATATGCTATTTTTTTAACTACTCAAACAAAAGTCTGATAGGACTCATAGAAAGAGGGTTATAATAGACAAAAAAACCACATTCGGTATTTTCCAGAGAAGGCACGTGGATATGCTGACCAACAGCCTCACTGCGCTCGGAGTTTCGTATTAAGTGTTGGAAGAAGGTCCAGATTAGCCTGATATGTAAATTCGGGCTGCCAGATGAAGAACTAGATTACACCTACGAACTAGCACTTGGCCATTGGCGTTCATTTCTATTTTGGAGTTTGTAAAATCCCTCCATGCGGCGATGATAACTATTGTTTCTTATGTGGAGAGTGGTGATCACATGTATGCTTACCATCTGCAATAATAACCACACACACAACCCTACAATAATAATAACTTGAGGCACAAACATGTATGATCCTTATCACGAAATTTGTAATGATGGTTAAAATGGTGGAAACACACACGATCTCGAGTGCACAAGGAGATGCAAACGCGTGCGAGGTGCCAACACACCTTAATTCAAACTTTTAAATATTTTATGAAAGTTAAAACTCGTAAAACAATATGTTTTATGTTGTTTGCAAGAATAGGGGCATTCTTGCAATCAGTGTATTTTTGCAGTAAAAAGGCTCGGTCAACCTTCTATAATCTCAGTAATGATAAATCAAGATGACATGTGTTATTAACCCAAATAATAACATGCAATATCCTTCCAAGAAAGCAAGAAAATGGTGCAAAGTCAATAGAAGGGTAAGAACAATTCAAACTGACTCATTAAAACATGGAGAAGAATCTAAGAAAAAAATTATACTTTATGAATGTATAGGCTAAAGGAGGGAAAGAGCAGAGGTGTAGACCTAGTTTTTAACATTGGCTCCAATAGGGGATAACACTTCGTTGTGAGGTCCTAAGAACAGTAGATCGGGTGCCTTACTTCTCAAAACCTGCTCCCACTTGTTGTAACTTACCTTTGTTTTTTGTCTTCCAACCATGCTCTCTGTCTTTATTCATTATGAAACTTAAAACTACAGCTACACTCCAGTTCCTTTGTTGGGCTATGGAGTCTCTTATTCAAAAAATCTACTGAAAACCAACACACTGAAAATGAAATGATCAAATGACGAGCTTATTCAAAACACCCCTACTCTACTCTCCTAAAAACCAAGTAATAATGTGTAATCATATTTCCGGTGAATCCATAGGAGGAACTGACTAACAAGTTGAAACTAACCTCCATATTTAAGTACGAATATGATAATAGAAACTAAAAAATACGGCAGCAACTTACAATCTTGAATCCCATACTTAAAGTTTTGAAATTCTTCCTTCACAAAATGAATGACAGAAAATTCTTTAATCCAATTTGACTTCATATAGATTTCTACAGGATCTGCAAAAACATGAGAACCATACCTCGATGGATAAGTAGCAATACATTCTTTAATTTGACTTCCATGGATGATTTTTTCTTGTTGGGATTCGATTGTTTCTGTCTTAAAGATGTCATATTCATGCTTGAAGAAATATTGAATCAATTTCTCAATAGTTACAGAAGAAAGGAGAAAAAAATGTTCACGACCTTCAACATTACTTTCCTCATAATCTTCAAACAATGGAGGATCATTAAAGGCAAAGGTATTCTCAAGTTCCTTTCTAATAATAATTTTTGTATGAGACTTTGTAATAGAAAATGGCTGAGAATAAAAATGATCTTGCAGAGTAAGCATATCTTCATCATAACCAGGCTGATCAGAATTTTCAGAAGAGGAAAATAGTACTTGTTGCTTTTGTAAATCATTATCGAAGTCATAATACTCATCATAAATAGGTGCATCTGAAATGTGTGCATCTTGTAAAGAATGATTTAAAGAAGTCTCTTCATTTTCCTTCAAAGGTTCATCATTTATTTCACTGTAACCTAAAGTAGCAATATTTTCAAGAGTATGATGATGCACGAATAATTCCTTATCTCGACCATAATCAATCATATATTCTGTATAATATACCTCTTGAGTTAATTCTGAAACGATTGTTTCCTCATAATCTATTCGACAACCTTCATCATTGTGATATGTTGGTTTTCAAAGTCCAAGAAATGGCTGTTGAAAATTCGTTGAAAGAGTTGCTTGTGTTTGGCCATCAACATTGCTTTCTTCATAGTTAACCAAATCTTTATGAGAACATAGAACAATAGATTCATCATAACAACGGATAGATAAGACATCTAAAATAATGGAAAATGTATCCAAAGCCTTGTTATCATTAATTTCATCATTAATGTAATTCCCAACATCATCTTTCTGGATAAAAGAATTAGAACAAGACTCATATGTAACTGAATCTTCCTCCATTTGCTCAATGGAAATATCCCTTTCATTTTCACTACTAGAAGAACTAATAATTGATTGTTGAATATAAGATCCAAATTACTCACAACAGTTTTCAAAAAGTAAATCAGTTGGAAAAAACCTTTTACAATGATCACTAAATGTTGCACGAAACTGTTTCAGGGAAGATATGCTAGCAGGAGGAAAGGATCAATACCATTCACGAGCATCTCCATCTAATAATTACATGAAAATCTTCATTAATACATCCTCATGATGTATACCCAACCGATGCATGACTTCATGGAATTCAGGCAAATGATCTGCAGGGTTATCATCTTTATCTTCTCTAAATCTGGGCAAGTAATCACCCCACTCATCTATAGTAGGAACAACATTTGAAAAACCAAGAAAATCAAAGAAATTAAAAGGAGAAAACCTTCGAGCCAATATGGCTTCCATTTGAGAATATGACTTCTTGAAACTGTGGAGTCACCACTGGATTCTTTAACCATGGATTCGCCAGGTGAATGATCTGCAGTCTGACTGTGTATGGTCTTTGTTCACCATAAAAGATCAGATATGATCATTGTCTTTCTCCCAGGGAAATATATTTTGTTACTGCATTCCCCGTCAACGGTGCCAGAAGATGTTGGTCCTAAAGTTAACGCATGACTGCTAAAGGGCAGAGCTAGGCCACCTCAAGTTTGGAATGGTTGGTTTTTTGATAATTTGATTTTTTTGGTCAGTTAGAGGTTGGTTTTACCGAGAAAGAAACATGGTTGGGTTGGAAAAACGATATGGATGAGGGTCCTCCTTGGCTAGTGGCACACCAATGATAGACAAGTGAGATAATAAAGGTAAAAACAAAGGGAAACAACAAACAACTCAATGAATTATCTGTTGCAAGAAGCTTAAGTCTCAAAATAATATTTCAAAGCATTAAACATGTATCCAAACGCAATTACTCACACGGGTTACAATAAAAACAAATCTTCACCAAAGATTAGTTGTTTTACAGGTTGCATATCAGTAAATATGAGTTATACAATAGCTGAAAGGAAATGAAATGTACTTCACACAAATAAAAAACTGCATTCAATATAAGAGAAAAATGCATATATATTTGGACAAAAACACATTGTCATCAAGAGTATATTCACCAGGTAGATAGCTTTAATCCATTCATAGAACAGGTTCAACCAGTTGGTGTATTGATTTCCTTCCCAAAAAATTGAACCCCTTTACATTCATATATCTATCTATTTATCCTCTTTTCCCCAAGAGAATTTGACCACCTATCTCAGCTCTAAACTTTCAGTTTATCTTTACATCACAATCAGACTCTCTGGGTACAACTTCACTTGTTACTGCTTAATTACAAACTGTAAACATTTGTTTGAAATGAGTGGAAGTGTTAGTTCATAATATTCACTCTAATTCGACCTCAAAAAGTATTGTTTTTATCAAAGGATAACTACTTATTACAAGTGGCAACAATGCCTCCAACTAGACCTAAACAAAGTCATATTAGTGCAACTAGAGATGATTTTTTGATAGATGAAGTAGAACAGGCTCATAACAATACATCTTCATAAGTTTTTGTGATGCAGGAGCATCGTCAACAAGTACACGTGGCAGTACAACTTAGCGTCTGAGGACCAATTCAGAATCTCGAACATTGGTTGACACTACAATCTTTTGAAGCTGATAGAAAAAAAAAGAGGAAAGATCACGCGCGTGGAGACAAACTAAGCACCCGTGACCTGGGAGTTTAACCCTAGTCTCGATGTAACCGCAATTAGATAGAAGTTAGTTTGTTTCTTTTGTATAAAGAGAGGTTTTGTACGCCCAAAAGAAGGGTTACGAGAGTTATGAGCAAGTAGGAATTTGTGAACATTAGTTGTTGTTTGATTTTAGTTGTAACCATTTCTTGATTCGAATGAAGATAACATAGGAAAATTGATCCAATGTGTGAAGCTATGGTTGTTAGTAATTTCCCTATTGTTGGTGTTAATCTTTTCAAGAATGAATGAATCTTGCTACAAGTGTATGTAGCTTTGAAATGCTTGCATAAAATTTAAATCGCTTTTCTTCATTGAGTGGTGTAAGGTGTCCACACAGTCCGCAAGGAGTGCGTCGACAAGGTATGTTTCGAATCCTAAAGATCAAAATAAATAGCGTAATATTTCCTTTGCAAGGAGTGCAAATTGACTGCTGCAAGGAGTCCACAGTCGCCCGCAAGAACCTATATCTTGCATAAGAATTTGTCACAAGGAGTGCACAGATCTAGAATTCAGTTCGCAAGGAGTGCATTGATAGAGTCTGTCTCGACTCGTAAGCTTAGGAGGGACAAGGTAAGGTTTCCTTGCAGGAAGTGTAAAGAGACTACCGCAAGGTGTACACAGTCATTGCAAGAACTCAAATCTTGGGTAAAGATCTGCTACAAAGAGTGCACAGGTCTGGAATTCGACGAAGAGTTGAAGCGACTCCGTAAAGAAGTCGAAGGAAGATAACAGAGGAATGCCAGGAAGGTGAGAAAGAATTCTTTTCAAGAATATTTGGATCTGAGTTTGACGAATTTCCTGGAAAAGCAAGAAGTTCTTGGGAGATCAAAATCTTTGAGGATATCAAGCTTGGAAGGGGTATCACTTTCCAAGAAGTGCGAATGAGATCCAAGAAACGGATTCGTAGGAAGGATAAATATAGAAGCCTCTAAATCTTTAGAAAATATTTTAATTCAGAAGAAAGTGTAAGCTCAAGAGAAAAGACCTGGACCGCCCTATCAGCATCCAGAAAACGAGGAGAAAGAGCAGAGGAGGAAAGATCTCAGTCATTCGGTCTGAGCAAAAAATAATCGTAGCCGCCTGATCAAGTTAAAGTGCAATAACGATAAGCTTTGAAAGTACACAGGAGGAGGAGGGTTACGAAATTTTGAAATCATCGGAATCATCCATTTTCAAGGAGGACATGTGGCGAGAGATCAGAATTTCGCTGACCCGCAGAGTGGAAAGGTCAAATGGCAAAGTCGTGAGGATTTGTGACGTGCGAGTTTGCGGATTGATCGTAGCCATCAATGGAAGGAATATCGCGGACCATAGATCTATTTTTTTTGGGAGTTCGCAACTCCAGAAATCAGAGGTAAGAGTTCTGGGAACTCGCGAAATCTGAGTTCGCAATTTGATCCAAGCCGTTGGATCAAGGAGAGACCTGGACCATTGATTCGTTTCTAGGGAAGGAGATATCGAGATTTTAGAATTCGGGAGAGTCGGGGTGACTCACATGCAAAGAACCGATACGTGAAATCGCGAAACACCTTTTGAGTTAGGCTAGTGGTCATAGTGAAGGGTCACATTGGTGAAAGAGAATAGCAGGGCTAGCACGCGTCAGGATCCTGTCGGGATTTTGGAAGTCGGGAGAGTCGGGGTGACTCACATGCAAAGGCGCGATGCGTGAGGTCACAACGCGCCTTTTGATTAGGTGACTGGTCACAGCCTGGTCACATAAGGGGAGGGGCTTAACCAGGAGAGATAGCACCCAAATACGTCGAAGCTTAAAGGAATTAAGGAGAAAGCAATGGGTTCCATATAACCTTCTCTTTAAGGGAGAGAGGTTCTATTAAGTGGATTTGAGGTTCTTGAGAGGCAGAAGAGTCAATCAGACTCAATTTATTGATCGATCCTAGATCGGGAGGTCACGCAGCCCTTAAGAGAGAAGGGGGGTCTACATCAAGTGGTATCAGAGCTAATTTTCATCTGTAGATTTCAGGAGAAGGAGATAAAGGAGACAAAATAACTCAAAGTTATACTCTGTGTGTGAGAGACAGTCAACACAATGCCACCGAGGAGACGAGGGGAGCCACCTTTAGCCAATCGTGTTGTAGAAAGGGAGATGCGAGAACTTTGTGCAAGGCTGGAAGTGATGGAAGCAGTGCAGAGAAGAGCACCTGATGTTGGAGACGTCAACAATGCAGAGAGTGAATATGTAGAAGCTGAAGAAGTTGCAGGGGAACACGTTGTCGAAGAACACTTGCTAAGAGAAATTGTTATATTGGGAGCTAGAGCCAAGATATAGGTCCCAATGTATGAAGGCAATTTGGATGTTGAAGAGTTGCTAGATTGGATAAGGTCCATGGACAAATATTTCTATTATGAAGATGTCGATGGGGAGAAAAGGGTGAGACATGTTGTCACCAGGATTAAAGAACATGCAACACTGTGGTGGGATGAACTGTAGGCTGAGAGGTGAAGTAAAGGCAAACAAAAGATAAATAATTGGGACAAAATGGTAGCCAAGCTGAAGGCTAAGTTCATGCCCAAAGATTATCAAATAAATCTATTCAGGAAGTTGCATAACATGAGACAGAAGGGTATGACAGTCAAATAATACACAGAGGAGTTCTACAGGCTGAACATCAGAGCTGGACAAAGAGAGAAGTATGAAGGAAAGGTTGACAAGTATATAAATGGCCTAATGTATGAAATACAGAATGAGATCAACATGATGTTGGTAAGGACAGTGGAGGATGCTTATCAGTTCATGCTGAAGACAGAAGAGAAGTTGGCCAGAAAACAAAGCCAACAATGTAGAGGAAAAATCTCAGCCCCGAACAAAGGCAAGGGAGTTTCCCATGACAAAGCGCATAATTCCAAAGACGAGGCTCAAACCCCACAAAACCACTCGGAAAGAGGAGAAAGTTTCCGAGGGAGATAGGATGGGGGAAGAAACTCTTCTAGAGGAAGAGGCAAAGGAGGAGTAAGGTGTTATGCCTGTGAAAATACAAGGCACATGTCTTAGGAATGCTCTGAGAAAAAGAAAGAGGGAGGAGAAGCTCACATTTCGGAAGCACAAAGAGGGAATGTTGAAGCAGAAAGAGCATAGGATGGAACATCCCTGATGATGAGAAAGGTTCTCTTAAAACCAGAGGCAGAAGTTAAAAATCTAGTATAGAGGAATAGTCTATTCAGGATAGCTTGCAAGACTAAAGACGGAGTATGCAAGGTGATAATTGACAGTGGGAGCACTGATAACTTAGTATCCACGAAGATGGTGGAGAAATTGGAGCTGGAGACAACTACACACCCAGAGCCATATAAAGTCTCATGGTTGCATAAAGGACACCAGGTAATGGTTACTAAACAATGCTTGGTTGAATTTAAGATAGGAGGATATAGAGATGAAATTCTGTGTGATGTAATTCCCATGGATGTATACCATATTTTGTTGGGAAGACCATGGTAGTTTGAAAGGAATGTCATTCATGATGGGAGGAAGAATACATACACCTTGGAGAAGAATGGTAGGACACACATGTTGTTGCCAATAGAGGAGAAGAAAGTGAAAGGGGAATCAATCACAAGCATACTTCTCATGAGTGGGAAGGAACTCCTGAAAGAAGTTAAGAAAGCACAAGAGATGCAGTTTGTTGTGGTGAGGAAACCTAGAGTTATCCTTACTAGTACTTCGATGGACGATTTGTCTGAAGAAGTTCAGGAATTGTTGGATAATTTTGTTGACATAGTGGTGGATGAGCTTCCTAACTCATTTCCACCCATCCGAAGTATCAACCATCATGTTGATTTGATACCAGGAGCAAGTTTTCCAAACAAAGCGGCGTACAGACTAACACCTCCAGAGAATGAGGAGGTAAAGAACCAGGTCCAGGAATTGTTAGACAAGGGTTTGTTCAGAGAGAGATTAAGCCCATGCGCAGTACCAACTATGTTGAGTCCAAAGAAACATAGAGGATGGAGAATGTGTACAGACTCGAGATCCATCAATAAGATCACTATTAGTGTTGTTGGGTATTCTATCCTACGGACTAATAAGCTAGGGCTCTAAACTTATACGCAGAAAATGACCCTTAAGATTCAACTTTTAACCTTCTACCCAAAATCTCAACCCCTTTTCGAGCAAACAATGGAAGAATTAACTCACCTTTTTAACGATGCTTGAAGTAGATCTTCCTTTGAGCCTTCTATTTCCTTGATGCTGCTGCCCCTTCTACAAAGCTTCCTGCAATCAAGATAAGACTACAAATGCATGCTACTGATCTAATAAGGGGTTAGAAATAAACATAAATC
>JZKD02S1673821.1:661216-705059 GCA_000966675.3 Picea glauca
TCCTCGATCCTGATCCTGGGCTCTTCCTCTTCTTTTGTCCTCCAATTGCTGCAACATGAAGTGTGGACAATAATAGGCTTGGCTATTTTGGCAGAGTTTCTTTGCTATCCTTTTTCCCCTTTTGACTAGTACCCCTACCCCTCCTTTTATAGGCTAGGAAGAGCTAGGGTTTTAGTCGAACTCTCGGCCATGCATGGCGGAGAGTTTCAGTTAACTGACAAAAAACCTTGTGTCTCGGCGAAAACTTCCCTGATTTTTTGCTTTGTTAGGTACTCGCGGGCTGTTTTGGGCTAGCCCGCGGATACCCGCGTGCAGTAAAGGGACAGCAAGCGGTTACCCGCGCCCAGTGAGAAGTTAGGGCGCGGGTTGCTCGTTTTGAGTGGTTTTTTGAGGAGTTACTCAGCATGGCTTTGGCTAGGAAGAGGCATGAGTTGGCCTGATCCCAGGTAAACCTGTATGGTGCATTTTAGGGTTATAACAATTAGGTATAGATTCCCTTTTCCAAGAATAGATGATTTGATGGAATGTTTAAGTGGGGCACATTTATTTTCTAAGATAGATTTGAAAAGTGGATATCACCAGATCATAATGAGAGAAGGTGATGAGTGGAAGACAGCCTTTAAGACAAATGAAGGTTTGTATCAGTGGCTTGTTATGCCATTTGGTTTAACCAATGCCCCAAGTACTTTTATGAGGTTGATGAATGAAATACTAAAAGATTTCATTGGCAAGTTCATGGTTGTGTATCTAGATGATATACTGATCTTTAGAAATACTAAAGAGGAGCATTTGAGGCACCTAAAACTAGTGACGAGGAGACTAAAACAGGAGAAGTTGTTGATAAACCTGAAGAAGTCCTCTATTATGAAGACATAACTCATTTACTTGGGATTTTTGATCTCTTAAAATGAGCTGAAGATGGATCCGGATAAGGTTAAAGAAATCAAAGAATGGCCATCACCAAGGAGCATGTTTGAATTAAGAAGCTTCCATGGATTAGTGAGTTTCTATAGGAAGTTCATCAGAGATTTAAGTGGAATCTGTGCACCAATGATGGATACAGTGAAGAAGAGGAACACGTATTTTAAATGGACAGAGGAGGCCGAGAAGAGCTTCAATATACTGAAGGAGAAAATAACAGAGCGACCAATTCTGGTCTTGCCAAATTTTGAGAAGATAATTCAGGTAAGGTGTGATGCAAGTGGCGTTGCAATTGGAGGAGTTTTGAGCCAGGACAATAGGCATATTTCTTATTTCAGTGAGAAGTTGAATGAGACTAAGAGAAAATACACCACCTATGACAAGGAGTTTTATGCCATAATCCAAGCCCTGAAGAAATGGAGACACTACCTTGTCCCACAAGAATTTGTCTTGTATAGCGATAACCAAGCTTTACAATTCATAACCAGACATGAAAAATTGAATCAGAGGCATGCAAAGTGGATTGAGTTTATGCAGAATTTTACTTTTGTCATAAAACATATTGTTGGGAATGCTAACAAAGTTGTTGATGCATTGAGCAGAAGATGTTTGATTCTACAAGAATTTCAAGTAAATACCTTAGGTTTTGAACACCTTGAGGAAATGTACAGTGATGATCCAGATTTCAAGGAAGCATACGAAGCATGCGCGAATCTTGTGCTGAGACATAGGAGCCTGTGGATAGAGTATATGATTCAAGAGGGATTTTTTTTCAAGGGAAATAAATTGTGCATACCAAAATGCTCAATGAGGGATAACCTTTTGAAGGAAAAACATAGTGGAGGATTGGATGGACATTTCGACCATGATAAGACATTTTCACAGTTGAGCAGTTCATACTATTGGCCAGGTATGAGAATAGATGTGATAAAATTCGTGGAAAGATGTAGAATCTACCAACATGCAAAAGGTAAAAGACAGAACACTGGATTGTATCAACCATTGCCCATACTGGAGAGGCCTTGGGATGCAATAAGCATGGATTTTGTGTTGGGACTGCCAAGAACACAAAGAGGATGTGATTCCATATTTGTGGTGGTGGATAGATTTTCAAATATGGCACACTTTATCCCATGCTAGAAGACCAATGATGCAACACTTGTTGCAAATTTGTTCTTTAAGGAAGTTGTGAGACTTCACAGCCTACCCAGAAGCATTGTCTTGAACAGAGACACAAAATTTGTTGGTCATTTTTGGAGAAGACTGTGGAAGAAGTTCGGGACATATTTTTCCTTCATCTCAGGTTATCACCCTCAGACATATGGGTAGACCGAGGTGGTAAAAAGAAGTTTGGGAAACTTATTGAGGAGTCTGTTCACTCAGCACCATAATCAGTGGGATCAGATTCTGCCACAAGAAGAATTTGTATACAACGACTCACCAAACAAGAGCACTGGGAAGATCCCATTCCAAATATTGTATGGAATGAAACCTAGGGGAATATATTTGTTGAGAGACTTGGAACAAAGTGAGATCAGAAGTGCTGGAGTAGAAGATTTTGCTGCAGAGATGCAAAAGCTCCATCGCCAGATCTGAGGGAAATTGCAGATTTCTATCCAAGAGTACAAGCACAGAGCTGATCAACATCATAGAGAACTTCAATTTGAAGTAGGGGATCAGGCTTTGGCACATCTCAGGAAGGAAATTTTCCCTAGAGGGACATATAACAAGCTAAATATGAAAAAAATATGACCATGTAATATCTTGAGGAAGTTTGATGCAAACGCCTATGAGATCGAGTTGCCAGATGGTGTGGGCATATCACCCATATTCAACATCTCAGACATGTATCCTTATAGGAAGGGTGACATAGACAGATCAACAGATCAAGAGAATATACAATGGGAGAAACAAATTCCTATAGCAGAAAAACCACAGATGGAAAAGATCGTTGATCAAAGGATTGGTAAGAAGAGCAGGAGGAAGGCCTATTTTGAATATCTGGTCAAGTGGAAGGGACACCCAATAGAAGATGTCAATTCAGAGAGTGAATTTGATATCCAAAAGCATGGAAAGTCGGTGCAGGATTCCATGAATTTTTTCCCAGGGGAGTATGATGTAGGAGCATCGTCAGCAAGTATACGTGGTAGGACAACTCAACATTTGAGGACCAATTTGGAATCTTGAATGTTGGTTGGCACTACAATCTTTTGAAGCTGATAGAAAACAAAAGAGGAAAGATCACGCGCGTGGAGACACACTGAGCACGCGTGACTTGGGATTTTAACGCTAGTCTCGATGTAACCACAATTAGATAGCAGTTAGTTTGTTTCTTTTGTATAAAGAGAAGTTTTGTATGCCCAAAAGAGGGGTTATGAGAGTTATGAGCAAGCAGGAATTTGTGAACATTAGTTGTTGTTTGATTTTAGTTGTAACCATTTCTTGATTCAAATGAAGATAAGAGAGGAAAATTGATCCAATGTGTGAAGCTATGGTTGTTAGTAATTTCCCTGTTGTTGTTGTTAATATTTTCAAGAATGAATGAATCCTGCGACAAGTGTATGTATCTTTGAAATTCTTTCATAAAATTTAAATCACCTTTCTTCGTTGAGTGGTGCAAGGTGTGCACACAGTCTGCAAGGAGTGCATTGACAGGGTATGTTTGGACTCATAAATCTCAAAAGAAATAGCGTAAGATTTCCTTTTCAAGGAGTGCAAAGTGACTGCTGCAAGGAGTGCACAGTCGCCTGCAAGAACCCAGATATTACATAAGAATCTGCCACAAGGAGCACACAGATCAAGAATTCAATCTACAAGGAGTGCATTGACGAATTCTGTCTTGACTCGTAAGCTCGGGAGGGACAGCGTAAGGTTTCCTTGCAAGAAGTATAAAGTGACTATCGCAAGGTGTACACAGTCGTCGTAAGAACTCAAATATTGGGTAAAGATCTGCTACAAAGAGTGCACAGGTCTGGAATTCGACCAAGAGTTGAAGCGACTTCGTAAAGAAGTCGAAGGACGAGAACAGAGGAATGCCAGTAAGGTGAGGAATAATTTTTTTCAAGAATCTTTGGATCTGAGTTTGACGAATTTCCCCGAAAAGAAAGAAGTGCTTGGGAGATCGAAATCTTTGAGGAGATCAATCTCGGGAGGGGTATCACTTTCCAAGAAGTGTGAACGAGATCCAAGAAATGGATTCACAGGAAGGATAAAGATCGAAGCCTCTAAATATTTCAAAAATATTCTAAGTTAGAAGAAAGCGTAAGCTCAAGAGAAAATACGTGGACCGCCCGATTAGCGTCCAGACAACGAGGAGCAAGCGCAGAGGATGAAATATCTCATTCGTTCAGTCTGAGCACAAAAGAATCGTAGCCGATCGATCAAGGTAAAGTGCACTAACAATAAGCTTTGAAAGTACACAAGAGGAATGGGGTTACAAAATTCTGAAATCCTCGAAGCCATCCATTTTCAATGAGGACACGTGGTGAAAGATCAACATTTCGTTGACCCGCAGAGTGGAAAGTTCAAAGGGTGGAGTCGCGAGGATTCACGACGTGTGATTTCACGGCTTGATCGTAGTCGTCGATCAAAGGAAGATCATGGACTGTAGATCTGGTTTTTTTGAGAGTTCACAACTCGGGAAATCAAGTAAGAGTTCCGGGAACTCGCGAAATGCGAGTTCACAATTTGATCTAAGCTGTCAGATCGAGGAGATATCTGGACCGTTGATTCGTTTCGAGGGAAGGAGTTATCGGGATTTCAGAAGTTGGGATATTCATGGTGACTCACATGCAAAGACCTGATACGTGAAATCATGAAATTCCTTTTGAGTTAGGTGAGTGGCCACAGCGAAGGGTCACATCGGCGAAGGAGAATAGCGGGGCTAGCATGCGCCAGGCTCCTGTTGGGATTTCAGAATTTAGGAGAGTTGGGGTGACTCACATGCAAAGGTCCGATGCACGAGGTCGCGACGCACCTTTTGATTAGGTGACTGGTTACAACCTTGGTCACATAAGCGGAGGGGCTTAACCAAGAGAGATAGCACCCAAATACTCTTAAGCTTAAAGGCATTAAGGAGAAAATCGTGGGTTCTATATAACCTGCGCTTTAAGGGAAAGAGGGTCTGTTAAGTGGATTTGAGGTTCTTGAGGGGCCAAAGAGTCAATCAGACTCAGTCTCTTGATCGATCCTAGATCAAGAGGTCGCGTAGCCCTTAGGAGAGAAGGGGGGTATGCATAATTTTGTTGGCTTTCAACTTCACATGGATTCCCATGTACACCAAAAACTAGAGACCAACCTTGAACACTAGACAAAACTCACCAAGAATTTGGTGAATTTTTAGGGGAAATGGCCTCAAATATCTCTTCGATTATCCCAAACTATCATACTTGTGTAAAATATGACAGATGTTTTTTTGCATGGACCCATTCCCAACAAAAACCTCTTTTAGTTTTCAAAAATTCATCTCCATCTGTTCAAGAGGTGCGTTGAAAGACAATGACAAAAACAGGAAAAATAGAGCATGGCGAATTTCTGGAAAAACAGACTCAAAGGTCTCTTCGATTCTCTCAGACCGTGATACCTGTGTAAAATATGAGAGAGGTTTTTGTGCATGGGATTATTATCAACAAAAAAATCTTTCATTTTTCACAAATGCAACTCCATATGTTTGGAAGGCGCGCCGAAATACAATGACTGAAACAGGGAAAAACAAAGTTTTTTCAGTAAATGGGCAGCGCCTGTTGATTTTTCTTCTGCAGCTTTTGACACGTCCTTTGTAGATTTGAATTTTGCACTTGAATATATTGATATTTTTTTTGTATCTCATGGATTTCTTGCTTCATTCTAACATTTTTTTGATTGGATATTTCCACCTGTTCTTGATTTGAAGGAATTTTTAAAAAAAGTATAAACCTTCTAATGCCAGACAATCTACTATTTTTTTTACTACTCAAACAAAAGCCTGATTGGAATCATATAAAGAGGGTTCTAATAGACAAAAAACCCACTTTCAGTATTTTCCAGAGAAGGCCCGTTGATATGCTAACCAACAACCTCACTGCGCTCTAAGTTCTGTATTAAGTGTCGGATGAAGGTCCAGATTAGCCTGATATGTAAATTTGGGTTGCTGG
Organism: Picea glauca; assembly: GCA_000966675.3. Lineage (NCBI taxonomy): Eukaryota > Viridiplantae > Streptophyta > Pinopsida > Pinales > Pinaceae > Picea > Picea glauca. The sequence goes on from JZKD02S1673821.1 coordinate 667,270, forward strand.
ATGAAGGAACGGATTACACCTACGAACTAGCACTTGGCCATCGGCGTTCATTTATTTTTTGGAGTTTGTAAAATCCCTCCATGTGGTGATTATAACTACTATTGCTTCTGTGGAGAGTGGTGATCACAGTTATGCTTACCAGCTGCAACAATAACCATACACACAACCCTACAATAATAATAACTTGAGGTACAAACATGCATGATCCTTAGCACGAAGTTTGTAATGATGCTTAAAATGGTGGAAACATACACAATTTCGAGTGCACAAGGAGATGCAAATGCGTGTGAGGCGCAAACACACCTTAACTCAAACTTTTAAATATTTTCTAAAAGTTAAAACTCGTAAAATAGTTTTTTTTCTGTTGTTTGCAAGGATAGGGGCATTCTTGCAATCACTGTTTTTTTGCAGTAAAAAGGCTCAGTCAACCTGCTATAATATTAGTAATGATAAATAAATATGACATATGTTATTAACCCAAATCAGAACATGCAATATCCTTCCAAGAAAGCAAGAAAATGGTGCAAAGTCAATAGAAGGGTAAGAACGATTCAAACTGACTCATTAAAACATGGAGAAGAAACTAAGAAAAAAATCAGAGTTTACGAATGTATAGGCTAAAGGAGGGAAAGAGAAGAGATGTATACCTAGTTTTTAACACCTTCCCTATCCTTTCCGTCCTTACTTGCTCCCCCCATTTCGGTATCTTCGGGTCGTTGTTGTACTTTCTCCAGCACTGTGTCCTTAAAAGTATGTTGACTTTGCTTGATTTTGTCTCAGGATTGCCCCGAGGAGTCTGTCAACCCTGGTAAACCCACCCCTTTCACCTCCATTTTCGAGCCTAAAATCCACGCTCAAACCCTGAACCCTAACCTACTTCATTGCTCTCACTCTCCATTGCTCCCTCTATTTTCTATAATTTAGTGAATGTTAATTAAGGAGATTGGGGACATTTAAAACTAATTACATATGATTAATTACATAAAGATAGAAGCTATTTAAGGATATAAAGTGTTATATGGTAGGGTTAAACACTTTATTAAAGATGTATGTTACAGTAATTGGTGGATACCCTGCAATGCTAGCATAGCTAGCAAGGTGAGGGAGATAGAAATTTATGTGGATAAAGTTACAAAGTTTAGATGCTTTAACCCTGACCTAAGCCACTTACCTTATGGGAGTAATGTCTATTTATAGACAAGTATAAAGAAACTTATGCTTAACTTTACACTTGCAAGTATAAGTTTGAGTAAAACTTAGAATGCCCTAACTCTTCTCTAATAAACATTTTGTTATACATTATTTCTGTCATCCCTATGACCATTAATGATGTAAACCTATCCTTTGTCTTTATAAGGATTAGTGGCCCAAATTCCTGAAGAAAGAAGGGAGAAGAACTTTGCCTGAGAAAAGAAATTGTATTTTCCTTTGTAAAATCCCTATTCAGGAAGGTCGTCGCAGGCTGCACTATATATAGCGTGTGTTGATGCCTGACCATCGCACCATTCTCTAAAGCTAGGCTGTGACATATCTGCGGGCTGCACTATACTTAGGGTGTGACGATCTTCGTACATGGGAAAAACGAGCATCTTCTCGATGCTTCTAGAAGGAGAATCTTTTTTGGTGAGATGGCCTCAGATCGATTTGGATCTGACTCGCTTTTCTGATTTAGTGGGATCATCCTAACCTCCTCATCTTATCCTCTTCAGCTTATAAAAGGAGAGGATCTCTCATGGAGAAAGTTAGCTTGATTGGGTTTGAGTAATTTTTGTAGCTTGGAGTTTTTGGGCCTATGTTGGCTTTGAGCTTTGCTTTGTCAAGATAGATTGTGAGTAGCTATCAGATCTACAGTCTCAGGATCCATGGAGCAGAAGTGTGTGGGTAACGGGGGACAGTTGAAAGGGACCCTATGACATCAAGGCTTTGGTTGTAATATCTCTTTCTATTATTTAATACAGATGCCCTTTTCTTTCCTATATGAATTTTATTTGTCCATATTGTATGATTCCTTGATCACATACATAGTTTCATATCAAACATTTCTTGTGTTATTCTTGTCTTCGTTGGCTTGTGTCTATTTTCATATATTTCTCCATAAGCCTCGTGACGGATCTTGGATCGCATTGGTGAAGTCGGATCTTCAATATTTAAAAGGTATGCTCTAGATCCATTTCTCATTTGATAATTGAAATCTAAGGAAAGAGTAGTGTACTGTCTTGTTTTGTTCTAGTTCCGTAGTGAAGCTAGGGGGATCGATTTGTGTCTGAACATAACAATTAGCCCGATAACAAAATTGGTAACTCCACTGGGGAAACAGATTGTTTTCCTAGTTTTTATTTCTTTCTTGCTTTGATTTCCTGGGTTTTTTTTTCTGAATCACTGGGAGATCTAGCTTGACTCTCTGACTGTTAAACTTCACTGGAAAAACCTTCATGTTTTTTATTTTTTCCATTTTCATTTGATCGTCGCACCCTTCTTTGAGGGACAGTGCGATGATCTAGGATCAACATAGACTACCTTTTTGACACAGTGCGACGTCGCCGCACTGTATTTGTTCTCTGGCCTACGACGATTAGGGGTCGTCGCTCTATGTTGGTCTATAGCTTTCGGCGATTGTGGAAAAATTGTTTTTTTATGGTTTTTTCTTGCCCAGATCTATGATATAGGTTCTGGGGTGAATTTTTGGGTTTGATTTTAGTCTATTTGGGTTTGATTATAGTCTATGAGGAGGGGCCATGAATCGTGTATTAGTGTACAATCTATTTGGCTCATTTCTTGAGAATCTTGATATTGATGAGTTTAGTATATTTTGGGATATTGTGCATTTGGGAATGATAAATGTTTTCTATTTCTCGTAGCATAGATTTCATCGAAATGACAAGATTGACTCTTTGTATCTTTGCATAACTTTCGAGTCGGTCAAAACACCATATTGTCCACTCCATCTTCCTTTTGAGTAACAACAACCTTCAGACAAAATGCTTATAAAAATTGATTAGACATTTTTATATTTTCTGGTAGCAAACCTACATTAGATTAGTTGTAGGGCTTTGGAATAGGTGTGAAAGATAACTTTCCAAAGCTGTAAACAAACATAGAATCTTGAGTTAGGGAGCAGTAAAATCCACTTGTTACATTTTGTCCTGGGAATCCCTTCTAACACAAGGGTCAATCACGAGGTTGCATTAGGACCGGAAGAGTTACTCACCCTGCGTTTTTGGTCTTAGTGTAGAGATTGTGCATATTATTGGGGGTCACTTGAGAGTATACCCACGATTATGAGTGGAAGCCTTTCGAGTTGATTTCGGACTAGATACCCTGCCTTTGCGGGTGGATCGGACTATCGATTGTTTTCCCAGGCATCATTGTTGTAGTTGGTAACCTTAGTGGCCTATATTTTTAGGGTATTTACACAAGGTGACTATGGAGGGGAAATTATTCATGGTACCTGGAATCGACATTGGCCAAACTCACTCAGGCTCCTTGGAGGGTATACCCACGATTATGTGTGGGAGCTTGCACCAAGGTGTAAATCCATTAAGAAGATCATCAACGTAACTTTTCAACCTACTCTATCTCAGCCCCTTCTTACATTTTTCTCGCGACATTGGATTTCATCACCAACTAGTGCATCCATTGTGAGAAGGTTTTGTTTGTTTGCTTGCTTCCTAGATTTTTAGCGTATGTTGTTTGTTTTCCCTAGTGGACTCTAGATCGGATATTTATTTTAATGGCATCAGTTCCCAAAATGACCAATGAAGGAACCCCTGCTCCAGAGAAACCTTTTGTTTTTCCTTCTTATGGAAATATTGGTTCTCCTCACATCGCTACTTTGAGCCTTACATGCCTCATGATTGGATTGTTGGTGTGGTTGTTTTCCACTCAGATAATTTTGAATGCAGCTAGTGATTTGGTTATAAGAAATTCCCCCCAATAACATCAACCTCATGTTGATACTTCACCTTCTTCACCTGTAAGATCTTCTTTGCCTTCTTCACTTGCAAGGTCTTCTTCCATTTCATATTCTTCACCGAGTGAAATCTCTAAATCTAGTAACTCGGTGGATACGAAGAAGAATAAAAGGAAGAATAAGAAGAATAAAAATAAGCAAGGGTCCAAACTTCCAACCACTGCCGAACATGTTGGAAAGCAACCAGTTATTGTTAATCATGCTGGGAGTGTTGATGATGCCAAGATCACCCAAACCTGTAAGCCCAAGTACCCTTGTAGGCTTTGTAAGGGTAGCCATCTTCTTAAGGATTTCCATGGTCTATCCAAGGTTATAGAAGCATGATATATAGCTCCTTTCAAGTCCAAGTCGCTGGCCTCTGAACAACATGTTTATGACCTCCCGTTAACTAGTCATGATACAGTTGGGAAAAATAAAAGTAGAGTCAAGTTCCCATGTATGTTATGCAAAGGGAGTCATCTAACTCACCTTTTCCCTCGTATGGACGAAGCCTCGAAATTCCTAGAAGACATTACTGTTTCACAGCCTCAACTTTCAACTGCTTACCGTAAGATTTCTCTCAACCCCTTTGTAGTTGATGGAATCATCAATCCGGTCCCTTCATCGGTTAGTCTGGTTGATCATGTGGTCAATCTGGTCATGTCTTTAGTTGAATCATTTGACAAAGTGGTCAATCCGATCCCATCCTCGGTCAGTCCCACTCTCCCATTAGAGAGTGCAACCCAAGAGGTCGATCCGTTTCCACCTATCGACCCCATTATCCCCTTAGAGAATGAAACCCAAGTGGTCGATTTGATGTCATTATTAGTTGATCCTACTCTCCCACTAGAGAGTAAACCTGATACCGCTCATGTTTTTCCCATTGATACAGAATCTACCATGTTGGGGGCAATTCCTCCTTCTCCCATGGAGCCTCCTCCAAGTAATGAGGCTATCCTTTTTAATTGGTGTGTGCTAACTAGACCTTGTCTTCCCTCTCACATTCCTTTTCAGATTACGGTACAGGTTTGTGGTCGGGACATTCCTCAGACGTTGATAGATGAAGGTGCGTTCATTAGTATTTTGTCCTCTATTGCTTGGCAGGCTTTAGGTTGTCCTCAGCTTGTGTCGGTTACACAGAATTTGTTATCTTTTAACAGAAGAACCAGTCAACCTTTAGAGACCCTTCCTCAGTTTCCTGTAACTTTGGGAGGGAAAAATTTCTTCATTGACGTCATGGTAGTCCAAGACCCCTTGGATTTCTCTTTACTCCTTGGGAGGGATTATGTCTATACCATGAAAGCTATTGCGTCCACTCTTTTTTGTGTGATATATTTTCCTCATGATGGAAGAATTGTGACTATCGATCAACTTTCATTCATCGGTCCTGATTGTATTACCTCCCTAAATGGTTCATATATGCAGATGGTATCGCCCCCTCTACAATTCAATTATGTGGCATTGTCTCCCATGCCTTCACCTGCTGATGACGATGAGACTCTCTTTGTAAGCTCTGTAACTTATGACTTAGATCTAGTAGTTGACATGGTGATCTCTTCGGTAGGGATATTAGAGTCTGGCCTCCTTACCCCTATCGCGGCCCTCGACGTGTGTTCCTTCCATAGTGTGTTTCTTCCATACAGTGAAGATATCTTGGAGTCCGTGACCGAGTTTTTTCCCTTGACATGGTGTCCTTCCGGAGCATTATCCTCTTGGAAGCCGTGATCTAGAAGAGAGCTTTGCGCACGGTTTTCTGATTTCGAGCTCGTTAAAAAATGAAACCAGCTGGGAGGATAGTTTTTGCGTCTATGTGGAAACCTCATTAAAAAATGACACAGAGGTTATGAGCATAGTTCCTGTTTCTATGTCAAGCTCGTTAAAAAATGAAACAGAGGTCTGGCGATTGAACCTGGATTCTCGAGCATAGTTCTTATTCATGTGTTAAGCTCGTTAAAAAATAAAACAGATTGTTCCCCCTCTCTATTTGAGTCAAGTCCTTCATCTAGTATTTGAATCTTCATTTCATTCTCCTTTGCAGTTGGATGAAACGAAGCTTGGGGGGCATTTTCTTCCAGCCTCTGGACTTCATGTTGAAGTTTAGCCGCTAGTTTCTTAAGCTGGGGGCTAAGTACCAACCATTCCTGTGTTATGTGTTGGGAAGTCCAAGCATAGTTTTGTCTAGTTTTAATCTTGTGTAAAAATAAAATCTATCCCAAGCATAGTTATGTTTTGTTTTAAGCTTGTGTAAAAATGAAAACAATCTTGAGCTTAGTATTTGTTCTTTATCATGCTCGTAAATACCTGAGAATGTAACCGAGTAAACTTTTATCACTTTTTCGAACTCGTAAAGGTTATACAAAAAATGAACCCCCTGGAGCTCCCTTTAAGCTCTTTTCAGACTCTCTAAACATGAAAATATTGCCGAGCGATCTTGTTCTTTTCATGCTCGTTAAAGTATTAGAAAGCACATCGGTTGAGCAGTAGTTTATCTCTTTTTCAGTCTCATTAGAATACTTTACGAAAAAGGACATTTTGGAGTTTCCTTTAAGTGTTTTTCAGACTCTCTAAACATGAAAAACCCCTGATTTTTCTTTCTTTGGACTCGTAAAACAAACATCGAAATGCCCATATGGGACCGAACCACTCCTTCTAAGGGTTCGTTAAACATACTTCAAGGGACTCATCTGAAGGATGAGCTTACAATTCAAGCATATGTTATCCTCCTCAAGCTTGTGTAAAAATAAAGAGGTACTCGCCAAAAATGGTGGGGGAAAAATTGGAAAAGAAATGTGTCTAAACTTGTATTGTATGGAAGAGTCTCTTTTGAACATGACACCCTTTCACTCGCCTTGTGTCTAGGTTGGAAAATCCGCTTGTCTCTTGATCATACTCCTTTATAAGATTACAAATTGTGATCCTTGATGTTGAGTCAGTGTTTCCAAGATAGTTGTCGTGTATTCAATATGTTCAAAGAGGAGTACAACCAGAAAGCCTTCTATTGTGTCGACCATCCCTGAGTCAGTCCTAAATCACTTGTTACTCTGATCTACTTCAAATGTTGTTACCCGTTTCGTTTCATTGATGGGGGATACATTAAGGCCCTCCTGAGATGAGTCTTTTCCTGTCGACTTCAACTCATTATCCATGAATTAGACTTAGAAACTAATTGGTACCTTGGAACTTGCATGCCTAAATGGTCGGTTTCCTCACTTTCAACAGTGGATTTTCATTATTGACCCCTGATCAGGAGATTCCACCAAGTGTTCAACTTCATCTCATTAATTCACACCTGTTGGATTGTACTAGTGTACCTTGGGATTCATTGACATTAATGGTTATTTCCCTCGCACTTGTTAACAGTAGATACTAATGACCGGTAACCAAGTGGTTTCTACCATGTTCGACTTCAGCACATGTATTCACATGGTTAGATTCGTACTATAGATTGGTGGAGATGAAGACCCTAGATCTTTACTGATAGATTCAGGTTCCGTTGGAGTATATTCAGATTGTACTGTTGCATATATCCACAATGTATGTCTCGTGGCTATGTTCAAATTTGAGTCTTTAACACATAGATCCACAGTGTATTTTTGGTGGCTATGTTCAGATTTGAGTCATATTGGCATGGATCCATAGTGTATGTTTGGTAGCCATGAACGGTATTACTTGACATGGATCTTTTCATGTCAGCATTTATAATTTGAGTCATTTGTATTCTGAGTATGGGAATGCCTACCTCAGTGATGATATATTGTACTATATTTCCTTGTTTGTTGCCAGGTTTCCGACACACACTCGACAAAGAATTTTAGTTATCACTTTGTTCTAACTTCATACTTTGGGGGGCTCTTTGTTACACATTATTTTCGTCATCCCTATGACCGTTAATTATGTAAACCTATCCTTTGTCTTTAGAAGGATTAGTGGCCCAAATTCCTGAAAAAAGAAGGGAGAAGAACTTTGCCTGAGAGAAGAAATTGTATTTTCCTTTGTAAAAACCCTATTAAGGAAGGTCGTCGCAAGCTGCACTATATATAGAGTGCGGTGATTCCTGATCGTCGTACCCTACTCTAAATCTAGGTTGTGATGTATCTGTAGGCTACACTATACTTAGGGTGCAACGATCTTCATACGTGGGAAAAACGAGCATCTTATCGATGCTTCTAGAAGGAGAAGCTTCTATGGTGAGATGGCCTCCGATCGGTTTGGATCTGACTGACTTTTCTGATTTAGTGGGATCATCCTAACCTCCTCACCTTATCCTCTTCAACTTATAAAAGGAGAGGAGCTCTCATGGAGAAAGTTAGCTTGATTGGGTTTGAGTAATTTTTGTAGCTTGGAGTTTTTGGGCCTATGTTGTCTTTGAGATTTTCTTTGTCAAGATAGATTGCGAGTAGCTATCAGATCTACAGTCTCAGGATCCGTGGAGAAGAAGTGTGTGGAAAACGAGGGACAGTTGGAAGGGACCCTACGACATCAAGGCTTTGGTTGTAATCTCTCTTTCTATTATTTAATATAGATGCACTTTTATTTCCTATATGAAAGTTATTTGTCCATATTGTATGATTCCTTGATCACATACATAGTTTCATATCAAATATTTCTTTTGTTATTCTTGTCTTCATTGGCTTGTGTCTATTTGCAGATATTTCTCCATAAGCCTCACGACGAATCTTGGATGGAATTGGTGAAGTCGGATCTTTGATATTTAAAAGGTATGTTCTAGATCCATTTCTCATTTGATAAATGAAATCTAAGGAAAGACTAGTGTATTGTCTTGTTTTGTTCTAGTTTCGTAGTGAAGCTAGGGGGATTGATTTATGTCCGCACTTAACAATTATCCTGATAACACATTCAGTTTGAATGCAAGTTTTGTATTCATAATGGTTAGAACTCAGGGAAATCGAGGTAGGGAAGCATCATCGCAAGGACCACCAACATTGACGCTACCATATCCATCGCCTGAATTAGCTCCCATATTGCGCTCCTTAGAGGATATTAATGAGACATTAAAGGGGCACCAGTTACCTGATGTGGAAGTGGAACCACCACCATCTGGAGTGGGTAACCTAGAAGTGGTGAGGGACTCAAAGATAGAACCTCCACTAGGAAACATCACCAGAGAACTACAGAAAATCAAACTCCCATATTTTTTCGGGGCTTGTGCAAGTGAACATGCAGAGGCATGGTTGGAAGGAATGAAGAGATGTTTCTCCTTAAGCAACTATGCTTCCACATCAAAGGCAAAGATAGTGATCTTTCAGTTGAGGGAAAATGCCTTGAACTAGTGGGGTAATATAGAGAGACAGTTGCACCTTACCCCAGACACCATCTCATGGGATCTTTTTGAGGAAATGTTTCAAAGGAAATATTTCCCTGCTTACTATGAGGAACAACAAGTAGGAGCATTTCATGCTCTAGTTTAGGGAAACATAATTGTGGAAGAGTATGAAATCAGGTTCATGGAGTTGGTAAAGTACATCTCATAAACGGATATTGATCAGAGGCAAGTAGAACATTTTTTGTATGAGTTAAACCTTAAGATAAGGGCCATGGTTTGGATGTGGAAACCATCATCAGTGGCATAAGCAATTGAAAGTTCTCATTACGCAGATGAGCATATGAGATTAAACGGAGGTATGAGATCAACTATTCCACAACATCCTGGATTCGTGGGAAATGCCCCTAGGACCTTCTCCAGGGGAGGAATCTCTTGGCCACATCCTTATGGAAATAGAGCAACACCTAGAGAAGTCGCAATAGGTATTTCAATGGCAATGAGTGTAACATCCCACTCATCACCAACAACACAGGAAATTCCATGACCTTCTCGGGGAGCGATTAGTAGAGGTAGGGATTCCAATGAAAGGAACTCATTTCATAGACCCTCATAGAGCACGGTGTAGGTTCCAGCCTGCGTGATCCTGAATTGGATCTCGGGACCAAAATGGGTCGATGAAGGCCTAAATATCAAAGTGCACAAAATAGTTTCAAAACTGACGTGTTTGTAGGCCTCGTCGATACAAAACCAACGCAACTTCAATGGGATCAAATGGACGTTTTTGTAGGCCTCATCAATATGAAACCAACGCAACTTGAACGGGCTCAAACAGACATCGTATGCAAAAGATATCGTGATCTGTTCATTTGGCCAAACAGGCAAAAACAATGTTGACTGTACAACCCGCAGGGTCCATACAGTGCTGATGTGGCAGTTGAATGTACAGGTCGTATAGTTGTACACCTGATGTGCCAGGGTGCATTGGCATTGACGTGGATAGGTGCATACGTGGATGAGTCAGATCATGACATGTGGCACCACTACAAGGGTGACACGTGGCATGGGCTAACATGGCAAGTACAGTTGGCATGAACTAACGTGGCAGTGAGTTGGCAGGTTGTTGACTGGGCATGAAAACTGACATGTGGATGAATCATCGTATGACACATGGCATTGTAATTGGAAAATGGAAAGGTGCCACATGGCCCAGTCATGGGTTTCCACATGGCACCCATTTATTGGTTGGTTATATTGGCAAAATTATGGAGTCAACGGGAATCGAGCCCGTGACCTATGGTCCGGGCGGTGAGCGGTTTGGCAAGGCCAGGCTAGCCATTCCACCCTTGGTGTTCCTTGTTATACAACGTGAAAACATTATATTTAAAGTGTAAGGGTTGTTCGTTGGGTGGAGTAAAGGTCTGGGGCCTATCCCCAGCCCCCGACGCAAATCTACCATATGACTACACCATATAACCCTGCATTTATTTTTTGGCGCACGCGATTATTTCATATCCCACATCCCCCGCTACCGCATGACCATGGCATATGACCCAGCGTTGGATCTTGTTTGTTGGCATGGATTTAAGGGGTTAGCCCCAGTCGGTTGGGCTAGCCCGCCAACCAAGGGCATAACCATGGGATACACCATTGGGGACCAGCTACATGTATTAGCGCATGGAGTATAGGGACAGGGCCATATGGCCACTACACACGACTAGGAGCCAAACATCAAGGGGGCCAGGGTGCCAAGTATTAGCCTGAGGCCACATGGAGGCACCCCATAGGACCATGAGCTCGCGAGAAAAGGGGTTGCACCCTACATATTTGAAAAAGTGGGTTTTTATACTATTTTATTTGATTTTTATTGATTTTCTCAGCAGTTTTGAGAGATATTAGTCATTTTTGGAGGATCTTGGGCCCTTTTTGAGGCCAGATCTTGGGGAGAAGTTGGGAGTTTGTTACCCACTTCAATCCTATATAAACCAGAGGTTCTTGAAGCCATGAAGGAGGTTCATAATAGGTACATGCTGAATATTTTCCAAGCCAAAGCCATTTTTATGGAGGGAAGCCATTGAGGAGAGCACCTTTGCGGGCCATTTATGGCAACTCCGTTCATCCGATTTTAGTGTCGTTAGTTTTGTTGGGTTATTGAGATCTGGTAGAACACGACCAGATCAATTTGTAATCCTTTTGGCACTATTATGATGTACTTTTATGTAACGTCCCCAGCCACCCAGGCCGACCACGATACATGAGATAAACTCTTTCGTTCTCTCTACGGAACATACTGTAACATACCCAACATCCAACTGAGCTATGCCACATAAATTTTTTGAACTGCATGCAATTTTAAACATATACACACAGAACTCTTGCGGAAATTTATATAAAACGTAAACAGACAAAAACATTATGTAAATACACGGATTCATACTGAAATAATAGTAAACATAGACATGTAGCATATACAGGAAATACCCATAAACATACAGAAAATTATAACCACGCATAGGATAAACCCATAAAATTGAACACGTAAATAATAATGCAACATGTAAATTTATCACATAATTGGGACTTATCTTGGTAATAATATCACCAACTACGTGCAGACCTTCCATGAACCTCCCAGCCTTAGACCACACTACTCATCACTCCCAGCAGTGGGTCACCCCCGAGCTGGGACTAAACTCCACCCGGGTAAAGGGATTCCTAACCAGGCTAATGGCTCATAGACAACAGGAAAGACTTCGTCACAGGTGCCAAATCAAACTAACAGCCTACAATCCCTCATTCCCCACATGCCTATCCCACCCTAGGAAGTGTTCCCCTTCTCTGCTCAACAGTCCTTCGGCTACCCCACTTCCTTTTTGGGCTTTAGCAACAGACTAGACAGGAAGTCTTAGATCCCTATAAATGCAGTTTAGCACCTTCAGGAAATCAATTCTCAATAATTCTCTCACCCAGAGAATTTCTCACGGGCTTGACAACCCACCTCTTCAATATCCCATAGGCATGACAACCCGCTTCTTCAGTCCATCTCCCAAGCTAACCAGCTACACAAAACAGTTATGGTTATGGATACCAGTTTAGGTACAGTGACAGGAAGGTATGAAGGATAATTGATTGCCTTAGTGTAAAATGGTCATGGAATCATGGTTGAATGATGGACGACATGATGGAAAATGAACTAAGTCCAAACTATATGTATGCATGTCCCCAACTTAACACTTGTCATGTTGGGAGCTACTTTGACCCACTTGTCCCCATCTTTAGAACTTAGGATAAAATAATTATCCATACTTTATACTTTAAGAAATATTAATACAATATTCCTTTTTGGCTTAAGCTCCATAGCTTATCCCTTTTCCTTAACTTTTAGCCCCCACCCTTTCCCTAACTAGTGGAGTTTAGTCCCTCGTACTCTTTTATCATGGTCGGTCTACACACAGCGATGTATTTTATATTAATGTTGAGACATATACAAAAGTAGGCCCATTGGCCTTCAACATCTAGGCTCTTCGACCTAATAATCATAAAACTGGCTCACTAGCCTATAAAACACAACATATACACAAAGGCTCCCTGGCCTAAAAATCGTGCGCGCTTAAGTTGTTGCGCACGGTATCCTGGAATGTCCACACTTCCTCATTTTACTGCGCGGTACATGCATGCACTATGCCATGAAAGGTGCATACAAAATTATATCAAACAACTCACCAGCTTAAGTACATTTTCATTTACATTACAATTGAGTTTGGCCTAGAGATATTACAATCCCCTCCTATTATTTATGCACTGTCCTTAGTGCATTATGTACTCGTACACAACAAAAATTCAAAAATCCTCAAAAAGATGCGGGTATTCTGCCCGCATTGTATCCTCATGCTCCCAAGTAGCGTCCTCGGGACCGTACCAGGTCCATTGGAACTTTACAAGCCCTGTGGCTCGATTCCGGAGTTGTTTGATTTTTCGGTCCAGAATGTGTACTGGATGCACTTGAAAAACGTCTTATTGCTCCACTTGAATCACATTCCAATCAATAACATGATTAGCATCAAGTATATATTTCTTAAACAATGATACATGGAATACATTATGAACATACATAGATGCAGGCAATGCAATCATATAAGCTATTGGACCAATCCTTTCTAGGATTTCAAATGGCCCACAATAGCGAGCTGCCAACTTTGAACAATTTCCCAACTTCAGGGAACTTATGTTGGCTTTCACTTTCAAAAATACATGGTCTCCCACTTTAAATTCCCTATGAGTTCTACCCTTATCATCATAGATTTTCTTCCTGTCTTGGGAAGCCTTTAAATTTTGCTTTATTTTTATCATTTGCTCCTCCAATTCCCTGAGCAAATCTGGTCCAACCACTGCTTTATCTGGTGGGTTATCACAGCTTACCGATGTGTTGCACTTTCTACCATAAAGTGCCTCAAATGGGCTCATCTTCAGTGATTCCTAGTACCCATTGTTATAAGCAAACTCTACCAAGTGTATGTAGTCTTCCCATTTTGATGGTTTATCCATCACATACATCCTAAACATATCCTCAATCACTTGATTCACCCTCTCTATTTGTCCATCTGATTCTGGATGATAAGTTGTACTAAAATTTAAATTTGTTCCAAATCCATTAAATAATCCTTTCCAAAATTTTGAGGTAAATTTTGTATCTCAGTCAGACACAATTGTCTTGGTTATGACATGTAATTGAGCAATTTATTTCATATAAACATCAGCAATGTTGGATGCCTTGTGAGTGAGCTTAACTGGAATAAAATGGGCATATTTAGTAAGCTTATCCACCACTACCATGATAGAATCATGTTGCTTGTTTGTTCTGGGAAGTTTGGTGATGAAATACATGGTTACAACTTCCCATTTCGACTCAGGAATGGGTAATGGTTGTAGAAAACCAGTTGGGAGTCTATGTTCAACCTTTACCTTTTGACATTCCCAACATTTGGCAATAAAATCAGTAACCTCTTTCTTCATGCCTGGCCAATAATATTGGATTTTGACATCCACAATAGTTTTCTGATATCCTAGGTGCCCAGCATTAGGTGCATTATGAATTTCTCTTAATATCACATTTTTCAATTCTTGGGAATTCGCAACATAAATTCTGCCCCTGTACATGAGAATTTCATCATTTTCTAGCTTGTATTCTTCAATTTTCTGCTGCAAATTACCTTGCTATAATTTTGCCACTAATTCCTTGTATTGCAAATCTAATTTTCCAACCTCTAAAATTATGTGTTTCAAATATGATTGGTACATGCTAATGGTTGTCGCATGCAATTCATGCAATCTTCTGTTGAGTGTATCAGACACTTTTTTCTCTTTCCCCTTGATATGCTTTATATCAAAGTCATATTCACATAGAAATTCTAACAATCTGCTTTGCCTAGAATTTAGAGTTGGTTGATCAAATAAGTATTTCAGACCGTTATAGTTTGTCCTCAGCTCAAACATTTTCTCCATGAGGTAGTGTCTCCATTTCCTCAAGGCATGCACTATGGTTGCCAACTCCAAATCATGAGTGGCATAGTGTATTTCATGCTCCTTCAACTTCCTTGATTTATAACATATAGCAAACCCATTTTGATTGAGGAATCCACCAAGTCCTTCTTTACATGCATATGTGCAAACAATGAAGTCTTCATTTGGGTCTACAATCCTTAGTATTGGAGCACTTTTTAATAATTGTTTCAATTGTTGGAAACTCTTTTCACAATCCAATGTCCATTGAAACTTCACACCCTTCTTTTGCATGGAAGTGATTGGGTGTGCAATCTTTGAAAATCCTTCAATAAATATCCTATAGTAGCCTGCAAGACCCATGAATGATCTGACCTCTATCACATTCTTTGGCACTGAACATTCTCTAATGGCTTCTATCTTCTCAGGATCCACTGTTATCCCATCCTTTGAAATGATATGTCCCAAATAATGAATTTGCTTTTGATAAAATGAGCACTTGCACAATTTGGAATACAAATAATGCTCCCTTAATACTTGCAAAACCATCCTCAAATAATGTTCATTCTCTTCTTCTGACTTGGAATATATAATAATTTCATCTAAAAAGACAATGACAAACTTGTCTAAATATTCTCGGAAAACACCATTCATTAAGCACATGAAAACAGTTGGTGCATTTGACAACCCAAATGGTACCACTGTGAACTCATAATGACAATACCTTGTCCTGAAGGTAGTCTTGCTGATATATTCCTCTTTAATCCTTACCTGATGGTATCCTAATCTGAGATCTATCTTGGAAAATATCTTTGCATCCTTCAATTGATCAAAAAGATCATCAATCCTTGGCAAAGGATACTTGTTCTTTACAATCACTTTATTCAGTTGTCTGAAATCAATAGACAATATTAATGTCCCATCTTTCTTCTTCATGAACAAGACTGGGGCACCCCAACGTGACACACTTGGGCATATATACCCCTTCTTTAGAAGTTCTTCAAGATGCATTTGTAACTCCCTCAATTCTGGTGTACTCATTATGTAAGGAGTCTTTGACACTGGAGCTACTCCAGGGATTAAATTTATAGAGAAATCAATATCTCTTTTTGGGGGTATTCCTGATACCTCCTTGAACACATCTTCAAAATCTTCCAGGACTGCATGATCCTCCAAATTTGGCACCTTATCTTTAGGTGTCTCTTCCACATGAGCTGCAAATATTTGACACCCTTTTCTGTAACATTTCTTTTGCTGTAATGCTGAAATTTCTCTGATGGTTACTGCCCTGGGAATTCCCTTCACTCTCCTTAGGTTCCCTTCCTCATCCAAGCAAGTAAATTCCTTGTTATGACAGTCTAGGATAACATGATGTTGGTCCAACCAATCCATCCCAATTAGACAGTCATAAGAACCTAAAGGCAATATGTTCAAATCTGCTCTGGTGTTCAGTCCATTCATGTCCATAAGACATGACTTAACCATCTCATTAAATTTTCTTTGGCTCCGGTAGCCAACTACACCAACCAAGATTTTCCATGCTTGATTCTTGGAAAATGCAAACTTTCCACCATCTTAGGATCTATATAACTATGACTATCTCCCGAATCAATTAAAATAGAAATGGTTTGGTTGTTAATCATACCTTCCACTTCAATCATATGTGACTGATACTCTGCTTGCTTGTTGTCTAGGTCTGCATAGATCCTTGGTACATTTCTTCCCATGTCCTTCATTGTTTCAGCTTGTTGTACATTGTGAACAGTCCTCGCTTTTTCACCTCTGTGAGGACAATCTATGAACTTATGATCTCCTTTACAACCCCAACATTGAATAGGTGGTTGCCTTAGCCTTTGACCCCCTGCCTCAATCATTCTGTGTTCTCAAAGTTGGTTGTCCCTGAGGATTATTTCTAAAGAACGGTGGCTTAGTCCCCTTCTTCCTCTGATCCATATTGAATTTCTTCTTGTATTCCCAATCTTTTTGTAAAGTTGGCCTTGCTTTTTGTTGATCATATAGGCATTTAGATTGCCTTATGGTCTCCTCCAATGTCTTGGGATCATCATATTGTATTGTGTCACTGATAAATGATGGCAATCCACTCAAATACCTCTGAATCTTAACTGTCTCATCCTTGATGAAAGAGACATACTTCAGCAGTTCTAAAAACCTTCTCTCATATTCATCTATGGTCATACTCCCAAGCTTGATTTCAAAGAACTCTTTCATTTTCTTGTCATAGTATCTTTTAGTCAAGTATTTCTTCTCAAAATACTTCTTGAATTCCCTCCAAGTAACACTTTTCTCTTTAATGCGTTGCACCAACAAAAGTTGATACCACCACATGGATTCCTTTCCCTTGAGTTGATAGATAGCAATTCTACTTTCTGCATGAGAAGAATAATTATGCAATTGAAAATACTTTCTCATGCCCGGTAGCCATGTCTCTGCATCTTCATCCTTCTTTTGCTCACCATCAAATGTAGGAGGTTTGATTTTGTTCATTTCTCCTCATATCTCATCCACCCCAGACACCTTATAATTCCTAACAGGGGATGGACTTGAGTTGTTGTGTGCCCTCTTATTGGAATGCCTCAGGGAGTGACGGTGATGTCTGCTAACACTTATGGTTCTTCTTTTCTCATCAGGAGACTTGTGACTTCCTGATTTGCTTGAGCCACTCTCCTTATCCAATTTCTTCTCTATTATGTTCAAGCTCTGCAATAAATTCATGTTGAAGTCATCATGATTCTCCTTGGCTCTCATAATCCTTTAATTATCATCTTTATGGATTTGGACATCCTTCTACAAATTTTTAATAGTCTCTACCATATTCATGTTTTCATCCCTTCCTTCTCCATGTCCATTAGAGTTTGTTCCTTCAATGCCCAAATGGACATCCATCCCTATGATCTAATATTCTTGGTTTTAAGTCCCCTATGCCTCTTCCATTCCTATGGAATCTTCACTGATCCTGATCTGATCTATTTTTTTTAACTCTGCAAAATGTGCAGCCAACAAAACTTTGTCAGACTAAATTGTTTTCAACAATTTCATAAAAAATATGAACCATTCTGGTGAAATAATTTATAAGAATTATTTCTTCTGATTTCCAGAAAAATTGAATGCATAGATCAATTTTATGGGTAAATATTTATATTCTAATTTCCAACACCTTTCCAACGCCTACTCCCATGCTCAATTCCGAGTCTTGAGCAGAAAGTTATGGTTATTTGAAAATTGTCAATTAATTTTTCTATTCACTCTTCAACTTGGCGCAACTTTGCATTGTAATTATGAATTTTTGCACCAACTCCATTGTATTTTTCATAGGATCTCATCTAGGTTTCTTAATACACATATTAAGGACACTCTTTCCAATTTTCACCTTTTTCTGGGTCTTTGGCTGCTAGTTACAGATTGTTGAAGTTCTAGGCCAATTTGTGTTTTTTGTCTGGAATGCTACATGTATATTATTTGTCATATTAAACATATTTAACATGCCCATAACTTTAATTCAACTCTGTGAATGTCTTCTATGGTTCAATATATTTCCATTGACTGCTCCTGCGCCTCAATCTGATTCTAGAGCAGAAAGTTATGGCTCTTGGAAGGTAGATGGGTCTTAAAATTTATCCTCCACTGTTTGTGTTGTAACTTTCTCATAAAAGCTTCGTTTGACGAACAGTTTAAACCATTAGAAAGATCTCTCTGAGCTCTTTTATTTCAGATGTAGAGATATAATGTCCCATTAGAAAGATATCTTCGAGCTCTGTTCTCGTGGTTTTTGCGTTGCTAAAAACACTCTTTAGGGCCTAAAAAACATGTTGCAAAAAGATGACGTACAAACAGTGTAAAATATGGCGGAAATTCGTTGGTTTTTTGTTGTTTTTCACCATCCAAATGACTTCTCATGCAAAATTTCAACTTGTACACCCATATTTACCATGCGCAGCAACACCAAAAGGTAAATCATGCTCTGCACACCTATAACCACTGTGCATCACTTCTCTATCGTGCCAATAACTTGTGCGCACTACTTTTGTGCCACGCACCAATATCTACTGCGCAAAATTTTGGTTCTCGCACTATTACTTGTTGCGCGCACTTTTTTTATCACACGCTAATATTCCACGCACATTTCACTCTACGTGCTACACCATGCCAAAGTTTAGTATGCCCCCACCGCGCACCAATACTCTGCACGCACCATTAACTAAATTGTCGCACGACAACATATACTCACATTGCGCACACACCAACCAAACTCCTATGTGCTTTGCCAATACTGTGCACACCACATGCAATGCTAAATTTAGTGCGCACACCAACATTTTTCTGCGCGGTGCCAAAATTTAGCGCGTGCATCCGCACACCAACATTTTTCCGTGTGGTGCCAAAATTTAGCGCGCGCGCCCGTACGCCAATATTTTTCCGTGCAACACCAAAGTTTACATATCACAAGCTTTTTACTGTGCATCATGCATTTTTAGTGCACCCAACTATGCACATTCATCTTTATGTGCATCAATTCCTCATGAATTTCGCTGTAGAAATTGGGGCTTTTTTCCTCCATTCTTACATAGACATTCTGCAACTATGAAATTTGTTCAATTTCACCTCGATAAAACCCGTTTAACCTATGCAACAACAAATCGTTGTAGGTTGACATTTCTGGAACGAATTTACCCAAAATCAATTCACGAATTGAGAATTTTAATTACTAAATTCACTCCTTATGTCATGGCTTCACTGTAACTTCAAATTCGACCCATTCTAGATCCGAATTTTGCTACAACAGATATTAAATCAGGAATATCTCTCCGCTTGGCCAAATTTCTCAATTTTCCCATGAATTTAACAACAGAAATTAGGGATTTTCCCAATTCCGCGTCGTTGTTTCTAAATTTACCATGGACGTTCTGTGATTTGAAATTTGGGCACACCGAAATCAATCCTCTATGAAATTTTGCTTCAACTCAACTTTCTTGGCCCATCAAGGCTCAGTATTGAAAACTGAAGGTTTGATACCATATTGTAACATCCCTGACCAACCAAGTCAACCACGATACACGAGAGAAACTCTTTCATTCTCTCTGCGGAACATACTATAACATACCCAGCATCCAACTGAGCTATGCCACATAAATTTTTCGAACTGCCTTCAATTTCAAACATATACACACAGAACTCTTGCGAAAATTTATATAAAACATAAACAGACAAATACATTATGTAAATGCACGGATTCATGCTGAAGTAACAGTAAACATAGACATGCAACATATACAGGAAATACCCATAAACATACAGACAATTATAACCACGCATAGGATAAACCCATAAAACTGAACACGTAAATAATAATGCATCATGTAAATTTATCACACAATTGGCACTTCTCTTGGTAAGAATATCACCAACTACGTGCAGACCTTCCATGAACCTCCCATCCGTAGACCACACTGCTCATCACTCCCAACAATGGATCACCCCCGAGCTGGGACTAAACTCCACCCAGGTAAAGGGATTCCTAACCAGGCTAATGGCTCATAAACAATAGGAAAGACTCCATCACAGGTGCCAACTCAAACTAACAACCTACAGTCTCTCATTCCCCACATGCCTATCCCACCCCAGGAAGTGTGTCCCTTCTCTTCTCAACAATCCTTCGGTTGCCCCACTTCCTTTTCGGGCTTCAGCAACAGGTCGGATAGGAAGTCTCAGAGCCCTGTAAATTTAGTTTATCACCTTCAAGAAATCAATTCCCAACAATTCTCTCACCCAGAGAATTGCTCATGGGCCTGACAACCCACCTCTTCAATATCCCACAGGCCTAACAACCCGCTTCTTCAGTCCAGCTCCCAAGCTAACCAGCTACACAAAACAGTTATGGTATGGATACCAGTTTAAGTACAGTGACAGGAAGGTATGAAGGATAACTGACTGCCTAAGTGGAAAATGGTCATGGAATCATGGTTGAATGATGGACGGAATGATGGAAAATGAACTAAGTCCAAACTATATGTATGCATGTCCCCAACTTGACACTTGTCATGTTGGGAGCTACTTTGACCCACTTGTCCCCATCTTTAGAACTTAGGATAAAATAATTATCCATACTTTATACTTTAAGAAATATTAATATAATATTCCATTTTGGCTTAAGCTCCCTTTCCTTAACTTTTAGCCCCCACCCTTTCCCTAACTAGTGGAGTTTAGTCCCCCATACTCTTTTATCATGGTCGGTTTGCACACAGTGATGTATTTTATATTAATGTTGAGACATATACAAAAGTAGGCGCACTGGCCTTTAACATCTAGGCTCTCCGACCTAATAATCATAAAACTGGCTCACCAACCTATAAAACAAAGGCTCCCTGGCCTAAAAATCGTGCGCGCTTAAGTTGTTGTGCGCAGTATCCTGGAATGTGCACATTTCCTCATTTTACTGCGCACACTATGCCATGAAAGGTGCATACAAAATGTTATCAAACAACTCACTAGCTTAAGTACATTTTCATTTACATTACAATTGGGTTCGGCCTGGGGATATTACATTTTAAAGCTTTGAACATAAATAAGAAAGCGTCACCCACTGAGACAACGACCCGGAGATGTAGGCGAGATTTTCGAACTTTGTTATCAACTTCTCTTGTTATGGTTTGTTGTTCTTCATGCTTATGTTCAGATCTGTATATTGCTTAGTGGTTGCTATGTTTCCTCTTTCATTCTTCCTGTTTCATTAGTTTCCTAAATGGTAAAATAACTCATGCTTTAATAACTCAACCATTGTCATTAAAAGATCTTTTCGGATCAAGTGGTATCAGAGCTAGTTGACGGTTGGTTTTTGAGTTTGCATGATTACGAGGGAAAAGTTGAATCGTGGTGAAGGCGAGCTTGTTGAACAGAATCCAAAAATTAGATTGAGAAAGAGAACTTATCAAAGTGAGAAGATGGCATTAGAATAGGGACTTTCTCATGATGAGAAAGATTTTCGAAAAACTTTCTTCGCTATGTTGGAGACGATGAAGGTTCTATATGAGTATTACTTGGAACAAAAGAGGTTGGTTCTTGGTGAATCTTCAAAAGTCAAAAGTGAAGAAGGAGAGGATCCTCCTCAAATTCCTCCTTCACCTCCTTCTTCTCCATCATCTTCTTATTATTCAAGTTCAAGTTCTAAATCCACTGCAAGAAAGCATGTCCATCAACATAAACATGAAATTCCTTTACTTAAGCTTGATGTAAAATTTGAATTACCCATGTATGATGGTGAAGTTAATGCAGAGAGGCTTGACAACTGGGTCAGATAGATGGAGGGTTATTGCAGTGTGCAACAAATCAAATATGAGGCCACTCAAATCAAATTGGCATCGCTTCGATTTGCAGGCACAACACTCATCTGGTGGCAAAGCAAGTTGCAAAATGGAACACAACAAGTGGGTAATGTATTTCCATCATGGAAAGTTTTTGTTTCTGCACTTAGAAAGAAATTCTATCCTTTGGGTTATAAAGATAAAGCTTTAATTGAATGGTGAGCTCCTAAACTAAGAAAAGGACAAACAGTGCAAGAATACACCGATGGATTTCGTAAGATGGCATTGATGTTAGATATTCCTTTACATACCCAAGAAACTCTTATGAAGTATATAGGAGGTTTACCCTCACATATTCGTAACATTGTATTCATGTTTGTACCTACTAATCTTGATGAGGTTTATGTTCAAGTTACATACATTGAGGTAGGGAAAACAGGGGTTGGTGTATCAGGGGAATCATCTTCAAGGAAAGAGGACAAAACGAAGTGGAATGGAAAAAAGGAAAATTCAGTGGCAAGAAAGGAAGAGAAGCCCTCTTGCAAGCATTGCAAGAAAGAAGGGCATGGTGAGGACCATTTTTCTCAATTGCATCCCGAGAAGAGACCGAAGTGGTTCAAAGAAAGGAAAGGGAGGCAAACAGTTGCAGCAACAACACGGCCAACAGACTTGGGATCGGATTCAGGTGATGAATCAAAAATCTCATTGGTTGGTTTGAAAGGTAAAATTGGTGATGGATTTGATTCTTGAAGTAAATTGTTTCACTTAAGGGTCATTATGAGGCATACTAAGGTCGACACATTGATAGATAGTGGATCTCAATCTAACTTGATTTCAGAAGAAATGGTTAAACAATTGGGATTAAACACTCAGATGCATCATAAGCCTTACACACTTAAATGGATAAGCAACAATCATCAATTGCACATAACAAAGAAATTCACATTAAAGTTTGCAATTTCATCTAATTTTGTGGATGAGGTAACATGTGATGTGGTGCCACTCAATGAATGTGGAATGGTCTTAGGCAGTCCTTATTTGTATGATCGCAAAGCAATCTTCTACAGGGAACATATTCAATATCACTTAATCAAAGCATGCAAAGAATATGTGGTACATGCTCATCATTTAAAAGAAAATCAATCTCTTCAAACAATGGAACAATTAAGAAAGGCGGCTCATGCAAGCAACACACCTATAATTGTTTCAAATCAAGTAATTGATCTTAAGAAAGAACATGAGATGATTGTAGAATGAAAGATCAATCACACTTTGCTTCAAGATAAGCTTATGTCGTGCAAATACTACAAACATATTAGCTCATTTGCAGTCATATTTCTGATGTTATCATTAGTAATTTTGTCAACATGGATGATAGTGTCTTCAGTAAGATGTGATAGAGTACAAGTGGCTAACAATATGTTGTCAGTTATCATGGTTGTTTTACAGTTGATCTTGATGAGACAGGTGCACATGACAAAGTTTAAAGACAGGGAACAAGTGGGGTGGCCTATCCCACACTTGGTGACTGGTCATTAACCTTTTCGAGGAACAAAAGGTCTTTAGTGGGGAGTTGTGATCCAAAATTGGATCTCAAGACCAAAATGGGTCCAGGAAGGCCTAAAAATCAAAGTGCTCAAAATGGCTTCAAAATGGACATGTGTGTAGGCCTCGTCGATACAAACCCAACGCAACTTGAACAGGATCAAACGAAATTCGTATGCAAAAGATATCGCAATCTGTTCATTTGGCCAAATAAGAAAAAAAATGTTGACTGTACAGTTTGTACAGTGTTGACGTGGCAGCTGACTGTACAGGCCGTACGACCGTACAGATGACATGGCAGGGTGTGTTGGCATTAACGTGGATGAGTCATATCATGACACATGGTACCACTACAAGGGTGACACGTGGCATGGGCTGACATGAAAGGTATAGTTGGCATGAGCTGACGTGGCAGTGAGTTGGCAGGTTGCTGATTGGGAATGACAACTGACAGGTGGATGAATCAGTGTATGACATGTGGCATTGTAATTGGTGAATGGTAAGGTGCCATGTGGCCGAGTCATCGGATGCCACGTGGCACCCATTTCTTCGTTGGTTATATTGGCAAAATTATGGAGTCAACGGGAATCGACCCCATGACCTCTGGTCCAGGCGGTGAGCGGTTTGGTAGGGCTGGGATAGCCAACCCACTCATGGTGTTCCTTGTTATACAATGTGAAAATGTTATATTTAAAGTGTAAGGGTTGTTTGTCGGGCAGAGTAAATGGTTGGGGCCTAGCCCCAGACCTCAATACAAATCTACCATATGACTACACCATATAACCCAGCCTTTATTGTTTTCTGCGCACAATTATTTCATGTCCCACATCCCCTGCTACCACATGATCACGGCATATGACCGGACGTTGGATCTTGTTTTTTGGTGCAGATTTAAGGGATTAGCCCCGGTCAGTCAGGCTAGCCCACCGACCAGGGGCATAACCATGGGCTACATCGTCGGGGGCCAACTACCTATATTAGCGCATGGAGTATAGGGACAGGTCCATATGGCCACTACACATGACCAGGATCCAAATAGCAAGGGGGCCAGCGCTCCAGGTATTAGCTCCAGGCCACATGGAGGCACTCCATAGGACCAGGAGCTCGCAAAAAAAGGGGTTGCTCCCTACATATTTGCAAAAGTGGGTTTTTATACTATGTTATTTGATTTTCATTGATTTTCTCAGCAATTTTGAGAGATATTGGTCATTTTTGGAGGATCTTGGGCCCATTTTGAAGCCAGATCTTGGGGGGAAGTTGGGATTTTGTTACCCACTTCAATCCTATATAAACTAGAGGTTCTTAAAGCCATGATGGAGGTTCATAACATGTACATGATGAAGATTTTCCAAGCCAAATCCATTTTTATGCAGGGCAATGTTACCCATGATTTTGGCCATCTTGATGGTGTATTGATGATGGTGAACTCAGGCTCCTAATAAGAACTTTCTCCTGAGAAAAGTGATATTCATCTCTTCCCAGAAAACATATTTTTGAAGAGAGTTCGCATGTTTCTTATATCCTAGGGTGCGAGAATGACCCATTCTCGCAGGCTGCCTTCAACTAGGGTGTGAACTTCTCGCATTGTGCTACATAGCTAGGGTGCAAACTTGTTCTTAAGCTTGCAAAAAGATGAAGTCTCGATGTTTCTAGAAGGGAGTCTTCTAGAGAATGGGTTGGCATTCGAATGGTTATCATTTTATTGGTTTCACTGATTTGGTGGGATCATTCTTATCCAAGTAACCATCTCATCATCTCCTATATATTGATGGGATTCTCATGGAAAAGGTTAAGCAAGATTAATTGGAGAATTGTGTGAAGGACCTAGCTTGAACAGAATCTTGGAGACTCTAGCAAGTCTATCAAGAGGAGTCAGATCTTCTTCATACAAGGATCGAGCAAGTGTGTGTGTTGGAACCAAGAGCCACCGAAAGGAAGCTTGCGACATCAAGGCGATCAGGTTGTATCTTCTACTTTCAATTAATGTGATACAGTGGCATGTCCTTTTCCCATAAAGTCATTATTACTTTATTGTGTAATTCCTTGATCATACACATAAGTTGACGATTGAACATATTTTTCTATCTTCACTTTGGTTGGTTTGTGTTGTCTTGATTTTGACCTCACGAGAGCATCGGAGCGAAGCAGGAGAAACATAGACCCTAGGAAGCGATACAAAGGTATGTCATTTGTTCCTCCCGACTAGCTAATACAGTGGTCATAACTTAGGGAAAGAGTCATGTCCTGTCCTGTTTTGTTCTAGATCTAGGTGGATCTAGGGAGATCTGTTAGTGTTCGCACCTACCGATTAGTCCGATAACAAAATTGGCGACTCTGCTAGGGAACAACCCGTTTTCTTTGTGGTTTTTGGTGTTTTTCCTTGGCCATTTTCTCTTGCCTTACCTTTCTCCATTTCTATCAATCTCTAAGTCGTCAGGACACCTTGATAGACCCTTTGGGTCCAGAAGCCCCCTCGAATTTTTTGTCTTTTTCCAAAAATTTGCTTAGTTTCAGACATTCTCGCACTGAAACCCACGGTGGCCTGCGAGAATACTTTGAGTTCTCAATTTGATTTTAGGTCCAGTGCGAGGTTCTCACACTCTTCTCAAAGCTAGCCTGCGAGAATGACTAATGGATAGCCTGCGAACCCTCTTCTCAAAATTTTAAATTAAAGATTTTTGCATGTTCAGCTGCCCAGATCAGTATAGGTGCCTGAAAATAACTTCTTGGACCATTGATTGATGTTTTCTTGTCTTCGAATTTTGTGCACGATCAGTCTTAGGAAATCAAAGACTCTTCCTGTCCATTTTTTCTTGACTTTCATCTCTTGGCTTTTCTTGGCAAAGATATACTCTCTGATTTTGGAATCTGAGTGCTTGTTTGTTTAAGAACCGGCAATCGGTTGAAAGTTGGGATTCTTTGTCTTTCTCATTTGCTCGTTATTTGGAAGATTACTTTTCCTATGCAATTGAAAAGACTAGCTTTGTTTGCTTGTCATTTTTGTTTCCATTGAAAGATTGGTTTGGGTTTTTGTTTCTTGCTTGTTCATTAGTTTTTGGTTTTCCTCACTTTCACCATCATGGTGTAGGTCCTTTTTGAAAAGTGAAAAACATTTTTCTTTCAAAAGCATTTTGGTCTTCGAAAATATTGAAAATCATTTGTTGAAATTATTGAAAAAGAAACAATAGAGAATTGTTATTATTGCGTGATTCATTGACAATTGCATTTTAAAGGAAATTGTGTATCGTAGTTCAAGATTGGTTCGGAAAACTTCTCTTTCCCTCCAGTACATAGGATTCATTGAACGAAAATTGATATATTTCATTCCTATCTATGCATCGTTGGGTCAGAGTCTCATACAATATCAATTTCATCTCTGCTTCCTTTGAGTAACAACAGCCCTTAATAACATTGCGCAATTGTAAAATTTAACTAGTAACTCTTTTCTAGGGCTCTATTACACCAACATTTAGCTAGGCTAGCGCTTTGGAATAAGTAGAGAGATACACTCTCCAAAGCACAAAACACACGATAGAATCTTATGTTAAGGAGTGTCAAATTCCATTTACAACATTTTGTCCTGGGAAGCCCTTCTCACACAAGGGTCAAACTCGAGGTCGCATTGATATTGACAGAGTTACTCACCCTGCTTTGTTGATGTCAGTGTAGAGATTGCACGTATTACGGGGGTCACTTGGAGGTATACCCACAATGATGAGTGGAAGCCTATTGAGTTGATTTCGGACAAGATACCCTGCCCTTGCGTGTGGATCGGACTTTCGACTGTCCCCCCAGGATTTATTGTAGTCGGTGGTAACCTTAGCGACCTATCTTTCTAGGGTCCTACACAAGGTGAATGTGAAGGGGCAAGTCTTCACGGTACCTGGAATCGACGTTGGCCAAACTCACTCGGGCTCCTTGGAGGGTATAGCCACGATTATGTGTGGGAGCTTGCACCAGGGTGTAAGTTCATTAAGCAAGTCGTCAGCGTAACTTTTCCACCCTAGCCCAGCCCCTTCTCGTCTCGTTGTTGCAACGTTGGATTTCATCACCAACTAGTGACTTCAGAATTAGAACGTCTTGTTTGCTTGGTATTGTTTCCTAGATTTTGTTTACTAGCGTTTGTTGTTTGTTTACCCAAGTTGACCATAAGATTTTCTTCGTAAGTTTGTAACTCGTTCACAATAGATCCTCCACGTTGTTCACATAGAATGCAGGGTTTATCTCCAGAACATCTGGAAGGTTCTCAACCCCTACCTACAAGCTCACCTGAGGGCTCTCCTCAACAGAGTGAAGTCCAAGATGTTACCACGCCACAAGTGGAACGAATCAACTCTCTAGAACATTTCCGAATTACCAATACTCGAGAGGAATTTCGACTTCACCCTGATTCTGAGAGACAAATTATGCGAGTGAATTCGTCCGGAGACTTAGTTGTTGTGTCTTCTGGATCACCGATTGGACCCTTTCCAGGAATAGAGGGCCAAGATCCTTTTTGGTCTACGAGCGTTTTTAGATGGGACCTTTTTGGTGCAGGATCAAGTGTTGAAATCACCGTCTCACCTGTGCTCTCCGAAACTTCTAACCCAGACACAGTACCATTTACTACTGCCTATTATTTTCCTGGTACAGACGCCCCACGATATGACCACATCTTGACCATCCCTATAGAAATGGCCCATTACAGAGATACTATGAGTATTCACACCGGGATTACCGCGGTTAGTAAATCCCCCATCGGCACACCGCTCACGCCCAGTATCACCCCGACACTACCGCCTGGATACCGTGCGTTGAATGCTTCCATTCCCACTCCTACGCAAACCCCATCTGGCACTCCTGGTAGTCCTTCTTCTTCTGGGCACTCTCTTCCCGGTTTCATTCCGACACTTCCTCAACCCCCTTTTGGAGGAACTTTCTTGTCCTCCACTGGCAGTATTAATCCTAGTGGCACTATTCTGTCATTCACACCAAACTACCAGATTCTCGTTGGTGGACAATTTCACCAAGGAGGTTTGACTCAACCCCCCCTTGGCGGGAAAATTCCTATCGGAATGCAAATCTCAATTGGAACACTGGCCCCAATTGGAACACAACCCCCGATTGGAGGACAAACCCCACCTTATGGACAAAACATACCTCCATCCTTGGCCCAGTATTGGAATCATCTGATACACCATACTCCTCAATCGACTGGGGGGAAACAGCTTCCAGTTTCATCCATGATACCCCCTAGTATAGGCCAACCATATCCAGGTACGTCCAATCCTATTTGGGGCTCGAATGCTCAAACGCACGTCCTTGTTCAAGGATAAAATCCCATGAGCTACTTTCCTCTACAACCACCACTGAATCTTCCTGGGTCTTCACATTATATGCAGACTGCTTATGGTCCTACTAGTTTTCCGATGGGGCTTCCTCCCCAAAGCCACCAGTAATCGCATGTGAATCGACAGTTACCCTTCTTGCCACTTTGGATCTCCCAGACTTGTCAAGGATTTTAAATGATCCAATTCATCACTCTCCCCAATGGCCCTCTATACCATCCAAGCTACCATCGAGCATCCCTAAATTCGACGGAAAAGAAGGAGAGGACCCGAACAATCACGTCATGAATTTTCACCTCTGGTGCTCATCCAAATCTTTGATGGATGACTTTATTCATTTACGTCTTTTTCAACGGACCCTCACAGGTTCTGCTGCGAAGTGGTATATAGAATTACCACGAGGTTTCTTTGCTGACTTCAACACCCTAGCCATGGCCTTCCTCACCCACTACCAGTTACCAATCCGTTATGAAATGGGGACCAAGATTTTGAGTTCTTTCAAACAAAACAAAGCCACTCGTATATCCAATCACATTCATGAGTGGCGATGGAGACGACGTCTCATCAAACTCAAACTCCCTGATCAGTTGCTGGCAGAGTGGTTCACAAAATCATTTGTGAACGACATAGGTCGAGACATCGCCATGGGTGGAGTGGTCATGGAAGAGCAGTCCATAAGTCGCGCTCAATACCTTGACCTCGTTTACTCACAAACGGGTACCCTTTATGACTTATTACCTAATGCACCTCGTCCTTCCACTTCCTCCACTTCAACTACTCCAGTTGCTTCTCATGTAGCCAATGGTGTGATTGGCACTTTCCATGCGCAACCACATTCCGCCTCAAGCACCAACCCCGAACCTGCTTCTTCTAATGTTCAAAATGGTCCGTCTCCTACCCCTCCCACCGAAAAGACTTCTGAGGTAAATGCAGTTCAATCTACCCCAGACGGTAAAAACAAATCCAAAAAGGGAAGGGGTAAGAATAAGGAGGACAAAAATACTTCTCAAGCAGAGTGAACCAAAAATCCACCTGTTGATGATAGGGATAAGCGCAAACCTCGATACCCTTGTCTTATCTGTGGAGATGATCACTACATGAAGGATTTCCCACGATGCGTCGAGGTCACTAAGTTCCTTCAAGGAGCCTTAAAACCCCCTGCTCCGGTTGTTTTGTCCCAACCCTTCCCGTCTCAACAACAGGCCCAATTGGTCATTCATGACCAACCCTCACCTTCTACTACATCCTATGTATATATGTGTACTGGCGATTCAAAACAGAATGACATTGCACTCACCACTTGAGCCAAAGATTATTATTCCTCTAAAGAGAAGGTTGATGACCCACCTCGTTCATTGGTACAACCCTCTCCCATGACTCCACCTACCAACGGTCCTCTTCACCTCGAACGACCAAGACTTGACACAGTTCTTTGACCCCTGCCAAAGGGTGTCATTTAGAAATCAGCTTTCAATCCTCATGCTCGTGCTGCCCAGAACTACAACATTGTTGAAGATCTGGCCCAAGCACCTTATGCGATGTCAGCCCTCGAAGTCCTTCAATGTTGTCCCACACAACGGAAGGAACTGTTGAAAGATATCGGTGGAATCGACCCGACGGATACAAATTTAATAATTTTTGACTTGGAAGATCACATTCCAAGGTTACCCCTCAACTCGCGTTCCAGATCCAAGTGATTGTCTCTGACAAAAACATTTGTCGAACCGTTATCAATGAGGGTGCCTCGACGTGTGTCATGTCTCTTACTTGCTGGAAAGCCATTAGCTCTCCCTCTTTGAATGAATCCCAGAACACTCTCAAAGCCTTCAATGGCTCCGGTTTTAAGCCCTACGGTGTCCTTCGTTAATTGCCCATCATGTTAGAAGGAAAAATGGTCCAAGTCGAAGTGGAAGTCTTTGACGCTCCTCTTGATTACAATATTCTTCTTGGCCACAGCTGGATCGATTCCATGCGCACAGTTGTGTCGACCCTTTTCGTGTGGTACGTTTCCCACATCAAGGGAAGGTAGTCACCGTCGACCAATTAGCCTTCTTCAACTCAGATACCCGTACTAGCAACATATCGTTCATCGCTAAAACCCCACCAGGTTATGAGCACGTCGGTGTAGGCCTTCTCAAAGACTCTTCGTTAATGGGTACTTTCCCCATTCCACCACCCGATGTTCCACGCTCTTCCGTTGCTTCAATCAACATGATCTCCACCTCGATTCATGGAATTCCTGCATCTCACGACCCATGGATGGTACCTGACCCTGGAGATCATCTTCATTATGGT
Source organism: Picea glauca (assembly GCA_000966675.3). Taxonomy (NCBI): domain Eukaryota; kingdom Viridiplantae; phylum Streptophyta; class Pinopsida; order Pinales; family Pinaceae; genus Picea; species Picea glauca. The sequence continues at coordinate 698,482 of JZKD02S1673821.1, forward strand.
GACGAAATGTCGTTAAGTCTGGTCGAATCCGCTTATCAGGTCATTTAATCAGAAACCCCTTCTACCCCCTCTCTTGGTGAGTTATCTCCAAATCCCTTCCATGTTATTTCTCCCACAGACAAGATGATCATGTCTGTCATGGAGGACACCCCTTGGGACGATGGACATCATCGTTCCATCCTCTTCCTGGAGCAACATACCATCAAGAACTACCAATAGATCTCGACCCCGTCGACCGTTGTCGTCATCTCAATCGTTCCCGAGTCCACACACGATGTGTTTTCTGAAGGGAACTTAAGCAATATCTCACCCACTATTCCCCTCGACATATCCATCAAACCTGGAATTGTCGAAAATGTCCATATCGAAGCTTCGTGTTGCCCTGACGAAATCGTCACCTACACATCCTTTTTCAAAGAGTTTTGTGACATCTTCGCCTGGAGCTATGAAGAAATTCTGGGTATCGACCCCGACATTGTGATACATGAGATCAAGACATACCCCGACACTAAACCCATCCGGCAATGCCTTTGTCTAGTTCACCCATGTAAAGTGGCTGCTATCAAACTCGAAGTCGAGAAACTTCTCAAAGCCGACTTTATTTACCCGGTGGCCCTCACTGACTAGGTCTCCAATCTTGTCTCGATCGAAAAAAAACAAGGCACAATCCGTGTATGCATTGATTATAGGGATATCAACAAAGCTTGTCCCAAAGACAACTTTCCTACCCCCTTCATCGATCAGATTGTCGACGATTGCGCCGGAAGTGAAATCTTCTCTCTGATGGATGGTTTCTCCGGGTATAATCAAATCAACATTGTTCCTGAGGATCAACATAAGACTGCTTTTATTTGTCCTTGGGGCACTTTTGCCTATCGGAAACTCCCCTTCGGTCTCAAGAACGCTGGCGCAACTTTTCAACGCACTATGTCTTATGCCTTCCATGATATCAAGCACATCGTGCAACCATATCTGGACGATTTACCCTCTCACTCAATGCGCCGAGTCGATCATCCAACCCACCTCTGAGCCATTTTCGTCCGCTGTCGGTTTTATCGTATACGCTTGAATCCTCACAAGTGTGTTTTATGCGTGGAATCGGGCCGACTTCTAGGCTTTATTGTTTCGCGTCAAAGGATCAGGGTAGATCCTTTAAAGGTTGAGGCGATCCTTAATCTCCCTCCTCCTTCTACACTTCATCAGTTACAAAGTTTGCAGGGGAAAGCAAACTTTCTTCGTCGTTTTATCCCAAATTACGTCGAGATAACTCGTGGATTTATGCGGCTCCTAAAAAAGGGGTCCGATTTCGTATGGGATACCATCGCAAACAAATATTTCGAAACTTTGAAATTGTCCCTAACATGTGATCCACTTCTCTTTACCCCCGATTACAGACGTGATTATTTTCTCTACCTTGCAGCCTGGGATTACACCATTGGTATGGTTCTCGTTCAAGAGGATGATTTTAATGATGAACATGTTATCTATTACTTGAGTCAAAGTCTAACGCCTACCGAAACCAAGTATTTACATGTCGAAAAACTGGCCTTGGCAGCCGTCCAAGCCGTCCAATGCTTCCGGCACTATATCCTCTCTCGCAAGAATACAATGATTTCTAACTGCAACCCTATGCAACACATTCTCACACGTCAATTGCTAGGGGGGAAATACTCCAAATGGATCGTGATACTCCAGGATTTTGACTTGGAATTTGAACGTGCCAAGTCCATGAATTCCTTAGTGTTTGTTGAGTTGATATGCGACTTTCCCTATTCTGAAACAGAAAATGTAGCAGTTGATTCATTACCCAATGAATCCCTTTTCCTCATCAGCTCTGGTGATCTTTGGTATGGAGATATCATCATATATCTCCAAACCCAGACTTTCTGGCCAACTTTGTCTAGTACTAACCAACATCGAATATGCTACCAAGCCCGTCAATATATTATCCTCGGGGATACTCTTTATCGTTGGGGGATTGACTCAGTTTTTCGACGCTGCCTAATGTTCGATGAAGCCGAGAAAGCTCTGAATGATTGCCATTCTGGAGCTTGTGGTGGTCATATGTCTGGGTATGCTACTGCCCAGAAGATCTTACGAGCATGGTATTTTTGGCCTTCTTTATTTAACGACTGCATAATCGCCGTTCAAAAATTCCATGCTTGCCAGACCTATAATCATAAGATACGGTCACATCCCGCTCCTCTTCACCCTGTGGTCTCTGTTGGTCCCTTTGCGAAATGGGACATCGATTTCATGACATGTCACCCCCACTCGGTCGGGGGGCATGGATACATTATTGTAGCCATAGATTACTTTACGAAATGGGCCGAGGTGATGCCGACATTTGACAACACTGGAAAAACTGTAGCATTATTCATTTTTAATCACATCATAGCTCATTTTGGTGTTCCCCAGGCTATCGTCACTGATCATGGTAGCCACTTTCGAAACTTCATGATGTCCGAACTTACTGAAAAGTTGGGTCTTCGCCATGAAAACTCAACGCCCTATTATCCACAAGCCAACGGCCAAGTCGAAGCAATTAACAAAGTTCTCATAACCATGCTCTGATGAATGATAGGGATTCACAAAACAAGTTGGCACACAATGTTGTTCTCTACATTGTGGGCTTACCGGACATCCGTCAAGTCCGCTACTGGGTTTACACCTTTCCGGTTAGTCTATGGTTTGGAAGCCATTCTCCCGATCGAATGTGAGATACCCTCTTTAAAACTAGTTGTTGAACTCCTACCAAACACTTCTGTTGAGGAAGAACTTCTATTATATCTTATGCGATTAGACGAAACTCGACGCGATACTACCCTAGTTATAGAAACTCAAAAAAAACGTGTCAAGGCCCAATACGACAAACATGTCAAACCTTGCATTTTCTCCGAAGGAGATCTTGTTCTCCTCTATGAACAAGATCGAGATATGCTAGGAGCTGGAAAATTTGAAGCCATGTGGCGAGGTCCTTATATCGTTAGATGAGTTTTGGAAAAAGGGGCTTATGAGTTAGTAGATTACGATGGTATCCCTTCGAGTGAACCCATAAATGGGTTGTAGTTGAAGAAGTATTATGCATAAGATCACCTGTGCACGAGTACCTGTATTTTTATTGTATCATACTTCTTGTGTGTTACTGTAGCTTGCTTTTGTCGTTATCTGGTCTCTGCCCTTATGTGACGTTGTGTTTGATTTCCATATGTCGGAGTCTTCGCTACCCTACATTGACTTTGCTGATGGTGCTAGCCGTAGTACTCAGAACCTTGCTTCTGCTGCATGGGCAATTTACGCCCCTACGAACGAACTTGTCTCCTTACGAGGTGTGTGTCTCGACCGTGTGACCAACAATATTGTAGAGTATAGCACCGTTATCGAATTGTTGATTGATGCTAACTCCCTCGGAATCCGTCATTTGGTTGTGCGACTCGATTCGCAGCTCGTAGTACTACAGTTAAGTAATGTCTATACTATTCGAAGTACTACTTTGTTATGGGTGTATTTGCGAATTCACCTCTTGGAACGTTATTTTGATTATATTGAATATCAACATATTCATACAAGTCTAAATACATTAACTGATGCATTAGCTAACTATGTATTAGAAAGACATTTGGGTCATTTATAAATCAATCACATCAATTTTCACACAACACAAGATAAATCGGTAGAAGTCGTCTGTATATATAATGATCAAAAGAGTTTTTACAAAAAAGTTATGTCCGAGGACCAAAATTTCAAAATCTGAAGCTCATAGCTTCTACAAAGTGACGTCATGGATGACGTTCACGGTAACACACGACTGCCCGGGAAACCCTAAGAAGCAGTCGACCAATGGACTCTGACACTCCTACTGTATGATGTTGATAACGTCGTGGAACCTCTCCAAGGGGCATGTCCAGAATATCTGTTGTCAAACCCTCTAGGTTTTGTTCCACCGATTCATAATCTTTGGCGTCCCATCGTGGCACTGGTGCCACCTCTCCTCATCGCTGAATAGGAGAAGTACCAGGAGGTCGATAAGGTCCCACGTCTGTGTCATCAAAAAACAATTTTGTATTTAGACCTTGGATGAACATTAAAAACATTTTCATATGATAAAATTCACAAAAACATTTAAAAAAAAAATGTGTACTTCTTACCAAGATCCCCCCACTGAGCACCCTCGGGCAGGACCAAGTCCGGATCTCCTCGGAAGTCCAACCCAGCATAAGCATAATCATTGACCATCAGCATCTGTGGTCGCAACCAGTCGAAGAAGGCATCATTATATTTGATTATTGGTCCAGCTACGTGTCGGGCTATGAGCTGACACCACCTCAACATTCTTGGATCTGTTGGAGCCGGTAAACCCCACTCAACCTACAGCCTCAGTGATCTAAAAATGAAGAAGACTTGTATTCTTGAAAATATTTGCAAGTAAAGTTTATGTGTTAAAATCAAATGGATCAACTTTTCGACACATCATTTAAAGGATTTACTCATTCAAGATGCATATAAACAGCAGCATAATCAATGAAAAGAAAACACATAACACAGTAAATGATAAAGGAGTTCACCCCTCTCTTGGGCTACATATCCTGGTCCACCTTCCAATGGATCATTTGTATTATTTTCTCAAAGTGCTCAAAAATGTGCTTTACAATGCTCAACCTGCCAAATAGACTGCTCCAATGGCTTCAGAACATCCAAAAAACCCTAGCTGGGATTTTTCGGCACCTCGTTTGGCCAAAAATTTAAGAAGTTAGGCTTCTTGGAAGTCCCCTCTTCAAGCTTGTTGTCTCTGCATCTACAAATTGCACCCTTGTACCTTCAACCTAGCACACACACTTATTTAAGCGTAAAAACCTGGCACCGAACGCAACCGCACAAATGGTGCGAACTGTAGGACGATTATGGACGCGCCAACCCCTAACCGCCAAGCTCGTGGGCACATGTGGTCACCACATGACCTTGCGCTAGGGAAAAATGAGGTCTTCGTTTCCAAGCGAATATAACAATGACAAGTGGCGGGAAAAACCATTTCAAAATACCAAACTTAACCCCCCCATGCCCTCCGTGTATGGTCACATGCGAAACTGGGGGCTGGGCTCCGTTTGTAATACGAACTCCCACGCATACGATATGGTAATGGTCATATGTATAAAGAAATAGAACCGCGGGTCGGGGCTAAGCCCCGGCCCGACCCCCCACCATATACAACATTACATAAACTTAAATATATTACAACCCGTATACATAACAAGGAACAATGTGTGGTATGTTGGTTAGGCGACCATTGCTAAAGCGCTACACGCGCATGGAGGTCCAGGGTTCGAATCTGGTGGACTCCATATAGTTTTGAACAACCAACCAATACAATGGTGACATGTGGCAGCCCATGACTGGGCCACATGGCACCACACCATTCATCCATTAAATACCACATGTCAGAATGTCATTCGTCCTCAACTACCAATCTGGAATTGCCACGTCATCATCTGCCACATCAGTGTACAGACGTATGGCCTCTGCCATGTCATCATACAACCTCTTCCATGTCATTGTACGGCCTCTTCCACGTCAACCTATATGGACTGCTCAGTCAGCATCCTTTTTTTACCTGTTTGACGATTCGAATAGATCACGATATCTCTCACTCCCGACATCCATTTGAACCTGAAAGAGTTGCGTTGGGTTTGCAACGACGAGGCCTACGCTCTCGTTCGATTTGAAGTGATTCCGAGCAATTTGAATTTTTTAGCAAAATTTCATCCCCTAATCACACCTCCCCATTGGGAAGCTTTTGGACCTCCAAAAGACTATTTTCAGTCTATGTGAAGATGAGGGTATATTTCCCTCACTCTTCCAACCTCAATCCACTTGGCTTTGCTTGGATTTGTTCCTTTAAGACCAACTCGAAAATACTCCACATTTCCTCGTTTTGAAGTTCGCATTCTCCTGTCAAGGATGGTGTCTTCATGCAGTTCTGTAAGGTATTCTGGAGAAAAATCATCTATAGAAGGAATCTGAACATGCTCTCTATGATCATCAATCAACGGAGGCTCATACAATTTCAAATTCTCCACATTAACAACTGCATACATTTGCATATAAGGAGGCAAATCTAAACGAAAAGAATTGTTACAAATCTTGTCGATAATCTTGAAAGCATTGTTACCTTCTACTTTAAGCCTCTCCTTACTGATGTAAAGCCAAACTTCATCTGCAACTTAGAAACTATGATCAACACGATGCTTGTCATGTCTCGTCTTGTACTTGGCTTGACTCTTTTCCAACTGCTCTTGCACCACTTGATGTATCAACTGAATTTGTTCAATGAACTTTTCTGCCCTATCAGTGTCATATTGACCATCGATAGCAATATACTTCCCAAAGATAAAATCAAAAGGAGATTTGGGCAAATAGTCAAAACATGCTTCAAATGGCGACATTTGAGTCGAAGAGTGCTTAGCATGATTGTAAGCATGTTGAATGTAGTGTAAATGCTCATCCCAAAGTTTAGGATGCTTGTTGCAATAAGCACAAAGAAGATGCACCACTGTTCGATTTACCACCTCTGTCTGACCATC
>JZKD02S1673821.1:708387-729495 GCA_000966675.3 Picea glauca
GAAAACACATAACACAACAAATGATAAAGGAGTTCACCCCTCTTTTGGGCTACATCTCCTGGTCCAGCTTCCAATGGATCATTTGTATTATTTTCTCAAAGTGCTCAAAAATGTGATTTACAATGCTCAAACTGCCAAATAGACTGCTCCAATGGCTTCAGAACGTCCAAAAACCCCTAGTTGGGCGTTTTCGGCACCTCGTTTGGCCAAAAATTGAAGAAGTTAGGCTTCCTGGAAGTCCCCTCTTCAAGCTTGTTGTCTCTGCATCTACAAATTGCACCCTTGTACCTTCAACCTAGCACACACGCTTATTTAAGCGTAAAAACCCAGCACCGAACGCAACCGCGCAAACGGTGCGAACTGTAGGACAGTTATGGGCACGCCAACCCCTAACCGCCAAGCTCGTGGGCACATGTAGTCACCACATGACCTCGCGCTAGGGAAAAATGAGGGATCCATTTCCAAGAGAATATAACAATGACAAGTGGCAGGAAAAACTGTTTCAAAATACCAAACTTAACCCCCCCACGCCCTCCGTGTATGGTCACATGCGAAACCGGGGGCTGGGCTCCGTTTGTAATACGAACTCCCGTGCATACGATATGGTAATGGTCATATGTATAAAGCAATAGAACCGCGGGTCGGGGCTAAGCCCCGGCCCGACCCCCCGCCATATACAACATTACATAAACTTAAATATATTACAACCCGTATACATAACAAGGAACAATGTGTGGTATGTTGGTTAGGCGGCCATTGCTAAAGCACTACACGCGCATGGAGGTCTGGGGTTCGAATCTGGTGGACTCCATATAGTTTTGAACAACCAACCAATACAATGGTGCCACATGGTAGCCCATGACTGGGCCAGGTGGCATCGCACCATTCGTCCATTAAATGCCACGTGTCAGAATGTCATTCGTCCTCAGCTACCAATCCAAAATTTCCACATCATCATCTTCCATGCCAACGTACAGATGTACGGCCTCTGCCACGTCATCATACGGCCTCTTCCACGTCAGCCTGTACGGACTGCCCAATCAGCGTCCTTTTTTTACCTGTTTGACGATTCGAACAGATCACGATATCTCTCGCTCCCAACGTCCGTTTGAACCCGAACAAGTTGTGTTGGGTTCGCAACGACGAGGCCTACACTCTCATTCGATTTGAAGCAATTTGAAGCACTTTAAATTTTTGAGCAAAATTTGATCCCCTAATCACTCAGCAAGGGAACCCTCTCAAGGAAGAAGGACACCAACAAAGACCCGTACCTAAATTTCTTCAGGTTACCTCGCCTACATTTGGTCAACTGCCTCTTCATGCTACGAAGCACTGCGCCTGCCCAGTTAAAAACCCGAGGCTCAATACACTCTATGGCATACTGAAAGTAGCTCTGGAGAGCCATGTGAGGAGCAGCTCTCCCAGCCATACGAGCAATGGTGAAAAAAATAGTGTGGAGGGTCAAATACCGCACTCCCCAAATGGCTACCTTCCCTTTTCTCCTCTCTGCCTCTGGAACACAGTGCAAGCGACAGTACTCACTCATGGGCAGCCCACCACCTCTGTTACCAGTCAGGCTCGCGTGGTACCCACGCTGTGACAGTCCTGTCAAGAAGTAAATGTCCTCGATATCCAAGGACAATGTATGGACCCCTACATAGAATACTTGCTGGTTGAGATCCCACATATGCACAAGGTACTCCAATAACCTGACTTGGGCCCTCATGCCCGGGATACGAAAGAATTTCAGAAGACCACAATCTCATAAAGCTGCAGCGGTGGCTGGATGATTTTCGACAATGGCATCATCTTCTTCATGCTCTCTTTCACGCCATTCCAGAACCATGGTGATGGCCAAATACCTGCATAAGAAGCATAAGAAGAAAGTTAATAACTCTATTCAACACTTGGTATCTTTTCATTGAGTAAAACTTTAAAAAAAAATTCCACTTTTCAGTTCTCGTAGGTGCCCTTTAGGCACAGTGCGAGGTTCTCACAGGTGCCTTTGGGGTCACCTACGAGAATGAGGCATTCTCGCAGGTCCTGTGTGGATGGCTTGCGAGAATGGTTGAGCGCAACTTTAACCCCTAAAATAAACTCAAAACTATGTTTTTTGCCAATGAAAATGAAAAATCAAACCATGAAAAGGTAGAGGACAAGGAGCTTACCTCACTGCCGAAGACGGTTCGTCGAATGGATGCTCGTAACTCCCGCAATCAAGTGCCGAAATTCAAGGGAAAAAGAGGGGTTTTGGACTCAAATATTGGTAAAGTTAAAATGGTTATGGTAAAAAGAATGTTTACCCCTTTGTATTTACTTTTACCATTTGTTATTGGATTTTATAATTGTTTATTTATTAAAACCTAATTCCTAATGCCCTTTTGAGTACGACTTTTGCAGGCATAACAACTTCAATGTTCATGCACAGGGATGCGGATATTTTTTCTTCTTCATCGCATGTTTTGATTGTTTTTTATGGTTTTTGTACAAAACCTCGAGCTTGGTCTTTGTCCATTCTCACACTCGAAAATACATGAGAATGTGATCGAGCACACTTTTATCACTTTTTCGGGCTCAACAAGGTTATACGAAAAAGGAACCCCCCTGGAGTCTCCTTTAAGCTCTTTTCAGACTCTCTAAACATGAAAAGATTGCCGAGCGACCTTGCTATTTTCACGCTCGTTAAAGTATTTGAAGAAAGCGTCTGTTGGGCGATAATTTATCTCTTTTTCGGTCTCATCAGAGTATTTTACAAAAAAGGAACTGAGAGAGTTCTCTTTTAAGTGTTTCTCCAGACTCTATAATCATGAAAAACCTTCAAGTTTTCTATCTTTGGACTTGTTAAACAAGCATCGACAGACCCGTAATGGGACCAAACCACTCCTTCCTAGGGTTCGTTAAACATACTCCGAAGGATGAGCTCATATGTTATCCTCCTCAAGCTTGCATAAAAATAAAGAGGTACTCGCCAGAAATGGTGGGGGGGAATTTGGGAAAGGGATGTGTTCTCGTATTCATATTAATTGGCAGTAAATGTCGCTCTTAAACATGACACCCCCCTATTCATTATTTGAAGCCGGTTTGGGAAATCCATTTGTTTCTCATTTGAATTTCTACAAGTTCATACCCTGCGTCGTATCTGAGTCAATGTTGTCAAATCATTGGTCGTGTCATTCATATGTTCAAGGGAAGTTCATCTGAAACCTCTATTGAGTCAGCCATCTGCAGTTGTCCATTCTCTTCGTGTCGGCCTTCCCTGTGTCCAGTCCAACTTATATCATACTTTGTTTCGCCTTCAAAATATGTTACTCATTTCGTGTCATTGATGGGGGATATATCAAGGCCCTCCTGTGACGATTTTTGTTCCATCGACTTCAGCTCATTATCTGGAAACAAGACTTAGAAATTCTTTGGTACCTTGAAACTTGCATGCCTCAATGGCATGTTTCCTCACTTTCGACAGTGGTTTTACATCATTGACCCCTGATCGAAAGATTTAGTCAAATGTTCGACCTAAACTCATTCATTCACATTCGGTGGATTGTACTAGTGTACCTTGGGAGTCATTGACATTAATGGTGATTTCCCTCGCACTTGTTAACGGTTTCATCATTGACCGGTAATCAAGTGGCTTCTACCATGTTCGACTTCAACACGTGTAATCACATGGTTAGATTTGTACTTTCAGATGACGGGATTGAAGACCCTGGATCTCATTGCTTTGTCCAGGTTGCAATGGAATATGTCTAATTGGCGACACATAGATCCACTTTGTATGTCTCGTGGCTATGTCGTCTCAATTTGAATTTTCTCGCATAGATCCACAGTGTATTCCTGGTGGCTATGCTATATTTTGACAGCATGGATCCACAGTGTATGATTGGTGGCCATGACCTATGCTTATAATTTCATCCATCTGTGATCTGAGTATGGGAATTCCTACCTTAGAACTAGTATGATATTCTGCAGATGCTTGGTTGTTCACAAGTTTCTGATTAGGTGCGCTCCCGGTTTCCGACATACACACACACGCAGTCTACAAAGTATTTCGGCTGTCACTGATTACGGCCTCATACTTTGGGGGGAATTCTGTTACCCATGATTTTGGTCATCTTGATGGTGTATTGATGATGGTGAACTCAGGCTCCTAATAATAACTTTCTCCTGAGAAAAGTGATATTCATCTCTTCCCAGAAAACATATTTTTTAAGAGAGTTCGCAGGTTTCTTATATCCTAGGGTGCGAGAATGACCCATTCTCGCAGGCTTCCTTCAGCTAGGGTGCGAACTTCTCTCACTGTGATACATATATAGGGTGCGAACTTCTCTCACTGTGCTACATATCTAGGGTGCAAACTTGTTCTTAAGCTTGGAAAAAGATGAAGTCTCGATGGTTCTAGAAGGGAATCTTCTAGAGAATGGGTTGGCATTCGAATGGTTATCATTTTACTGATTTCCCTGATTTGGTGGGATCATTCTTATCCAAGTAACCATCTCATCCTCTCCTATATATTGATGGGATTCTCATGGAAAAGGTTAAGCAAGATTAATTAGAGAATTGGTGAAGGAATTGTGTGAAGGACCTAGCTTGAATAGAATCTTGGAGACTCTAGAAAGTCTATCAAGAGGAGTCAGATCTTCTTCATACAAGGATCGAGCAAGTGTGTGTGTTGGAACCAAGAGCCACCGAAAGGAAGCTTGAGACATAGGGGCGATCAAGTTGTATCTTCTACTTTCGATTAATGTGATACATCGGCATGTCCTTTTCCCATAAAGTCATTCTTACTTTATTGTGTAATTCCTTGATCATACACATAAGTTGACGATTGAATATATTTTGCTATATTCACTTTGGTTGGTTTGTGTTGTCTTGGTCTTGACCTCACGAGAGCACCGGAGCAAAGTGGGACCAACAGAGACCCTAGGAAGTGATACAAAGGTATGTCATTTGTTCCTCCCTACTAGCTAATTCAGTGTTCATAACTTAGGGAAAGATTCATGTCATGTCCTATTTTGTTCTAGATCTAGGTAGATCTAGGGAGATCTGTTAGTGTCCGCACCTACCGATTAGTCCGATAACAGGAAACCATTGAGGAGAGCACCTTTGTGGGCCATTTATGGGAGCTTCGTTCATCTGATTTCAATGCCGTCAGTTTTGTTGGGTTCTTGAGATCTGGTAGAATAAGACCATATCAGTTTGTAATCCTTTTGGCACTATTATGATGTAATTTTAAATCTTTAAACATAAATAAGAAAGCCTCACCCACTGAGACAAAGACCCAGAGACGTAGGAGAGATTGTCGAACTCTGTTATCAACTTCTCTTGTTATGGTTTGTTGTTCTTCATGCTTATGTTCAGATATATATATTTCTTAATGGCTTCTATGTTTCCTCTTTCATTAGCTTCATAAATGGTAAAATAAGTCATGCTTTAATAACTCAACCATTGTCGATAAAAGATCTTTTTAGATCATCGCGTTACCTGTTGGGGTTGCGGAGGACCTCATTATCGGCATGACTTCCCAAAGTCACAAGTAGGCCTTGTGCATAGAGAGTGAAAGGCCTCTATGGGAAAAGCAAGTAGTAGCCACCAGATTTATGCAACGATTAATAATATTCATGCAAAACATCAATCCATTATGGTGGAGTCATCTGGTGCGCTAAATCATGTTAATGTTAAAATTTTATTTGATTCTGGTGCTATAGATAGTTTCATTTCTCCTTGTGCATTAGAAAAGTGTGGGTTAGCAGCCTACGAGCATGATGACTTCAAACAAGTCGAGATGGATTCCAGGGGAAAACAAGCAGTAAGACCTAGAGTAGATAATTATCTTGTAGATCTGGGAGTATGTACTACTAGGTTGAAGTTGTGCATCACTGCTTTAGGGATGTATGACCTAATCATTATGATGGACTAGTTAGAAGCTCATTGAGATTTGGTAGATTTTTTCGCGAAGAGGGTGATTTATTTAGATCATGAAGGAAGGTCCGTAGAGATCCATCGTGTACAGAGGAAGGTGTCTCTACACTTTATATCGACAATGAAGGTTAAACATTGCATGAGGCAAGGTTGTCGATTATATGTAGTGGAAGAAGTCAATGAAGGGAAAGGACCCTCTATGGATCAGTATCTGATTTTGTCAGAATTTACGGATGTTTTTCCAAAGGAATTGCTAGGGCTGCCTCTTGAGAGGGAACTTGATTTTACCATCGAGTTAAAACCTGGAGTGGAGCCAATTTACAATAAACTATATAGGATGATGGCTCAAGAACTTTGTGAGTTGCAGATGAAGTTGAATGAACTACTTGAATTAGGGTTGATAGTGTTTCACCTTAAGGTGCACTAGTAATATTTGTCAAGAAGAAGGATGGTTCCTTACGACTATGTATAGAGTAAAGGGAATTGAATTGTGCTATAGTGAAGAATAGGTACCCAATAACACAGATAAATGATCTCTTTGATTAGATGAAAGGAGCTGCAGTTTTCTCAAAAATTGATTTGCGACCAGGGTATCACCAGTTAAGGATTAAGGAAGGCGATATTCCTAAAAATTCCTTTCGAACTCGGTTTGGACATTACAAGTTCATTGTAGTGCCTTTTGGTTTGAAAAATGCACCAACAGTATTGATGAGCCTTGTGAATGGCATATTCTAAAAGTACTTAGGCCAATTTGTACAAGTCTTTCTTTATTATATCCTCATCTATTCCAAGAACGAAAGAGAACATGAGGAAAACTTGTGAGTGGTGTTATCATGCATTAGAGAGAACAATTTGTATGACAAGTTATGAAAGTTATCTTTCTTCCAGAAAGAGATTCACTATCTGGGTCATATAATTTCAGGAGAAGGGATTTCTATGGACCCAGAAAAGGTGAAGGCCATAATGGATTGGCCAATGCCTAGGAATGCTCATGAGGTGAGAATCTTTATGGGGCTAGCTGGTTATTATCAAAGGTTTGTGGAAGGATTCTCAAAGATTGCAAAACCCATCACCACCTTGCAATGCAAGGGGGTCAGGTATGAGTGGACATATGAGTGTGATATTGCATTCATCGAGCTTAAGTGGTTACTAACGAGTGTGCCAATTCTATGAGTGTCAGATATGGAAAAAGACTTCGCATTTTGCATAGATTCCTCGAAGGAAGGATTGGGGGGGCATGCTAATGCAGGATGGGGGAGTGATAGTGTATGTGTCAAGAAAGTTGAAGCAACATGAGGATTTATATGCTACTCATGATTTAGATTTGTCAGTTGTAATGCTAGCTCTGAAGATTTTGAGGCATTATCTAGTGGGGCAAAGCTTTGAGCTCAAAACAAACCATGAAAGCTTAAAGAATCTCTTCACTCAAATGGATCTCAATGCCAGGAAGAGGCGATTGAGTGATTTTATGAGTGAGTATGATTTTTTAATTTCATACATCAAGGGAAAGGAGAATGTGGTCATGAAAGCCCTGAGCAGGAGACCACGTATCTTCTCCTTGGCTCCCTTAAAATTTAATCTGAGGGAGTGAGTGTTGGGGAAACTTCTTGGAGATAGTTGGTATTTAAAGGTTACTTCATCCCTCCAGAGTGGGAGGGAGTTAGATCCAAAGTATGAAGGATATAGCCTTGAAGCAGATGGATTGTTAAGATATCATGGAATGATGTACATTCCCGAGGGTGGGGATATTCGAAGCATCATACTCAAGGAATCCCATATAGAAATTTACTATGCACATCCAGGTGTGAAGAAATTGTATGCAGACATGAAGAAGCTTTTCTTATGGGTAGGCATGAAGCATGATTTAGTCCATTTCATCGCTAAGTTCCTTGATTTTCAACAAGTGAATTTTGATCATCACCACTCGGTAGGTCTCCTACAACTGCATGATGTTCTTATGTCCAAGTGGGAAGTCATTTCTATGGATTTTGTTGTGGGATTTCCACTCACATCATTGAGGAAAAATTCCATTCTTGTTATAGTTGATAAGTTGACCAAGAGTGCTCATTTTATTCGAGTCAGAGACACTTATGATGTCACTGATGTGGCACGTGTTTTTATAAGTGAATTCATTCATCTTCATGGGTTACCCAAGACTATCATTTCAAATAGGAACTCTCACTTCACATCTAGGTTTTGGACAAGTTTGTAGTCAACATTGGGGACTCAGTTGAACTTAAGCACAACATATCACCATGAAACAGATGGGAAAATGGAAAGAGTAAATCAGGTTCTTGAAGACATGCTTAGGATGTATGTTATGGATAATCAAACCCATTGGGAGAAGTACCTACCTTTGGTATATTTCTCCTACAATAACATTTTCCACATCTCAATTGGAATGTCTCCCTATGAAGCTCTGTATGGAAGGCCATGCAGGACACCATTGAGTTGTGAAAGGTTAGAAGACCGAGTGACAATAGGGTTGTAATTGATTCAAGATGTAGTATTCCAAATACAAAATAGTATGCAGAATATAAATATTTTAGCTAGAAATGGTAGAACAACAATGATATAACCAGAATAACACCATAATAACACCATAATAACACCAGAAAGAGAACCTTGATTAATTATAGCAATGTTCACTTGCCTCTTCGAGGGGGAAACCTCCAGCAGAGCACAACTCTATTACAATAATATCCAAGACAAAACTTCTCATACCCTCTACTCATATTTATACTAAATCTATCTATCCAAAAGAACAATCTAGAGGAAGATCCTTCTAGAAGAGGAATCTTGTATTAGGTCTTCTTAAATTTGAATTATTATTCCTTATTGATAGGCCTTATTAATATTGGCCTTTATTACTTGGAAATATATTGTTCTACCTACATGAGAGGTTAGGGAGTTTAGGTCCCTAACATGTCCTCCCCCTTAAAAAAAGCCTTGTCCTCAAGGCTTCAAATGAGGAAATTGTTGCATAATGGTAGTTGGTTCCCAAGTGGCATCTGTTGGAGTTGTATTTTTCCATTGGACTAACACTTCCTTGATGGTGCGTTGATGCAAATGATGCTCATGCTAGTCCAAAACTGCTTGTGGTTGCAACCAGATGGAGTCTTCTTCATCCAACTCGGGAAGGATGGTTTGAGTTTGGCACTTAGTTCCAATCACCTTCTTTAAGTAGGAGACATGAAAAACAAGATGGAGCTTAAAATGACTATGCAAAGCTAACTGATAGGCCACCTATCCCACACGCTTGAGAACGATAGAAGGACCATAAAATTTGGGTGTCAGTTTCTAACAATGGTTAGCCTTGAGGGAAGTTTTATTATAAGGTTGCAGTCGAAGAAACACTTGGTCCCCTTCAACAAATTGAAATTCAGAGCGACCTTGATCTTCCTGTTGCTTCATGCGATTATGGGCCATGACCAAATTCTCTTTGAGGGTACAAAGAATAGTCTCTCGAATTTTAAGCATGTGTTCAACTGCCTGGACCTTCGAGACACCTGGCATTTATGAGAGAACTAAAGGTGGATTTTGTCCATATACTGCTTCAAAAGGAGTCATGCAGGTAGTTGTATGGTAAGAAGTGTTGTACCACCATTAATCTAGTGGTAACCATTGATCCCATTGATTTTTCCTTTTCGATGCAAAACACCTCAAATATGTTTCCAAAAACTTTTTGACAACTTCAGTTTGACCATCAGTGTGAGAATGATAAGTTGTGTTGAGATGCAATTGGGTGCCCTGTAGCCTGAACAGTTCTTGCCAAAAATTGTTGGTGAAAGTGGGATCTCGATCAAAAACAATAGAATGAGGAATGTCATGAAGCTTGAATACTTGATCCATGAAACGTTGAGCCACAGTGGAGGCGGTAAATGGGTGTTGAAGAGCATAGAAATGAGCATACATGGAAATACAATAAACAACCACCATGATGACTGATTTATTGCCCGATTTAGGTAATCCCACAATAAAATCTATAGAGATATCCCTCCAAATAGCAGGTGGAATCGGAAGTGGTTGTAGTGTGTCAAGAGATTTGACTGTTTCTCCCTTGTTGCGTTGAAAAACATCACATTCTGCCACCAAATTTCAAACGTCATGTTTCATACCATCCCAGAAAAAATAACGTTTGACTCAGTTATAGGTTTTGGTAAACCCTGAGTGCCTAGTTTTGGGTGTAGCATGAAGCTCAGAAAGTACGGTGTATTTAAGTTGTGACTGTTTACTTAAATCCAAACAACATTTGTAGCGAAGCTCATCATTGTGCCAAGAGTACCCTGGGGAAACTGGAGAATTGGCCTGCAATTGTTGGATCGAATCCAAAATTTTGGGATATTGTAGTCATTCTTGGTGAACAACTTGGAGCCAATTTGGTATATTGAAGGAGAGGGAAAAAAGGGACCCTTCATCTTCATATTTTCTTGAAAG
The DNA here is from genome assembly GCA_000966675.3 of Picea glauca. NCBI lineage: Eukaryota > Viridiplantae > Streptophyta > Pinopsida > Pinales > Pinaceae > Picea > Picea glauca. The sequence continues at coordinate 718,744 of JZKD02S1673821.1, forward strand.
TGCATCAGCAACCACATTTTCTTTTCCTTTCTTGTAAATTCTCTCATAATCATATCCAAAGAGCTTAGTCACCCATTTTTGTTTCTCCGGGGAGGAAGGGCGTTGTTCTAGAAAATACTTGAGGCTTTGATGATTTGTCTTAATTTGGAAGCACTGCCCCAATAGATAACAATGTTATCACCATGTTTTTTGTAGTTAGAGTTAGAGGTTTGTCCAAAAATTTCCAGAGTCATGTCTTGATCTTTATAAAAATCAAAACTTTCATGAATAAGTTACAGTTAGTGTGTCAAAATTTATGAGTTCAATGACCAAATAAAGAATGGTTTGAAATTTCAAGTAAGGGGTTTGGCCATAAATTGGTAAAAGGGTGTAAGTTTCGTCATGTTTAAATTGTAAAGGACTACTTTCCTAAGTCTCGATTCATGTCGAAAAAGTGGAATTTAGGTACCAAGGTCGAATCAAGTGGTTAGGATAAAAGTCATGTCAAAAGATATTATGGGTCATCATTACCTAATCATGAAGTCAGAAAAGTGAACAATCATGGCACTCCATATCATTTGCACCATTGCACACTTCAAAGGAGTACCCTCTGTGCAAGTTCACTGCACAAATATTTAACCTACCTTAAAACATCTCGTCGCTATGGATTTTCCACCCCTTTTGATAATTTCATTCCTTATCTATTCAAGCATAAATATTGGTCACCCTTCATGTTTCTCCATAAATTTCAAAACTTGTGCATCATCCATAGCTTTTCCAGTAAGTTCCAAAGCCTTTTGCTACGTAAATACTATGTGTTGCCAGTCGCTACGTAAATCTGCTATTCTGATTTTGTTGTGTATCGTCCATTGCTTTCAATCATTGTTCAAGAACTTTCCTTGGAGCCCGTTGCAAATTAGCTTCTGGAACAAGTTTTTCTTTCACACAGTCAACCTTCTTTCTTCTGAGATAAATTCTTATTACCTACTCCTGTGCCAAGTTTTATGTTTGTATTTACTGCTACGTCGAGTTTCCCATTGCGTTGAATTTTCTGCCACTGATTTGTTTGCCGTGCAAAGTTTCCTATTGCTACCTTTTCCTACGCATCGTGCAAAAGTTATTGGTCATATTCATTGTGCAAAGAGACTATTACAATATATTGTTGCGCGCCTGAAATTGACATATACCAACATCATGGAAACTCCTCAAAGTAAAAGAAATAATGCAAAAAGCATGAAGGTCGTGAGGTTTGAACCATAGGATTTAAAGTTAATAAATGCAGACCCAGCGATCAGAGTGTCCTTTGAATAAGTCGGATGCATATGTTTCTGTGAAAAGATTCAAGGATATAATGTGTAGCTAACTAAGCAGTTCACCTTTAATTTTATTGGTGTTAGTGAAACTATTGCAGGGATCACTCTTCAAGTGATAGAGAAAACTATATCAGCTGCAATGGAGATGCCTATGCAGGGAGAAAAATGGTTTAAAGGTATGCCATTAGATACTTCATGTTATATTGATTTCATTAATCCTGGATATAGAAATTGAAAAATTGGAGCCCTCATTCCCAATGAGTATCTTCTAGAACCTTTTGAGAAACTTTTGAATATAATCATGAAGTACTTCACCTATGAGGGAAGATTCGATAAGGTGCATCAATATCACATCAGGATTCTAATGCATTTCACAGGGAGAAGTCCTTTAAGCTTACCTTTCTTCCTCTGTCGAAGTCTGGGAAATATGGCAGACAGTGTCCAAGCCAAAGCTGACCAGCCAGAGAACAACCTATTCCATTTTTCCTTGATTAAGATGTTGGTGGTTGAGAAGCTCAGAAATTTAAACAGGGAATGGAATTCCTTCCTGATTTCAATAAACATTCCCAGAGACCCTAAAGGGGATATTCCCTTATCTGCTGAGAAATAAACACTTCATAGTTTAGAGGCGTGGGGAGGAGATGTTGCTGAAAAAAGAAAAGGAAAAGAAATTGAAGATTCATCACTCAGTCAACCAGCATCCAAGAAGAAAAGAAAACTAATATTTACTGACGAAACTGAGAAGACCCAATCTCCCATTAAACCGTGCACCAGGTCCTCTGCCAGGAGATTTCCCATACCCACAATTCAGCCAGAGCTTGTTGAATGTGAAAACCATGGGATTGATGAAAAGAAAGTGGAACTAGGTGAGGAAGATGCAGATATTAAGGAGGTGAAACAACAACTAAAGAAATCTCAACATGTTATAGCCCAATTATATCAAGAGAACAGGGAATTGAGGAGGCAACTAGTAGAAAAAATTTCTGAAACACCAGCATCACAGATTCAAGCAAGTCAGAGATCTCCTACCTCACCAATAGGAGGAGAAAATAATATAAATTGGCTGAAAAAAAAGATAAGAGAGACTCAAGGTGTGATCATTGAGCTCAGGGTAGGAAATAATCATGGAAAATTTCAAGGAATGCAGACCAATTATTGACGATGCATGTGCAACTCTCTCTGACGCTCAATCAAAATTGAAAATAAATGTGGCTTTGTTGAGACAGGTGAGGAGTTTGAAGAGACAAAATTTGTCATTAAGAAGGACAAACAGGGCCTTACGACTGCAAGTGAGGTTGGACAAGGAAGCTACGGACAAACTGAATGATCCCATCCTTTACTGCCAACTGGATTCACGCGCACAACCTGAACATGAAGATTCGTTGCGCGAAATCGCTACGCAAATTTCGCAGCGAGAATTTGTGCAGTAGAAAATAAAATTTATTGTGCAACGGTGACAATGTTGTCTAGTGATACACATGATGTTTCATCACAACCGTATGGTTGAAATCTTTTTAAGAATTTATGATTGTAAATAACATCTCAGATAGGTTATGATTTCCAAATCGGCTTTCCTATTTTTGGTAAATTTTGTAGAGGTTGTTGTTCTCTTTGAAAACAACCAGATCCATAACTCTAGGAGATAGTATTTCGACTCCTAGCAGCTAAGTGTAGCTTTATTTTATATATATATGGACTATTTTGATGTAAAAGGGGCATGTGGGCAGAAGTATATAAATTCGATCCCTAATGTAATTTCTGAATCTAAAGAAATACAAATGCAAAAGTCTGGAATTCCTTAAGAAAAATATTCTAATGGTGGTGATCTTAAGCTTGTACCTTTCTTTGTATGTTTTTCATGTGTACTCATATTCATTTGCACTTTTCTTCTCTTTAAATTGGTAAATTTAAAAGTCCATAATTCATCTAATGGTGATCTAGACTGAACCGATTTAAATTATGTCTATCTTCTCAACTAAGATCATAATTCATCTGTTGTGGTGCTCTGAATATGTTGTATGTTTCTTTTCTTATTTCACCCTACATGATCAAACTAAACATTGAATTTCATCACCTTACTTAGCCTTTGTTCCTCTGAGGAATTCTATTTACCAAGCATTGTTTTCTTTTTTTTCATAGGTTGACTCGATAGCCCTAGAAGCAATATCTTTTGTCAGCAGAACTTGAAAAATTATCTTAAAATTCTAAATATAGCCATCATTTTAAAGCAACCTGTCTATCAGAGATCAAGTCTCAGAGAGAGCCCTCTCTAGATCGAAAAGGCTAGTTTCTAGTCTTAAAGTTGGTTTGTAGGTGACCTTTGTATATTGTTTCTTCAGCCCAACAATTTACTCAACGTTAACAAATGGTGCCAAAGATCCATTGCATGCAGAATAGCCAACATTTCCTTTTCATAGATTGATTGACCCAAATTTCGCTCTGATAGTTGTTTGTTGGTAAAGGAAAAAAGTCTCCCATGTTGCATAAGGACTACTTCAATTCCTCTCCCGGAAGCATCACACTCCAGGACAAAGGTCTTTGTGAAATCAGGAAGGGCCAGAACTGGAGTGGTGGACATGGATTCCTTCAAGGCTTGAAAGGTCTGATCAGCTGTGGGAGTCCAAGTGAAAGAATTTGTTGGTTGTGGAGCTTGATTATCTTCCTAATTCATAGGTATTTGTTTCCAGATGTGTTTATACCTAATGAAGACTATACACCCCTCCACGTGGGGGGGGGGTTGCAGAGGGGGCTTTCCCCCCCTGCAGGGTCCGAGGGGATCATCCCCTCGGATGAGGGGTTTGGGAGAAGGTGTTGGAGAAAATTCTATTTTCGACACACTAGTTCAGTGGGGGTTAACCAACTAGTTCTATTTTAGACTCTCTAGTTTTACCATCACTATTATGAATACATGCATTCCTAAGGAAAGCTAACTTCTTGATTGATTTTCTTAATTACGGAATGTTTTTCCCTATATATGAGTGTATTCCACTCATTCATTGTATCAATCATCTACTCATTGGAGTAGTGTGAATATATTTTCTCATTCTTCCATATTTTGTGTCTCTCTTCCTTTTCTTGATAAGCTTTGTTTGTGCATGATTTATCTAGATCTCCTGTGCAGGTTTCCATGAAACATTGACATGGTATCATAGCTATGCTACTTGGAGCAAGCCAGACAAGCCAAAGAATAAGTAAAATCGGGGTTTTGGCGAGCTAAATCTGTGGTCGTACCTTTCAGCAGTTATTCCTCCCAAAATATTATGTTTTTGAGGAAACGATTTGCATGGAGAGTAAACCGACCCATTTTGGAAGTGGATTTTCAACCGTTTGGCGAGAATCTTCACCATTTTCTCAGAAAGTAAGCCGTGAGATAGTGTCCTAAAATTAATATGAATCCATGGTTGTACCTTTTAGCAGTGATTGCTCCCAAAATATTAAGTTTTTGAGGAAACGACCCACGTAGAAAGTAAATCGACCCATTTTGGAAGTGGGTTTTCAACCGTTTGGCAAGATTCCTCATTGTTTTCTCAAAAAGTAAGCCGCAAAATAGCCTCTTGAAACTGATACGAATTTTCACTTAAAGTGCCCTTTCTGCCGTGATTTCTTAATTTTTCACTTGCAGATGAGAGTAAATTTTTAGGGATTCTTAGAAACAGTGGGAGAGATGGATATGAAAACTATTATATAGTCAAACTTTGTGGTAATCCTCACACCATACAATTATTTTGATTGGAAGCCCAAGGCGACATTCCAACTCAAAAGAAAAGGACTGTATAATTTGACAATGGCGACAAAAACAGAACCTACATTAGCGATTGAGAAGATGATATGGGCGAAACAAAAATGGGTGACTAAGCTTTTTGGATATGATTATGAGAGAATTTACAAGAAAGGAAAAGAAAATGTGGTTGTTGATGCACTTTCAAGAAAATATGAAGATGATGGTTCCCTTTTTTCCCTCTCCTTCATTATACCAAATTGGCTCCAAGTTGTTCGCCGGGAATGACTACAATATCCCAAAATTTTTCATTCGATCCAACAATTGTAGGACAATTCTCCAGTTTCCCCAGGATGAGGCCACAAGACTACTTCTTGAGTTAATCTCCACTGATCTATGGTTTCATGTTGCCACATGAAAGACTCCAAATGAGATCTGGACCACCCTGGAAGGACTCTTTGAAAATTAGGATGAGATGCGAGGTCATATGCTTGAGGTAGAGTTGAATGTTGGTTGTGGAGCCTGATTATCTTCCTGATTCAGAGGTCTTTTACTTTCAACCGTGTTTATACCCCATGAAGTATTTACACCCTAGAAGTATGTACACTCTTCCACGTGGGGGACTGCAGAGGGGGGGTACCCCCTTTGCGAGGTCCAGGGGGGCTATCCCCCCGGTTGGGGGGTATGGGGGCAAGAGGGCCCCCAGCGGGGGTTCAGGGGCGAAGCCCCCGAAGGAAAAATTGCCTTTTAAATGTATATTGTAATTTCATTGTAAATCTGGACCATTCATTATAAGGTCACAGATCTAATGATAGAGATTATGTTAGGGTTTTTGGCCCTAGAAGGCAACCCTCTTTTATGAGGGAAATGTATTGCGGCTATGGTTGATGGCGAATATTGTATTCTGAGATAGGAGACTGTGAGAGAAAGAAGAGGAACTTACAACAGGTTTGTTGTAGGTTGTATCCCTTCATATGCTAGATAATAATAAAGGAAGGATCTGACAATTTCTCTGGTGGACATAGCCCACACTGGGTGAACCACGTAAATCTGTGTCTCTATTGTATTGTGTATCTTCTGTGTTTTGTTTCCGCATTTGTTTTATTTTATTGCTCCATGGTCCTATTTTTCTAACATCGAATACCTTAGACCCTTCTAGTTTTGATAATATACAAGATTTATTTACTAAATTTAAATCTTTGATTTTGAGCTTGGGTGAATGTGGTATTGACAAGTCTACACAAGAGAAACAACTTATTCTAACAATCTTGGCCAAGCTAGGACCAAAATACGTTGTATATGTCTCCAATTTCCATTCTGGCAGATATATTTTTGGAAGAAACTGGAAAATGCCTACGTTGGCTCAATTCATTGAGTCTCTTACACAAGAGCAGACAAAACTCATACATATGGACCTCATGAAATATCCCAAATCACATGCACTCACCATGCATGATGGAAAAGGGTCATCCAAACAGAACGAGAATGAGTGATATTCCAAACCCTTTAATGATTCTTCAGGTTCCAAAGACTCTTTAGATTCCAATAAGAAGAAGAAGGGAAAGTAGTGCACTTACTGCTATAAACCGAATCATGAAGAATCCACATGCATGAAGAAACAAATCGATCTTATGGCACAGGCACTCTAGCAGAACAACCTTGGAAACTTCATTCCAGAGGGAGTTAAGAAGTGAAAGGAAGAAGATCCTGCTCCTAAGAAAGGTAATCATCATGCTATGGTTGCAATTAATTCCTCATCTGATTCATGGATTATAGATTATGGTGCATCCCATCATATGGTAGAAAAAGAGGAAGTTTTCTCTTCCTTGAGTCCATGCTTAAGACCCCCTATTCTCATGGGGAATGATACTCCAGTAGAAATAGCAAGAGAAGGGAGAGTGGAACTCCACAATGATAGTTTTGAGAATGTTCTACATGTTCCAAATATTTCTATGAATCTGCTCTCAGTTTATCAGATCACTCAGAAAGGTAAAAAGGTTGAATTTACATCAGATTCAGTTTTAGTAATTGACATGCATGACAATTCCATCATTGCAATTGGTGAGGTGGATCACAAGTCAAGGTTGTATAAATTCACTAATTTTTCTGACGATGACTCCTCTATTCTACTTACACATAAGGAGAGTACTTTACATGCACCTTTAGTGCAACATGCATATACTCTTGTGCTTCCATCAGTTTCAAACATCAGAGATGATTCCATACACTCATATTATGTACATGGAAATAAGCACGTAGTACAGCCAGATAAGAAGCCAGCATCGAAGATTCAACAGATGCCCAAGAAGGCACAGACCACACTTCAGACAGCAGGAAACCTTGCAGGGAATCCATTGGATTCGAGGATGACTCGATCTCAGCATGAGGAGCCTTCTCATGTATTTTCAGCTTTAGAAACTGCGATGCCCATGCATTGCTATATGGTTCAATCTACTGATCCATGGACCTACAATATGGTTGTGGGAAATCCATTATGGAAAGAAGACATGCAGAAGGAGTATGACTCACTCCTACAGAACTAGACTTGGAATCTGGTTCCACTTCCACCAGAAAGGAATATTTTCAGGTGCAGATGGGTCCACAGGATCAAGAGGTACAAGGCTCGACAAGTTTCCAAAGGACTTCATAAGATCCATAAATATTTCTACATCTTCACGAAGACTTTCAGTGAGAAGAAGTTTCAGACTTTGTGGGATCGTCTTGTAGTGAAGAACACAGTTGTCTAGCAGCTTCCATTTTCTTCTTTTGATACATTATCTTTTGAGGGGGGTTTTTGTTCCCACATGGTTTTCCCTCTTTCCTCACTTTATTCAGTGTTCATTAGTTGCATTGTACATGAGTACTTAAAATGGCCTAGTAGTCGAGACTCATTTTTTACTCCATAGTGATGTTAAGCTGGGGTGTTGGAGAAATTTCTATTTTCGACACACTAGTTCAGTGGGAGTTAACTAACTAGTTATATTTTAGACTTTCTAGTTTTACCATCACTATTATGCATGCATGCATTCCTAAGGAAAGCTAATTGCTTGATTTATTTTCTTAATTATGGAATGTTTTTCCCTATATATGAGTGTATTCCACTCATTCATTGTATCATATTGATCATGATCTATGTATCAATCATCATCTCATTGGAGTAGTGTGAATATATTTTCTCATTCTTCCATATTGTGTATCTCTCTTCCTTTTATTGATAATCTTTGTTTGTGCATTCTTTAGCTAGATCTCCTGTGCAGGTTTCCATGAAACACTGACAGAAAGCGGGTCCCCGAAGGAAAAATTTCCTTGTAAATGTATATTTTAATTTCTTAGTAAATATGGACCGCTCATTATAAGGTCGCAGATATGACGGTAAAAGTTATGTTAGGGTTTTTTTTCCCTAGAAGGCAACCCTCTTTTATGAGGGAATTGTATTACGACTATGTATTATCACGAATATTGTATTCTGAGAGAGGAGACTGTGAGACAAAGAAGAGGAAGTTATAGTGGGTATGTTGTAGGTTGTATCTCTTCATTTTGATGGATAATAAAAATGAATGACTTGGAAATTTCTCTGGTGGACGTAGCCCACACTAGGTGAACCATGCATATCTGTGTCTCTATTGTATTGTGTATCTTCTGTGTTTTATTTCTTCATTTTTTTTAATTTTATTTCTCTGCGATCTTGTTTTTCCAACAACTGGTATCAAAGCGAAAAGTAACTCGCAGGAAAAGAGAGTTCCTAGTTCGAGTTGGAGAAATGGAGGAAGATGGAAAGCTTAAGGTCGATAAATTTAATGGCCAAAAATACCAGTTATGGAAGATGAAAATGGAATATTATTTATATCAGAAGGATTTATTCCTACCATTGGGTGGAATAGAAAAGAATCTGATGGCCATGAAGGACGAAGAATGGGAGGTTCTTGACAGAAAGGCACTAGGAACGAAACGGTTGAGCCTGACAGCGTTGGTGGCTTCCAATATTTCAAAAGAAAATACAATGAAGGAGTTGATGGATGCATTGGCTAAACTGTATGAAAAATCCTCAGCGTCCAATAAGGTGTTTCTAATGAAGAGATTATTTAATATGAATATGTCAAAAGGTGGGTTTGTTGTAGATCATTTAAATGAATTTAATACGGTTACTAATCAACTAAGTTATGTAAAAGTGGACTTTGATGATGAGGTCAGGGCTCTTCTAATCTTGTGCTCATTGCTAGAAAGTTGGAACATCTTGGTCATGGTTGTAAGTAACTCTATCTCTGGTTCAAACACTTTAAAATTTGATGATGTTGTTGGTGTTATCCTTAGCGAGGAAATGCGACAGAAAAGAACAGGTGAGACATTAGGTAATGCGTTAAACATGAAGAACATGGGAATACAAAAGAATAGAGGAAAGGGATTAGGGAACCATGGGAATTATAGGAAGGCCAGATCCAAATCCAAACTGGGAAAGATAGAGTGTTGGAATTGTGGGAAGAAAGGACATCTGAAGAAAGACTGCAGAGCTCCAAAGAAACAAAGAGATGGACAACAGGAGAAAAATCAGGAAGAAAATGTAACATGTGATGTGTTACAAGATGCATTGATTCTTTCTGTAGATAATATTTTTGAGTCTTGGGTAGTAGATTCAGGGGCTTCATTTCATGCCACACCCCATAGGAAACATTTCCTAGATTATGTTCAAGGTTATTTTGGACAGGTTCATTTGGGTGATGATGCACCATGAAAAATTATTGGAATGGGAAAGGTAAAAATAAAACAAAGGAATGGAAACCAATGTTTGTTGAAAGAGGTAAGACATGTTCCAGATCTAAGGAAAAATCTAATTTCAACAGGGCAGTTGGAAAGTGAAGTTTGTATATCCATATTTATAGATAATGTGTGGAAGTTCACAAAAGGATCATTGGTGATGACAAAAGGAGAGAAGGTAGGTACATTGTATTTATGTACTGGTACTACTAAATATTCTATCTCTTTAGCTTATACAAGAGTGGATACAACACCGTGGCATCATAGGCTTGGACACATGAGTGAGAAGGGGATGTAGATACTTCACAAAAGAAATTTCTTGCCATATCTTAAACAAATTGATTTGGATTTTTGTGAGCATTGTGTTTATGGGAAACAAAAGAGAGTCAGATTTCTCAGAGTCAAAAAAGAAAAGAAGAGTGAAGGGTTATAGCTTGTGCATACAGATATATGGGGACCATCTCAGGTATCATCTCTTGGTGGCTCTCATTATTATGTTACTTTTGATGATGATGCAACTAGAAAAACTTGGTTTTGATGCATTCGACAAAAATCTGATGTTTTTTATACTTTTAAGAAATGGAAAGATTCAGTTGAGAATGAGACAGGAAAAAGGTTGAAGTGTCTTAGATCAAACAATGGAGGTGAATATTGCAACAAGGAGTTTGAGGATTATTGTTCATACCATGGGATTCATAGAGAGAATATAGTTCTAGGAACACCACAATAAAATGGTGTGTCAGAAAGGATGAACAGGACAATCATGGAGCATGCAAGGAGTATGAGATTGCATGCTGGTTTGCCCTTACAGTTCTGGGCAGATGATGTAGATACTATTGTTTAATTAATAAACAGAGGACCTTCAAGCTCTTTGAATGGTAGAATTCCAAAGGAGGAATGGATAGGAAAAAAGGTAAACTATTCTTTTTTGAAAACTTTCGGTTGTGAAGCATTTGTCCATATTGATAAAGAAAATAGAACAAAGCTTGA
>JZKD02S1673821.1:729545-762379 GCA_000966675.3 Picea glauca
ATTTGTCCATATTGATAAAGAAAATAGAACAAAGCTTGAGGCAAAATCCAAGAAATGTACCTTTATTGGATACGGTGTTAATGATTTTGGTTATCGCTTATGGTATTATGAAAATCTCAAAATCATTAGGAGTAGAGATGTCATATTCAATGAGAAGGTCATGTACAAAGATCAGTTGTAGGAAAATAAACAGGAAAAATAAAAACCAGAATGTGCAGTGCTTGATGAGATCACTGAAAAAGAAATTCCAAAGGTACCAAAAAATCAAAATGTACAACAAAAGGAGCAACAAGTACCTCAAAATCTTGCAAGTGTTGTTAGAATATATACTAGGTTAAGTAGACCCCCTAAACGATACTATCATTCTTGTATTATTTCTTGTTGACTGATTCTGGTGAACTAGAATGTTATGAAGAGGCAATGCAGGTAGACACTAAAAAGAAGTGGGAGCAAGGAATGAAAGAGGAAAAGGATTCCCTCGTAAATAACCAGACTTGGGATTTGGTTCAGTTTCCTGCAAGAAAAATAACATTGCAAGAATAAATGGGTTTACAAGTTGAAGGAAAAAGATGGAGGCAAAATGTGGTACAAAGCTAGACTTTTTGTAAAGGGGTTTGCATAAAAGAAAGGTATAGATTTTGATGAAATATTTTCTCTTGTTGTTAAAATGAATTCAATTAGGACTATTTTAAGTCTTGTGGAAGTAGAAGATTTACATCTTGAACAGTTAGATGTAAAAACAACTTTTCTCCATGGGGATTTGGAGGAAGAGATTTATATGCAACAGGCACAGGGGTATGAGGTCAAAGAGAAGGAAAATTTGGTATGCAGATTGAAGAAGAGCTTGTATGGCCTAAAGCAATATTCAAGGTAGTGGTATTTGAAGTTTGACATGTTTATGATAGGACAAGGTTATAGTAGATGTCATTATGATCACTGTGTTTTTTTTTTAAAGATGGAAAATGGAAGCTATATTATCTTTCTATTGTATGTAGATGACATGCTTGGTGTAGGGTCTAATATGCAGGATATAAATGTGCTCAAGAAGAAATTAGCTAATTCATTTGCGATGAAGGATTTGGGTGTTGCAAAGAAAATCCTTGGTATGAGAATAACAAGATATAGGAAAAATCAAAATTTGACATTGTCTCAAGGTGAGTACACAGAGAAGGTGTTGGAGAGGTTTAGAATGCAGAATGCAAAACTAGTTAGTACACATTTAGCCAACCATTTCAAATTAACCAAAGAAATGTGTCCCAAGACACAAGAGGATATAGAATACATATCTAGGGTCCCTTATTAATCAACAGTTGGCAGCTTGATGTATGTGATGGTTTGCACAAGACTAGATATTGCACATGCAGTGGGAGTTGTGAGTAGGTATATGAACAATCCAGGTAAAGAACATTGGGAGGCAGTAAAGTGGATTCTCAGGTATTTGAAAGGTATTGTTACTCATGCATTATGTTTTGGAGGTTCAGACATTATTCTACAGGGATATGTTGATTCATATATGGCAAGTGATAAAGATAGAAGGAGGAGCACCACAGGGTATGCTTTTACTATAGGTGGAACAGTAGTAAGTTGGATTTCAAAACTACAAAAGGTTGTTGCACTTTCAACAACAAAAGCACAGTATGTTTCTGCTACAGAGGCTAGTAAAGAAATGATTTGGTTACAGAGGTTTATGGAGTAATTGGGAAAGAAGCAGGAGAATAGTAGGTTGTATTGTGACAATGAGAGTGCCATTCATATTGCAAAGAACTCAACCTTCCATTCAAATACTAAGAATATATAGCTCAGGTACCATTTCATACGATTTGTCTTGGAAGATGGACATTTGAAATTGGAAAAGATACATACTAGCCATAATCCTGGAGACATGTTAACAAAGGGGGTAACCATGGAGAAACTAAGTTTCTTCTCAGTTTCAGTTGGCCTTCAAGCATGAAGGTGAAGATGACAAATTTTCCAAGTCCAAGGTGGATCATAATCCAGCTGGTACAACAGCAGTGGAGTTGTTGCGATCAGTCTCCAAGTGGGATATTGTTGGTTGTGGAGCCTGATTATCTTCCTAATTCAGATGTCTTTATTTTCAGTCGTGTTTATACCCCATGAAGACTATACACCCCTCCATGCGGCAGTCTGGGGGTCTCATCCCCCTAACTGGGGGGTCCAGGGGCAAGCAGGCCCTTGGCGGGGGTTCGACGGACAGTGTTCCCCGATGAGGGGTTGGGAGAAAATCCCCCGAAGGAAATATTGCCTTGTAAATGTATATTGTAATTTCATAGTAAATCTCGACCGTTCATTATAAGGTCACAGATCTGATGGTAGAAGTTATGTTAGGGTTTTTTTCCTAGAAGGCAACCCTCTTTTATGAGGGAATTGTGTTGCGGTTGTGTATTATCGTGAATATTGTATTTTGAGAGAGGAGACTGTGAGACAAAGAAGAGGAAGCTATAGCGGGTGTGTTGTAGGTTGTGTCCCTTCATTTTGTTGGATAATAAAAAGGAAGGACCTAGCAATTTCTCTGGTGGACATATCTCACACTGGGTGAACCACGTATATCTATGTATTTATTGTATTGTGTATCTTTTGTGTTTTATTTATGCTTTTGTTTTTATTTTATTGCTTTGTGATCCTGTTTTTAAAAAATATATATTTTTAAGGAGAGCAGTGAGAGGTGCCGCAATATTTCCATAATTCTTAACAAACTTGCGATAATAGCCTTTTAAGCCTAGAAATCCACCCAAGATTTTGAGTCTTTGGGCGAGGCCAATCCTGCATAGCATCAATCTTCTAAGGATCCACCCTGACACCTGCCTTGCCAACAATATGACCCAAGTACTAGACTTCTGAGTTGCCAAAAGCACATTTAGATTGTTTAAGGAAAAGTTGGTGCTGAGAGAGTAGATGTACAACTCGATCCACATGAGAAAGATGGGTTGTCCAAGTTTTACTGTAGATGAGGATATAATCAAAGAAAACAAAGACAAAATGATGGAGAAAAGGATGGAAGACATGATTCATGAGGCTTTGGAAAGTGGAGGGAGCATTACACAAGCCAAAGGGCATGACAAAAAACTCATAATGGCCCTCATGAGTTCGAAATACAGTTTTAGGAATGTCTGCCTCATTCATACGTATTTGGTGTTAGCTATCACATACCCACTACGACATAATAGATTTTTCACCTTTTTTCTCGAGGGACATAATCCCCGAAGTCCTACGGGGGCCTAGCGCAGGCTAGCTCTTCCCTTGTCCACCTCCATGTGATCATTGGTTACTACCACAAGCCAAACCAACTAGGCACCTTTTCGCATTTCGCGACTCAGCGATACAGGCGCGTCAAGTCTTTCGACTCTGCAAACCCCGAAACCAAAAATATCACCTTTGAGGAGATCGACAGCTGCAAGTCTCCCCCTGCTCCGATGGTCCTGGCCGTATCGGGATTTTGATAACCAGGAGTTCGTAAAACAAGAGATTCAAGTCTTTCGACTCTTCAAACCCCGAAATCTGAAATGGGCTAAGGTACTCGGCTCCACCCTTGTCTCGGTGTCATGTGACCTCCGGCTAGGACGCAAGTCTCAGCGCCTATCTCTTTCGAGTTTCACAACTTCGCACTTCCCGTTCCAAGTGTTCCTTACCTTTTGGAATGTCGAACCCCGAAATGTGATATAGGTCAACAGGGTGTTGATTCCTTCCCTGTGACGAGAACACGCCAACTGTCACCTCCACGTGACCCTTATTCTAGGATGTACCACTTGTCATCCACGTGGCTCCTACATCTGGGATGTGCCACCTGTTCGCTCGAGCTATCGGCTTTCGGGACTCAAGAGAACAGCGAACTGTTGTCCCCTTCTCTCTACAAACCCTGAATTTCGATACACGGGCTCTTGTACGAGATCCAACAATCCCCGATGGTTTGGATCCAACGGTCCAGATTCTTTCGGAGTTTTCCCTGAACTCGGGCCGCTCACCACGCATCTCCTCCGATGGATAGTCCAGACCCTTTCGGGACTCCTCCTTTCTACCATAGAGCGCATCGAGGTTTCGGGCACCAGGATTTCACGACTTGCGAAAATGAGGGATCTTGCCCTTGGGTTTCCCGGGTGCCAAAACACCGAAACCTATTCACTCTAAACTGATTTGAGGTTTTGCATATCGAGATTTCACAACTTGCGAAGATAAGGGGTCTTTCCCTTGGGTTTCCTGGGTGCCGAAACGCCGACCGGCAGCCATGTTTCCTCTACAAATGGACGGTCCAGGTAACTCCCCTGGATCTTGGGATCTACGGTCCTGATTCCTTCGCTATTTGCGAAGGCCAAAAAGGGGTCGAGGCATTAACGCCTATGTTCCTTCCTCCAATCTAGTGGTCGTGACAGACCTCAAATCCTCTAAAGGGATCTCGTCCGTTCATCTAGCAAAAGAAAGGGTACTCTCTTTCGGTATTTGAAACTCGCTATCCTTCCTGAACTTCGTCAACTATGAAGGACTTGAGAGTGTTGCGCTCTTTCTCCTGGACTTGACTCTTAGAAGAGTCTTCGGCACAACTATTGCGCTCCTTCATCAAGGGGTTCTGGGGTTCTATTTGATCGCAGAGAGCCTATGCATAATTGGCACTACCTCTCATGAGCTTAACGAACTCCGTCCTCCAAGGGACTCAGGATGACTAGGAAAGAAAACCATCGTACATGCAACCACGCCTAAGATCGACGAGCTCACAGTTCATGGCTCTAGCTTAAGGCACTACAGAACTCCAGAATTTATGGGAACAAATCATGTTCGAACCCTATAATTCCTTTCTTGCCTAATTATAATACTCGGCAAAAAATAAAAGGGATACAGTATATCCATTAAGCATTCATTCACATTCCTGAAAGAAAGCATATCATACCAATTCATACACCATTACAACTAAATTACACAGGGTCAGAATTCACTTATCTATTACAAGCTGTCGCCAACCAACTGACTGTGGGTGTTCGTCCTTCCACCTAACTATAGGCTTAGAGGCATTAAATATTAGCACTCTGGCCACCCCTGTGCCAAGCCATGATATCACCAGGGAACTCTCACTCTTCTCGAGGGTTCTCTCTCTGTTTTCAGTTTCTGTTCGGGTCCTGTTTTCTGCAACTTGGAGCTTTCTTGCTCGCTTGTGGGCTCGGCGAGGTTTCTCAGATGCCCTTCAGCATCAAGCTCGTAGCCTTTTGTTTGTGATTCGCTGGAGAGCTTCGCGCCTCTCCCTTGCGAGCTCCCGTTCTCGTCTGGTGTCTGGTGTCCCTCTCTGTTTTGCTGCCTCCATGTGTATAATTGTCACCTTCCTTCTGTTAGAAGGAAGCTCGGGTCTGCCTGGTCTGTCAAACCCTGTGGTACTTTAGGATGACTTCCTGCAGCTAGACCATGCTCCCATTCATGGGGGTGGTTGGTAGTTCAACCACTGGTCCTTACCTCATTAACTGATTTCTCTACCCTAGTGATATCATGGCCAGTACTTTCAAGACTTCACCCCCACAGTCAGTTATTGGCAACTCAAACAATAATAAATTTACATTGTCCTTATGCATTAGCATGGCAATTCCTATTTTATGATTGATTACAAATTGGGGGAAACAAGGTGTTACAATTCCCTCCTTCTTAAAGGAACACCGTCCTCGGTGTTCTTTCTCATAACACCTATCATGCCTTCCTCATTCGGCCACTTCAGAAGTCTTGACCTTCATCCTCGGTCAGGTCCTTTTCCAGGATCTGAGTCTTCGTCATATGCCTTCAATAATTCTTGGACACAAGCATATTAATCACAATTTTGTGCGAAAACATCTTACTACTATTCAAAATTCAAAAGGAAAATTTCATATTCTAGAACAGTACTTATCTGTGCAGTTTGTGGATATGCATCCACATGGTAGTTTTGTTATCCATGCTCATCGCTTTCCTTGACGTACCCATTGGGTGCATGATTCCAATTCAAAATCTCACAAGAGCTATCATGGTTTCATCTTCCTTTCCAAGGTTTTTCCGCACGGGAAACTACCCATTGTGTGCATGATCCCAATAGTTTACAAGAATTATTAAGGTCTCCTCTTCCCTGTGGTCACTCACACTCTAGGCCCAGGCTTAGTCATCCCCTTCACTGTTATAAAGTCCCTCAGGCGATCCATCTTGCCCTGCCGAGGTTTTCTCGCATAGGAATATTTTAAAGACTCTATCGAGTCTTACAGTCGAGGCGTCCCTCAGACATGCTCTACCAAGGCGTCCCTCAGACATGCTCTACCAAGGCATCCCTCTGGCTTGTGTTACCTCAACATAATTTATTTCAGGCGATCATGACTCATCACAGGGTTTTCACAGCTCAGTATTAGATATGTTCGTCAACTTCATCTTTGACAGCCTTCATCTATTCCTTCTGGACAGATATTTTCTCCTCACCTGTATCACATGTATATAAAATTCATGAGACATTATCATAACTTTTAACCTTCAGAATGTTATTGCAAATCTGTCACCCACATATTTTCAAATCTCATGATTTGTTTTCATATTTGTTCCGCACAGAAACCAGATTCATAATTATGGGACTTTCCTCCCCCTGACGATTTGGCTCAGCAGGAAATCGGTCTTCCTTATGGACTTACAACACTGCCATATCCAAGACTCTTTGCTTTATGCAATTCATTCTTTCCACAACCAAACAAACTGTTAGTCTCATCTCAACATACCAAATTTTTCAAAACATAATTCAACATTTTAAAAGGGTTTTAACAATTGTGTCAAATATCCATGGCCATATTCATACCCAATGCATTCTTGCATTGTTTTTTCAAGTTCGTCACACTTTATGACCGGTTCTTGGCCATGGGGCATTGGAATTTAACCAGCTTTTCCTCATATGGTTTATTCATTTTGTTTCAGTCTTCCAGTATGACCATACTGCCTGCTACAGGCCGATCATGATCCTACATGAACTCAAATTTTTTACATGAATGCCTTTACGCATTCCTTGATTTTCAATGCATTCATGACATATCAATTCATGAGTTCTTCCGAGGGTTACAAACAGTGTTTACTAACAGAGGTTCATACCTCCTGAGTCATACCTTACTTGGGTATCCAAGGCATACAACTGCCTTTTTCAATTTTCATGCATAACATGAGACAATAAAATATTTCGGAAGGGGTTCTTACCAGATCCTTTCATACCTTGTGCCACACAAGAACGAATATCTTTATACCAGTTCTTGGCTGCTAGCACCCTCTTTCTTATTTTTACCTCATCACCAGTGCTTTATGGGGACTTTTACAGTCCTGTCAATAATCTTTCACTCGCATCCTTCCCCTGGTCATTCTCTGTTCGAGGTTGCCCATCATTGGCAATTGTCTTCCTCAATAGCTCCAATTTATTTCTATACACAACATGCATCATCATAGACACAATTACATTAGTCATAATTTAAACCAAATGCATGTATCATAACATTCGAGTTCATAAACATCCTCAAATGTTTCCATAAGTGCAACACAACAGTTCTCAATCGTTTTCACAGTATTGCAACCATCGTTACTATGGTGTCAAAACATTTTCGTTCATCAATGTACTAGCTTTCTCATCCCATAGAAAACATAATGCTCAGCAAGGAAAGAATTGAGGGTTGTCCCCTTCTTCAAATTCTTTCTACATCGCCTGGGGCCTTTCATCCCAGTCGAGTTATCTCTAAGGTCTCACTGCCTTTTCTTAATCACAGCTTCAACCAAGCCTTATCAGTTACGTGTGCTCATTTATTCATTTAATCATACTCAGGGGGTTTACTTGCCTCTTACCAACTATACCGGTTTCCACAACTGCTATTTTTCTGAGCATCCTTGGTTAGGCCTCACCCTAACCCTTTTTGGGATACCACAACATGCTTTAATAGAAACTCTTTGCTCATAATGAATCATGAACATGTTCATTCTACACACTTCCATTTGGTTATCAGAATGGGCAATATTCGGTTGTTAGTCTTCTATTAATTTCATGATTATTTCAAAATGTAATCCAGGATTCTTATATATATGGACAGGCCTTGCAGTCCATTGTCCAACCTTCAACAATTATTAGGGTTGTGAATCTGTTCCTCTGACAGAGTCCTTATACGGTTCCTCCACCGGGAACTCCTTCGGCATGCAACTTCCTTGTTGCATATCCATCACTATTGTGATGGCCTCAACCTTGAGTTAGCTTCTACTCTTTTTTTGTTTTTTGCTAAACATTCCCCTTAAGGAATATAAACCTGCATCTTTACTGTTAAGATCATTCAATTTAGATTCCTTCTCATGTGATGCTCAAAGGCGTAATCATTTGTCTCTTATTATGACAAGAGAGCATCTTTGCTCATTTACCCTTTCATCTAATTATATTGGCACTTCCTGAGGAAATGGAATACATTCCCCTTAGGCTATTATTTGGAACAGAACTTTCATGACTCCTCGGAATGGAGTCAGCTATGCCTCCATAGTATTCCTTCAATCTTGGCAATAGCAATACTTGCTTTATATTTAGCTCATCGGGAAAAACCATATTGTGCCTGTAACTATACTCTTACATCATACTTGTGCATTACTTTGCATGTTTAGTATCATTCATACATTACTAGTATTAATATCAAGCTTCCTATTATGAAGCTTCACACTACATTCAACTCATGCATATTCATCATACTAGTTCACGCCTTCTCCTCACGCGACCACCGGCGGTGACCACGATCTGAACTAAAAGACAATTCACATTTCGCGATTTCGGGATTCATGTTTGCAAGGAACTCTGGTTATTCGATCCCCAAAATCTGAAAACCCAAAATACCAAAGCTAAGGTTTTCTCAGCTCTTTTATTCACATGACCCTTCACTCGGAACCTGGGGTCAACTCCCAAACATGCGTCAGGATCCCATGTTTCGGCGAATCCGTGGACAACGCTCCACCGTTTCCCAAACTTTTGATCCATGCGGGTCTGACAACCTGAATTCCACAGTACATATCTCTCTGCCAATCAATGGTCCTGATCAAATCCTGGCTTTCCACCTTTCATGATTCTGGTGGAGTCCTTACCCCTTAACTCCCGATTTCGAATCCCTGAAAAGTGTATGGGTCAAATCAACGATCCATCGCCTGTCTCGATCCAACGGCTCAGGTTGGATGTCGGGATTTCGTGACATGTGAGTCCTCAAAACTGTGCCCGTTGACTTCTAAACCTCTGACTCCCGAAGATCTGATTACACTGGATCTACGGTTCAGGTCATCCACTAACCAATGACCTTGATTGAATCAGTGATTTACCGGGCGCGAATTTGAAAAGTCTACGCTTCTATTTTCCTAATAGACGAAACCTCGAAGCTCTAGATCAACGGCTCTCGTTGATTCTAATCTAACGGATACTATTCCTCCTAAGCTTGTGAGTGATGAGAGGTTATCAACCTTATCTTCTCCGATGATCAACTAGATATAACGGTTCACGGAATTTTGGTATTCCTCCCTCCGAGAATTCCACCGTCCGTTCAGACTCTCGATACCCGAAATGTTGAAATTTTTGGATCAGATCAAGGGTCGCCAACGGCTCTCCAACCAACGGTTGTGATTATGTCATGATTTCGCGTTTCGCGACTTCGGGACTTCTGTTATGAAGAGCCTCGAATCCTTCGATCCCCGAAACTGCAAAATTCTCTTCTAGACGATCAATGGTCCATATCGCTCCTTGATCAACGACTACGATCTTTTCGCGAATTTCTCACTACTTCTTCCAAGCCCGTTGGTTTTGCGAAATTCCAGTATCTCCTCGCAACTAACCAGTGCGCTACTTCTCTGAGATCAAACAAATCGAAGCATTTCGGTTCTTTCTGAATGGATCTTGACTCTCGATCCTATCCAATCTTCAAAACTCTTTTCTGAAGGATTTCTCCCGCTCAATCCTCCATACTTGTTTTTTTTTTTTTTTTAAACTTTATTTTTCTGTGCTTCACCTTTGAACGCTTCAACTCTTCGAAACTTAGAAACTTTTTCTAAGGGTTTCCTCTTCAAGAATTAAAACCACTATTCCCCCTGGTATACTCCGCGCTCAACCTCCAGAGTTTTTAAACTTTAACACAAGCTTGAGTCTATATGCATGTTCGGCATACCAAATTTCCCCGCTATCTCTTTTGAGATTTTAAGTTACTTACAAGACTAATCTCATAGTCATAACTCATACGGATGTTACCCTTTCTTTATGGGAACAACCAACAAGGGTCACTCTTGGGAATTAGAAACAGTCCCAAAGGACTCCTCTTAATCTTGCTCAAACAGATTATCCTTATTGTCGATCCTAACCATTATAGGTCAGGTAATATGATCCTACATATTTTCATCAGTCCTCTCAACCATGAGGAGTTATATGCTCAGGGTTTCATCTTTTAATAATGCAGTAATTACAACTTTCTAAAGATCCTACCAGTCCTTACCAGATTTCTCAAATCATGAAGGAGTTCTTCATTTGGATCTTAATTCTTACCCAACTAGCCATCTCAATTGCAAGAGACTCTACCTGCTTTAGTAGGTAGACATTGTCACACTTGTAACAGAACAACTCAGTTCATGTCCCTTTTCTGGCTCGTGTCGCTCCATAGCACAATTTATTCCACCTATGTTATTCGCACTCAGGTCTTATCAGTAATATTGATCGGTGCATCCTTACTCCTATAAGAGTAGTTACCATTTTAACAGAGGGGTTAAAGAAATTCCAAAATTACAGTTTCATTCTGTGGTCCTTCTTCTTAAAGAGAAAATGCAGATAACAATATCTCCTTACGCGGCTCGTACATGAGCCCAAGCAGGCCAAGTGTTGTAGCCATGCTCTGATACCAATTTGTCACATACCCACTATGGCATAATAGATTTTTTGCCTTTTTCTCGAGGGACAGAATCCTCGAAGTCCTATGGGGGCCTAGCGTAGGCTAGCTCTTCCCTTGTCCACCTCCATGTGATCATTGGTTACGACCACAGGCCAAACCAACTAGGCGCCTTTTCGCATTTCGTGACTCAGGGATACAGGCGCGTCAAGTCTTTCGACTCTGCAAACCCCGAAACTCGAAATCTCACCTTCGAGGAGATTGACGGCTACGAGTATCCCCCTCCTCCGACAGTCCTAGTTGTATCGGGATTTCGGTAACCGGGAGTTCGTAAAACAAGAGAGTCGAGTCTTTCGACTCTTCAAACCCCGAAATTCGAAATGGGATAAGGTACTCGGCTCCACCCTTGTCTCGGTGTCATGTGACCTCCGGCTAGGACGCAAGTCTCAGCGCCTATCTCTTTCTGGTTTTGCGACTTCGCAATTCCCATTGCAAGAGTTCCTTATCTTTTGGAATGTCGAACCCCAAAACGCGATATAGGTCAACAGGGTGTTGATTCCTTCCCTATGACAAGAACACGCCACCTGTCACCTCCACGTGACCCTTGTTCTGGGATGTACCACTTTTCATCCACGTGGCTCCTACATCTGCGATGTGCCACCTGTCTTCCCAAGTCGTCGGCTTTCGGGACTCAAGAGAAAAACGAATTGTCGTCCCCTTCTCTCTACAAACCCCGAATTTCGATACACAGGTTCTTGTACGAGATCCAATGATCCCCGGTGGTTTGGATCCAACGATCCCCAGTGGTTTGGATCCAACGGTCTAGATTCTTTCGGAGTTTTCCCCGAACTCGAGCCGCTCACCATGCGTCTCCTCCGATGGATGGTCCAAACCCTTTCAGGACTCCTCCTTTCTACCACAGAGCGCGTCGGGGTTTCGAGCACCAAGATTTCGCGACTTGCAAAAACAAGGGATCTTGCCCTTGGGTTTCCCGGGTGCCGAAACACCAAAACCTATTCACTCTATATTGATTCAGGGTTTCGCATACCAGGATTTGGCGACTTGCGAAGACAAGGGGTCTTGCCCTTGGGTTTCCTGGGTGCTGAAACGCCGACCGACAGCCACGTGTCCTCTACAAATGGATGGTCCAGGTAACTCCCCCGGATCTTGGGATCTACGGTCCCGATTCCTTCGCTACTTGCAAAGGCCAAAAAGGGGTCGAGGCATTAACGCCTACGTTCCTTCCTCCAATCTAGCGGTCGTGACAGACCTCAGATCCTCCGAAGGGATCTCATCCATTCATCTAGCAAACGAAAGGGTACTCTCTTTCGATATTTGAAACTCGCTATCCTTCCTGAACTTCATCAACTATGAAGGACTTGAGAGCGTTGCGCTCTTTCTCCTAGACTTGACTCTTAGAAGAGTCTTCAGCACAACTATTGTGCTCCTTCATCGAGGGGTTTTGGGGTTCTATTTGATCGCAGAGAGCTTGTGCATAATCGACACTACCTCTCATGAAATTAATGAACTCTATCCTCCAAGGAACTCACGACGACTAGGTGAGTAAACCACCGTACATGCAACCACGCCTAAGATCGATGAGCTCACAGTTCGTGGCTCTAGCTTAAGACACTACAAAACTCTAGAATTTATGGGAACAAGTCATGTCCGAACCCTATAATTCCTTTCTTGCCTAATTATATGACTCAACAGAAAATAGAAGGGATATAGTATATCCATTAAGCATTCATTCACATTCCTGAAAGCAAGCACAGCATATCAATTCATACACCGTTACAACTAAATTACACAGGGTCAGAATTCACTTATCTATTGCAGGTTGCCGCCAACCAACTGACTGTGGGTGTTTGTCCTTCCACCTGACCATAGGCTCAGAGGCATTCAATATTAGCACTCTGGCCACCCCCATGCCAAGCCATGATATCACCAGGGAACTCTCACTCTTCTCGAGGTTTCTCTCTCTATTTTCAGTTTCTGTTTGGGTCCTGTTTTCTGCAACTCGGAGCTTTCTCACTCGCTTGTGGCCTCGGTGAGGTTTCTCAGATGCCCTTCGGCATCAAGCTCGTGGCCTTATGTTCATGATTCGCTGGAGAGCTTCGTGCCTCTCCCTTGCGAGCTCCCATTCTCGTCTGGTGTCTGGTGTCCCTCTCTGTTTTGCTGCCTCCGTGTGTATAATTGTCACCTTCCTTCTGTCAGAAGGAAGCTCGGGTCCGCCTGGTCTGTCAGACCCTGCGGTACTTTAGAATGACTTCCTACAGCTAGACCATGCTCCCATTCATGGGGGTGGTTGGTATTTCAACCACCAGTCCTTGCCTTATTAATTGATTTCTCTCCCCTAGTGATATCATGGCCAGTACTTTCAAGGCTTCACCCCCACAGTCAGTTATTGGCAACTCAAACAATAATACATTTACATTTTCCTCATGCATTAGCATGGTAATTTCTATTTTATGATTAATTACAAATTGGGGGGAACAGGGTGTTACATTAGCCAGAACGACGATCGAGTTTAGTAAAGAACTGGGCACCACTCAATTCATCCAAGAGGTCATCAATGATAGGAATGGGAAATTTTTCTTTGATGGTGAGTTTGTTAAGGGCGTGGAAGTCGGGACACATGTGCCAAGAGCCTTCTTTCTTAAGGACCATGACCACGGGAGAAGAGTAGGGGCTCATACTAGGACAGATAACACCTGCGGTGTGCAATTCTTGAACAATTTTCTCAATTTCATTTTTCTGGGAAAATGGATGACTATAGGGACGAATATTGGGAGGAAGGTTGTCAGCGACAAGGGGAATGGAATGATAATGAACACCATTGGAAGGAGGAAGTCCCTGGGGAGTGGAAAAAATAGCTTGATGTTTGGAGAGGATGGATTGAAGTTCTTGTGACACAGAGGGTGTCTCAGTGGCATGAATGGCATGGAGTTGTGCAATAATTCCATAATGAACTTTTTGAGGAGCTTTTCCATGCGATGGGAACTAATAATCTACATGGAGATGGAGGTGATTCCTTAGAGCTTATATTATTTTCCCTCCTGGTTGAATTGCATGGTTAATTCCTTAAAATCCATGAGAATAGGACCCAGAATCCTTAGCCATTATGCACCCAACACAATATCACAACCACCCATGTCGATAGAAAACATATGAGATTTCATGTGGTACTGAACAATTTGGAGACGCACATTTTCACAATGCCCCCCACATTTCATGGACCTACCATTGGAAATCATGATTTGAAAATTATTGACTGCACAGATATAGTAATTATTTTCTTGGGCAATGCAGCGATGAATAAAATTATAGGTGCTTCCACTGTCAACAAGGATGATGACATTCTGATGCTTAATGTAACCAATTAGCTTGAGGGTTTGGGGAGCGGAGAACCCAGTGAGAGAATTCAGGGAAATGATCGGTCAACTTCAGGAGGGTCGTAGGGTGGGGTCATGTTAGTGGGTTCAGGTGACTCGGCCACCAGGGGGGCCTCGACATCGTCTTCCGAAACATCCTCGGAGATGGCCATCAAAATATTTTGTTCCTTACACTTGTGCCCAAGAAAATATTTTTCATCGCAATTATAACAAAGGCCTTTGAGTTGGCATTCGGCCATTTCTTCCCTGGTTAATTTCTGGATTTTAGTGGAGTGGAAGGAGGAGTGGGAGTGACTCGTTTCGGGCGAGGCATAAAGGAGGGTTTTTTGGTTTGAGAAGAGAACCTGTTGCGCTTCCTTAGCTCTTTTAGCAGCTTCCACCCAACTCTGAGGTCGATCCATGAGAACATGGGCACGAATCTCATCCTTGAGGGCAATGATAAAACATTCTCAGAAAAAAGCATCAGACATGCCCTCTGTACGGAAATACAATCGCTCAAAAGAAGTTATAAAGTCTTCCACCGTGCCAGATTGTTTCAAATTTTTCAAATGACCTAAATGGTTGGTGTCAGTGTCAAAGCGTTCATAAATCTCTGCCACAAATTGTGTCTAATCCACATACACTTGGTGGACATTTTTTCTCCATTGCCACCATTTCCAACGTTCTTGATCTAGATGGAGAACACCATACCGAAGTTTGACCAACTCATCTGTAATTCCATACAAAGAGAAATAATGTTACATTTGAGTTACCCATCCAGTGGGATCTGAGCCATCAAATTTGTTCACATCGACACATGGAAGGTGTAGGTCACGCTGAAATTGATGGGGTTGAAAAGTCTGGGAATTAGAGGAAGTTTCACCTTCAGAGTGCAAAGGTGGGTCAAAGGAGGGAAGATCTGCAGGGATATTCATCTTGGCGCAAATCGTGTTAGTGAAGGATGCAAGATGGGTAGAGAAGTCATGTTTGATGGTTTTCATTTTGGCATCTATCGAGGAATGGCCATATTTTTATTGATGGTGGAAATATTGGCACTGAGCTGCCTCACTTCCTATTGGGTCTCTGTGAAATTAGAGGACAAGGAATTGAAGCAAGCTTCCAAGTCTTGGCTATGGGTGTGGGCCATGATGAAGAGGGAAAACGAAAAGGGACGGGTGGGACCACATAGAAAATGGGTTATGGGTGAAGGGTATCACGACGATCAAGGCGACAAAGGGAATTCAATGGGGTAAGGCCCAAATAAGGGTGTCGGAAGGGGGTCGGGTCCATGGGGAAAAAAAAATCTGAAAATGATAGGTATGACTGCGATAAGGGAGAACAAAGGAATCCAATGGGATAGGGCTCAAATAATGGTGCCAACATGATCCATATTTTTATTTTTTTTAACTCCTGTGGAGTTATACTCCGATCTGAAGAATATTACAGTGTTGAAATGCCCAAATTCTTAGCAGGAAGAAATGTGTAGTAATTTCGCAGCCTGAATGCAAGAGGCACAATTGCGCATCAATAGATCTTGTCTGTTATGTTTGTGTTTCTATACCAAGGGTTAGGGTATACAGGGTGTCTACAAACAAGGATTTTTCTTGTGCTATAGCTCTCTAATATATGTGTGGGGTCCAATAGTAGTACTCAGCCCAATATCTCATAGCACCAACTAAGGAGGCTAGATCGTGCCCTTAGCCATACTACCCGACTACCCAGGTACTAGAGAGTATCTTCTCGAGTGTTGTTCTCGGTGGCACTATAGCAGTCAAGCAACCAATCGGTTTATCTATGGAGAGATTCAGAATATCTAGGTCGATCCATATACAGGTGTTTTCTGATGCGCTACCACTCAAAGGGGTACCAACAAAGGTTAAAAGGGTGGCCAATAGATGTGTGCTTAAGTACCACTTGTATTTATTGCATGTATTAATCCCCAACTGCAATTTTATGTGTGTAACGATAGATATTTGTATCTTTAAGACGTCGAAATACGTCTCTACCCTGAAAAAAAATAACCCAGAATTTTCTACCAAGGAAAGTGCTCTGATACCACTTGTAGTATTCCAGATATAAAATAGTATGCAGAACATAAATATTTTAGCTAGAAATGGAAGAACAACAATGATATAACCAGAACAATACCAGAATAATACCATAATAAAACCATAAATAACACTTTGATTAATTATAGCAATGTTCACTTTCCTCTTCGAAGGGGAAACCTCTAGCAGAGCAGAGCTCTATTACAATAATATCCAAGACAAAACTTATCATACTCTCTACTCCTATTTATACTAAATCTATCTATCCAAAAGAACAATCTAGAGGAAGATCATTCTAGAAGCGGAAGCTTCTATTAGGTCTTCTTACATTTGCCTTATTCTCCCTTATTGTTAGGCCTTATTAATATTGGTATTTGTTACATGGAAATATATTATTCTACCTACGTGATGGGTTAGGGAGGTTAGGTCCCTAACACAAGATATGGAGGAAAAGGTGATTCAGATTAGACAACAATTAAAGGAGGCACATGATAGACAGAAAATTCATGCTAATGCACATAGGATTGATCGAAGCTATAAAGTGAGAGATCAGGTTTTCATTTGTATCAGGCCTAAAAAGAGTACCATTCAGTTTGGGAAAGGGACAAAGTTGTCGCCTCAATTTATAGGATCGTTTAAAATCCAAGAGAGAATTGGACCCGTTGCCTATTTCCTCGTACTTCCATCCCACTTGCATAAAACTCATGATGTTTTTCATGTATCTGTTATATGAAATTATGTTGTTGATGAATCTCTCAAACTAAATTGGAAAGAATTGCAGGTCTCGGACGCGGGAACCATTATTGTCGAACAATTACGCATATTGGACCGTAGGGTTCGATGGCTCGGGAATCTTTTGGTAGACCAAGTTAAGGTCTAGTTGGACAAGTATATCCCAAGATTTTCTACTTTGGAGTATGCAGAGAACTTACGACAAGATCATACCTCACTTTTTTTACCACCTCGGGACTATGTTTCCCGAAGGATGGGTGTATGTAATGACCCATTTTGACTTAGACAACTAGAATTACTTATGGTCTAGTTGTATTTTTATTTGCTTATGATTTGTGGAACACTTATTACTTGACACTGTAAATTTTGGACCTATGCACCTATGTGAATGTGAATACTATGAATGTTTATCATTATGTGATTTATGGTGGATATTTTGTGACCTATTTCTAGCTTAAAAAATTGAATTTGAAATATATTGGTACGTGGATACAGAGTTAATGATATGGTTGAATGCAATTATATGTTAATAGTGTATGGATATTCATGAGTATGTGTTATAACTAAATTACAAATTAATGGACTATGAAATAGCCAAGGGATGATGGTAATAAATGGTTGATGTGAACATTGACCGAGAAATAATATGGTACGAATATTTGTACGTTGAATTATGTTGGTTAAAATGAATTGCTATAATATGTGGGTAAGTGCAAGTTTTTCAGGTAGAGAGACTTCTTGAAACTGAATATACAATGAAAAAATCTCAGGAACACAGTGCCACTATATAGTCCATTATAGGGTTTTGACCCTAGTTCTATCAGGAGGGGTGGAGGCATTTCCCACCATGTATCCTCTGAAACCTAGAGTCATGGGAGGACGGTGTTAGATCATGCTCCCCTAGACTTGTGATGATGACTGTCAGTTTCCTGTTGGGGAAGCTTGGTCAAGGTAGTTGACACTTCTGCTTACGGGTTCTATCTGGATTTAGGTCAATATAGTTGACGCTTCAGGATAGTCCAACGAAGGAAGGATAAGGATGGAATATGGAAGTAGGTTAGGGAGGCAGGATTATTAGAAGTAGTTGAGAGTGTGTGGGGTTTTAATATTATAACAGAAGTGTTTGATTTTATCTTCTTTCAAAAAAAATTGCTTAACTGAATTACAATTATCTAGATAATTGTTACTTTGTGCTAAATTATTATAATTAAGGGTTCTGCAAATATTGTAAAAGGTTGATTTATTCTTTATGAAGTTAATTGCATTGTTGATTGGGTTGGAAGCATACAAGAATTGCATTAGACGTGTTAATTATTTCCATTAGTACACGCACGAGTTTTTTTATGTGCTAGCTACACATTCATGCATTGTGCATGTACACTAGTATTTATGAATGTTTAAATTAATGATGTGCTTATATGATCTAGGTGTATGAATCATGTTATTATTCTCCCTGTATTGTAAGTTACTATAACTTCGGGACGAAGTTTCTTGAAGGGTGGGTGTATGTAACACCCCAATTAGATTAATTAATGATTTGATTAAGTAAGGTAAATTAAGGTATTAAGGTATTAAAAGTTAAATAATTGATTAAATCATTAATTTATCTAAGTCAATTAATGATTGAACTAATTAGATTTTATCATTTATTTATTTATCCCTTTTGAATTAAGAAATGTAACATTAAATAAATTGAGTATTTCATGTGTTTTAAGGGTAGGTATGAATTTATGACAAAAGATAAGGTAGATGGGAAATTGATGATGGGAGGAATTCCAGAGGAGGAGCATAAGAAAGAGGGAGTGGGACTTTGGAAGGGGGGCGATTTTGGAAAGAGGAGGAAGCAAGGAGAAATCTCAGAGAGAAGGAAAAAATTTCTTTGGGAAATTTGGTGAGTTTACAAGTGGATAGACATTGCTGGGATTTTGGGATTAGGGGCTAGGAAATCTAATTTCTTGGAGATAGGGAGTCGAAGAGGCTCTATTCCTAGTTGGTTGGGAGGAAACCGTTTTAGGAAATTTCAACAGAACAAGGCACACAACAAAAAGACAAAGAAGACAACAACAATCAGAACAACCTTCTTCTTCAAGAGGTAAATTATAAATTTCTATTTTTCTTAAATTAAATACCAGTATGTATTCATGAAATTACTATCATGTAAATGAATATTGGTTTTATTATCTTGTTAAAACAAAGAGAGATAACTTAGATTTCATGCAATTAGATTGTCAACCAGAATACAACTTCAAAGTTTAACTATGAAGCCCTGGGAAGGGCTCTACATTTTTCGGTAGTTGTAAACATTTGCTCTTCATTAAAAATGACATTTCTATTTCTAATAACTCTCGTTTTTAGAGGATCCCACAAGCGGTAACCTAACTCATTTTCAACAGATCCTACTAAAATGTATTTCAATGACTTTTCATCCAACTTGGACCTCTATTATTTAGGAATATGCACATATGCTTTACAACCAACAAATTTCAGATGAGTGTAACATAAATCCTTGTCGTTCCATACCTTTTCAGAAATGCCACCATCTAATGAGGTTGTGAGAGAGATATTTATTAAGTAGCAAGTTGTAGGAACAACGTCTGTCCAAAAATATTTAGGAAAACCAGACTTTGAAAGCATACTTCTTACCTTCTCCCTTATTGTCTAGTTCATTCTCTCAGCTGTTCCATTTTGTTATGGAGTGTGAGAAACTATTTTTACATGCTTGATACCATGTTTACTACAATATTATTTGAAGGACTTGGAGCAATAATCCCCACCATTATCTCTTCTATTACATCTTAATAATTTGTTAGTTTCCAGGGGAGGCAGGTGCGGGAGGGGCATTATATAGCCCTAGAGGAAAAAGAATGCTATGCTACTCCTGGAACTTGGGCGTAACCACCAACAACATGGCAGAGGCTTATGCGATACATCAAGGAGCACTCCAAGCTCATGATCGACAACTCAGCCACATAATTGTAATAGGGGATTCAAAAAACATAATCCAACCATTTTTTTCAAGAACAGACCCAAAGAATTCAAAGTTGAAAATAATCATCGATAGGACCAGAGCAATCATATCCACAATCCACTCCTCCTTCTACCATGTCCCATGCATAGATAATATGAAATCGGATGAGTGGATGAACTTAGCAATTGGAATGGCCCTAGGCCAAATGAAAGTGTTGGGCAGGCACCTTTTCTTATCCCCCCCTAATGCCTCAGCCCTCTCACATCAATCCTCCACCTTGCGCCAATATCCACGCGGTGCTTCAACTGAATGCATAGAGTGGTAAGTCGAGTGTCATACTCAGGGACAACTTGTACCCGCGCAACCTTCGGCCCATGGGAACCTGCACACAGTCGAACGGAAGAATGGATATACTAGATCGCAAGGTGCCCCTCCTTCGTGGGAACATGTCGTACCCGTCGATCCACGCCTAATCTATAGCCTACAACATCACCTTTTCCTTAACTTCGCTTGAGGTGAAGGATTTTGAAAGGAAATCAACCATGATTCAACGCAAGCGAATGCTGGCAGTACATGATGCATCAACGTTGGAACGTCACTCAATTTTTGAGTTTTCACGGAATACATGCACCCAACACATAGCCAAAAGAGGTGAATTGGAAGGCCAACTCTTGATTCATTGTTACATCCAGCCACAACGGACCTCGACAATTTGTAAATTCATATGGGAAGAGAAGTTTAAGCGCAGAAGCAAATTTGGAATTCGCCATTGCTCCAACACCAGAGGGACAACAAATGATAAATTTGTGAGCAACGACCTCACAGGGAGCATCGCAGAGAAATGTAATTTTAGAGACTGTGGTAGGGGCAGCTTCAAAGGTATCTTGGTCAGCGGAAACAAAGATAGACACATCATTGTTTGAGGAAGCTCTAGCAGCAGTGAAGATAGAGGAATCACAGATAGAGATAGCACCAGAGACAACTACAACCGAGAAAAAACTAAAGACAACAACACTATCTCCAGCGCCAACCACGACCGAGCCAAAGAAAACACCAGCAATTGGAGTGGGGTAATCATAGTCGGTCTTGCTGCAAAAATGGCCCAGCGCCCAGCTCGTGAACGACCAGAGGATGAATTGGTGGAAGATAACTTCTCCACCACCCAACAACTGGCACTCTGCCTGAATTCTCATAGCTACACACTCACCTTCACTCTGGACACACTAGCTCAACAAGCACCTTAATAAACCAGCTACAAGATGAAGTCAAATTCCTTAGATGCCAAGAGGAGAGCATGGAAGAAAAGCTGACAGCCAGGCCATCCAACTCTTCAGCATAAAGTCAGAATGAGGAAACAGGAAGCATGGAAGACCCAAAACTGCCTGATCTGAAGAACGAGCTTAAGAAGACCAGTAAGGCACTCCACAATTTTGTAAAAATGGCATAAATAAATCTTTTGGAAAGATAGTTCTAGGATAGAATTGAAAATCTAAGATATCGGTGAAGTAGGCTCAATGATAGACTCATTTTTGTAAGTTTTTTGTGGAAACTTTGTTGCTGGTAGCCTCTACCAGCTCCCTCTTTTGTATTATGCAACCTCGGTCATGCCTTTTATATATATATAAAATTCCAGTTTTTGTAAAAAAAATAAAATAATAATTTATTAGTTTCCCTTTCAATGTCCATATGAAATTTCCAAAAAGTTTCTAAAACTTGATCCTTGCTCTTAATAGGGAAATCCCACACCTTTTTTGATGCATCATCAATAAAAGTAACAAAATTATCCCCTCCTCATGCTTTTACATTAATTGGGCCACAAATATCAAAATGTACCAAATGTAATGTTTATGTATCCCTCTTAGGACTATCTCTTATAAATGATACCCTTTTTTGTCTACCCATAATACAATGTTCACAAAAATTAAATTATGTACCTTTTATCCCAAGCAAAAGATTTTTCTCGGCAAGGATTTTCTGGCCTCTTTCAGTCATGTTCCCAAGTATTTTGTGCCACAAATTTGTTGTAGACTCCTTCTTTGTAACAACAACAATATTTGATTTTTGCAGTTTTGATTTTAATGTGTAGAGAGTGCCTATTTTTTGCCCCTTTGCAACAACCAGTGAACCCTTTACAATGTTCTAGCCTCCCTTGCCAAATACTATATGGAAACCTTCATCATCTAGCTTCCCAACCGAAACCAAATTCATTCCAAGCTTTGGTACATGCCTGACATGTCTAAGAAATAGACCACAAACATCTTTTATCTTTTTTAGAACATCTCCTACTCCTTCAATATTACAACTTAGACTTTTATTACCCAAGTGAACCTTAGCCATGTTACTAGATTTATAAGAAATAAAATTTTCTCTACTTGGGGTAGCATGGTAGGAAGCTCCCGAATCTAAAATTCAATCACTATCATGACTAGAAGTATAAAGGCATACATCCTCACAAGAAACAATGATTAATACCTCACCATCTGATGAAACAACAAAAGTTTCTTTATTGTTGTTGTTGATGGTTGCCTTTTTCTCATTTTGCTCCTTTTTCTCCCTTTTTAATACCCTACAATATTTTATGACATGGCCAAGTTTTCCACAATGATAGTAGGTTATTATTCCACGCCTTGACTTTGACATGCCTCTAGAGATGGATTGCCTTGAATTATTTCAATTTGGTTGTCTTCCATGGTCACCAAGGGTCAATGTCTCCATATTTGACATTTCCTCTCCCATAGATTTCCTATGCATCTCTTCATTTAGTAAACTATCATAAACATCTTCAAAACACAATTTACCTTTTGGTGCCACATTAATTATGGTGATGACCAAGTTTTTCCAACTATCAGGCATTTAGCTCAAGAGTAGGAGGGCTTGGATCTCATCATCAAACACAATCTTCAACAAAGTGAGCTAGTTCAACATCGTGTGAAACTCATTTAAATGTTCATCTACTGGATCCCTTCCTTCATTTTGAGGTTAAACAACCTCTTCATCAAAACTATTTTTTTTGTCGTTCATATAAATCACAAATCTTTTTCCATAATGACTTGGTTGTCTTTTCTTGCAAAACATGGAAGTATACCATGTTTGCCAAATATTGTCAGACAGTGGAAATCATCTTTCGATCTAGCTTCTCCTAGTCTTCATCAATCATCAATGAGGGTTTCTTTGATTTTCCCTCAATCGACAATTGGAGATCTTTTAGGGTGAATATATCTTCCATTTTTTACCTCCATATGGTGAAGTTTACCCCGGTAAGCTTTGTTGATGTTTGGACAACATTGGGAAGACATTCTCCCAGATTAATAATTAATAATATAATTATTAAATATTAATCATATTATTATTATATAATAATAATAATAAGCTCGGTGGGTTAGATCAAGTGGATGAGTGTTGTTGTTTGATCGAATGAGGTTCCGGGGTCAAATCCTCGTCCAAGATCCTGTATAGGGCCTCACTTGATGTCCCCACGGGATTAGACCTGTAATCAGGAAGAAAGGTTTACCTTGTTTACCATCCACCAAATGTGAGGAATTACTCGAGGAAGTTTCTAAGTAGTTGAATTTTCTGAGTGTAAGTACTTAGTGATGTTCTAGAGTTTACTAAAGTAATATCATATATCATTGGAAGTAATTACCACTTGCAGAAAATTGTGCTTGTCTAATTTAACACTAGAAAATCAACATGGTTAGTCGTATGGCATCGAGTATACGATGGATGTGTATTGGTCATAGTAGAAGACATATCATTTGCAGGGTCACTATATATAGTTGTGAACATCCATGTAATGAAGAAGAAGAGGAGTTCAACACATGTAGAGGGAGAAGATGACTCTGAAGACTATATAGCCTAAGAGGGAGTCAAGCTTTAGAGGGAGCATGCAGAATTAGAGTGGGCCTGATCTCAGAGAGATTCGGTTGCTTAGAGACTTTCATTCAGAAAGGATTCCTCTTCATATTCAGATTCATATGGGAGAGACGTCCTCTAGGACTGACATACAAGAGGCTAGACTTTGAGGAGATATGAGACCTCCTGGGAGGATTCCCTTGTTTCAGTGAAGGAATCCAGTCAAAAGGACTGGGATGTGGACCTTTTAACCTTGATTCTGAGACACGTACATTGGTTGAAAACAAAACATTTGTTGAGATACCTACATGGTATGAGTGGATATGGATTGAGAAATGCCTCAGATGGAGATGTGAAGCTTCAGAGTTATACAAACTCTGACTGGGAAAAGAATGCATTGGATCAGAAGATTACTTTTGGATGTTGTTTCAGTATGGGATCACTATGATCTCATGGTTGAGTAGGGAGAAAAAATAAGTGGCACTCAGTACAATGGAGGCAAAGTATATAACATCTAGTATTGCAATTCGTGAAGCAATGTGGCTTCAGAAGTTTCTTGCAAGACTTCATCCAAGACATGATGCATAAGGGAGTTGTGAAGCTCCAATACACATCCGCATATGAGTAGCATTGGGAAAACATTTTCCCATAGTGGTCATGTTGATTTGATTGAGGAGAATGATACATTCAATCATGGGATTAGCCAAGATGATTTGGCTAGTGGTGAATGGCCCAAGCGTAGTATTTCTCCTTAGTCATGCTGATTTGACAAGGAGTGAAAAATACTCAAGGTGTTGATGTTTCTCCAGGTGGTTGCATCGGGCAGATATTCTCCGAGAATGGTCATGCTGATTTGACTGAGGAGAATGATACATTCACTCACAGGATTAGCCATGTTGATTTGGCTAGTGGTGAATGGCCTAGGGAATTGATGTTCTCCATCTATTGTCATCAAGCAGACATCCTCCTAGAGTGGTCATGCTAAATTGGATAAGGAGGATGATACATTCACTCAAAGTATTAGCCATGTTGACTTGGCTAGTGATGAATGTCCCAGGCGCAGTCTTAGAGACTCAAGGTGCTATCACATGCCTACTCCAGGTTGGAGCAATCTATACTAACTAGAAGTGCATGTTAGGAGAAGTATACATCAACTGAGTGCATAATGGATATGATTACATCAACAAAGGGTCATTGAAAAGTGTAAGAGGGAGTTGGCCTTAGATTTCGAAATCAAGAATCTTGGCATGATGCAAAATGTCTCCCTAGCTGAGAAGGAGTGTTGAAGTCAGAAGTATCAGGAAGACATTATCCAGAGTGGTCATGTTGATTTGACTGAGGAGAATGACACAGGCGCAGTCTTAGAGACTCAAGGTGCTTCTCCAGATTCAGTATCGGGTAGAAATTATCCTAGAGTAGCCATGCTAACTTGGATGAGGAGAATGGTCCAGGACGTTGATGTTCTCCAGCTATTAGCATTGGGAAGACATCCTCCTAGAGTGGCCATGCTGACTTGGCAGAGGAGGATGATACATTCACTCACAGTATTATCCATGATGACTTGGCTAGTGATGAATGGCCCAGGCGTAGTCGTCAAGGGACAGAAGACTCGAGGTGTTATTGTTCCTCCAGTTTGTGGAAACATTGGCTATACATTCACCCACATGGGTGTACCTGTGGTGAATGTCCCTAGTAAGCATTGGGTGGACCTTCTCCTAGATTGGGCTACAAACCAAGGGATATAGGATACATTTATCACAAGGGTGTACTTATGGTAAATGGGCCCAAGCATAGTCCTTCCTTGATCATGACAAGGAGTGATATGGACTCGAGGTGCTTGAGGTGATTTCCACGTGTTAGATAGCATCAAGATGACACTCATTCACAGGGGTGTACTTGTGGTGAATGGCCTAGGTGTAGTATTTCTCCTCAGTCGTGCTAATTTGACTAGGAATGATAAAGACTCAAGATGCTAAATGCTATCACATGAGGACCCAGAGTGAGCATGATTTCAGTGAGAGTCAGTTGGCTTAGAGGGAGAGTCGTAGAGGGAGTTTTCCCCTTGGTTCAGGTGGAAGAAAGACATCTTCTATGTCTGCAAATAAGTGTCATGAGTCTAGGGAGAAGATTGTATACTTCAAAGACAAGCTTGGAATGATGTAGAATGTCTCCCTCGTTGACAGGGAGTGTTGATGTTTGGACAACATCCGGAAGACATTCTCCCAGATTAATAATTAATAATTAATAATATAATTATTGATTGTTAATCATATTATTAATATATATAATAATAATAAATAGTTATTATAATTATTAGAGACGCATCCTTTCATGAATGGTCACCATATGTGCCTTTAGGTTCTCTATATATTTGGCATATTCATCATTGTAATAAGAAATCAATCGCATAATCTCATATACAATATTATCTCATATAATATCTCTTTATCTCATATAAAATTTCAACAAGCTTTTCAATGTTTATCATCCACTCCATTGCAACCACCTGTACACACACGGAATCTCCAACAAAAACTTCTATTTGATACCAGTTGTTATAAAATAAACAACAATCAATAATAAACTTAAAGATATCTCATGATAAAAACACCAAACATAATAAAAATAACATAAATAAACAAAAACAAAACACCACAAATTTTACCTGAAAACAACAATGTACCAGTAAAATAAACAACTTTTATTTATTAGCAAAATACATACATCAAGCTTCAACTCAACTCTTGTTCTCTCTTCATTTTGTGGGTGAGCAAGAGTACACAAATACCATGGGCCCAAAACCACCACTATAAATTAAACTCATTTGACTCATTCTCTAAGTTAACATAACATTCCATAAGTATGAAAAAGTCAATAAAAATATTATATTTCATTTTATTTGGTCTCACATATAACACAGATGTCATAAAAAAATGGATACCTAGTATATCTAGTGAAATAGGGTTTTTTTAAATTGGAAAAATGTATTGAGAAGAGCTTCAACAAATGAGTTTTGGGAGATAGAAAATAAATTAGGGATATTCTTTAATATTCCAAGTGATACACGATAGATTTACTAAGTGAACCCCTAGTGAGTATAAGCAAAATTAACATTGTCATATATTTACTAAAAAAAGTCCATGTGAATATGCCTAATAAAAAAACTTGTAATTATGTGCATGCTAGAAGAAATGGAGAAAAAACATCTAAACAAGATGAAACTAAGATTGCAAATCCAAGATTTAATCCTATAACTTAGAGTGAATTTTGTACTTTATATGTTAATAAACAACATATAATTGCATTATTAATATTCCAATAAAATTAAATTTTCACAATAAATAAAACTATTATATTAAAAACTAAGTTTATTTACATTTTAATGTATTTAAATTATCGATAACTCTCGAAACAATGTCAATACAAATATATTAACAATATTAGAAAAACCACCGAAATATATTGAGTGATTAAGATGCATAACTTGACATTAAACAATATCTACAAATTTTCTATGTAAAAAGAATGAAGCAACATTTACAAATTTTCTATCTAGATAATAGTAAGCATACATTGAATGTCATTCTAAGAATATAATGAATCTCATAGCATTTGAGATATACTTCTCATTTTTACCCTAATTTGAATTTTTTTTTTAATTTTTTTTTTTTCACATTTTCAAATTTATTTTATTTTTAGGTTAAGTAAATCAATATCCAATTTAAAATTTATTTTTAATTTTTATCTTTTTCACACTTTCAAATTTATTTTATTTTTAGGTTAAGTAAATCAATACTCAACCTGCTAAGCCCTGCTAAGCAGCATTGAATGCTACAGAAAATGGAGTATAAATAGTTGGATCTAAAAACAATTCAAATCCTGCCTAGTAAACTTATATTGATCGTAGTTTATTACTGCAATACATTAATCACTTTGTCATGTCATTCTAGCATCTTCAATAATCTAACTTTGAATTTTCACACTCATACATCTATGGACTTCAATAATCTAATCGTTGGCGCAGCTGCTCGACTATTCCCTACCCCACCGCATTCCGAGACAACGGCAAACACCAAACCTTGCAACTTGAACGACCTGTGTTGATACACGTAAGCCTCCCTTTAATCGCTGCCCACGTACTCCCTTACCCCAGTGCACTTTGGGACATCTGCGAACTTCAAGCACCTCCAACGACATCACATATCCGACACCTGGCAGCTCCTGTATCTCAGGGCATCCAGCATGTCTAACAGTCAACGCCTCCGAAGACGACAAATGTTCTACACTTGGCAGCTCTCGTATCTCACAGCATTCACAAACATATAGTTTTCGGAGCTTTGTGAGCAACCCCAACGCTGGTATGCTCCGCAGCTTCTGGCATCCCCAAACATCCAACGTCTCCAAAGACGTCGAATGTTCCAAACCTGACAGCGTTTGTATCTCACTGCATCCACTAACATCTAGTGTTTGGAGATATGTGAGTTGCCCCAACCTTGGCATGCTCTCGAGCTTCTTGCAATTCCTAACAACTAACACCTCCAAAGACGTCAAATGTTCCACACCTGGCAGCTCTCGTATCTCACAGCATTCACTAACAGATAGTTTTCGGAGCTTTGTGAGCAACCCCAACGCTGGTATGCTCCGCAGCTTCTGGCATCCGCAAACATCCAACGTCTCCAAAGACGTCGAATGTTCCAAACCTGACAGCGTTTGTATCTCACTCCATCCACCAACATCTAGTCTTTGGAGATATTTGAGTTGCCCCAACCTTGGCATGCTCTCGAACTTCTTGCAATCCCTAACAACTAACACCTCCAAAGACGTCAAATGTTCCACACCTGGCAGCTCTCGTATCTCACAGCATTCACTAACATTTAGTATTCGGAGCTTTGTGAGCAACCCCAACGCTGGTATTCTCTTCATCTTCTTGCGTCCACCAACATTTAGTGTTTGGAGCTTTGTCAACTGCCCCAACGCTGGCATGCTCTTCATCTTCTTGCATCCACCAACATTTAGTGTTTGGAGCTTTGTCAACTGCCCCAACCCTGGTATGCTCTGTAGCTTCTTGCATCCCCGAACATCCAACGTCTCCAAAGAAGTCAAATGTTCCAAACCTGGCAGCGATTGTATCTCACTGCATCCACTAACATTTAGTTTTTGGAGCTTTGTCAGCTGCCCCAACCCTGGTATGCTCTGTAGCTTCTTGCATCCCCAAACATCCAACCACTCCAAAGAAGTCAAATGTTCCAAACCTGGCAGCGATTGTATCTCACTGCATCCACTAACATTTAGTTTTTGGAGCTTTGTCAGCTGCCCCAACCCTGGTATGCTCTGGAGCTTCTCGCAATCCCTCCCATTCAACGTCTCCAAAGAAGTCAAATGTTCCACACAAGGAAGCTCTTGTATCTCACTGCACTCTTCCAAATATAGATATTTGAGTAGAGTTAAATTTCCAAATGAATTTGGAAGCATTTTCAACCTAGAAGCGCCTTTCAAATCGATATATTCAAGGTTTGTTAGCTCTCCGAAGGAATCCGGCAGCGACATCATTATTGAGCAGTTTCTTAACTCTAAGTGTCTCAGGGAGCGCAGATGACAAAATTCTTGGGGCAAAGCTGTGAATGGGAGTGGTCGATCATCGAAATATTTCACAACAATCTTTTGAAGGTGCTCCAGTTGACCTATGGACTGTGGAAACATTGAAAGAGGAGCGAAGATATTTAGCTCCCGCAACTGGAGAGGAGCCTGCGATGTTTATGTTTCAACTATGAGATTATTTTCTTCTACAATATGAAATGAAACTAAGGAATAATAAAGACACATTTACCTAGATCTTACTTGAGATTCAGGTCGCCACAATTCTGTTAATTTGCTTCCGGCCACTTCTAAAACGCTTAAATTCTCCATGGGAATCCAGGAAGGCAGATAAGAGTAGGTGCACTTATACCAGTTTAGCCATATGAGATCTGGTGATCCCACCCTGGTCAATATGTCCTCTACATAACGACCTTGAGCTGCAACAAATTTCAAATTCCTGGGACCATGGAACATCTCACGACTCTGTTTGTGACATGACATTTCAGTTTCATCACTGAGGTCTGGAAAGTGGACGGGAGGAATCATTGTAATTCCGCGGAATTGGGCTAGTTCCTGTTCAATCATGATAATTATAAAATAAAGAGATGCATCTCTCTTAGGAATAAACAAAAGATGCGTCTCTATTAAGAATAAAGAGAATATTAAACGGCATACAAAGGTTTGAAGGGTTGCAGAAGCACTCACAGATGACGATTGCTCAAGCAAATCATCAATCTCGTTGGTCCCCTGATCCCAAAGCCGGCATGGCATTAATTGGTTAGCAATATATCTTCCATAATTTCTGTGTCCAATCATCATTTCTATTTTATTGTTACGGACATGCAATAGACCCCTGTTCTCTA
The DNA here is from genome assembly GCA_000966675.3 of Picea glauca. Classification (NCBI taxonomy): domain Eukaryota; kingdom Viridiplantae; phylum Streptophyta; class Pinopsida; order Pinales; family Pinaceae; genus Picea; species Picea glauca. The sequence goes on from JZKD02S1673821.1 coordinate 759,816, forward strand.
GCAACTTAAGCCCTGCGATGCCCCATATTCGTATTGCTGTATCTCTGTCTTTCCCTATGAAAAAGCAAGCAATATCTAAGAATATTTGCTGTCCCCTATGAAAAAGCGAATCATATAAATATTTAACTGAATCTTCTATCTCTTCCACGGGCGCCCTATCAGGGCTTAGCTCAACTTCGGAGCTTTGCTCGGAGCTTAGCTCGTCTTGGAAGCTTTGCTCGACAACTTCGGATAGCTTTGGAACATTTTCGTTAAGAACACATTTCACCAGGTTTTGCACGACTTCTGAGCTTTGCATTTCTTCTGATGGTTTTGGAATATAGTCCAACACGCTTTGCACAATCTTATCCATGAGCTCCTCCTTGTTCCTGGATATTCCGTTTAAAAAGAGTAAAATGATCTAATAACCAGTGAGAAACACTTACCCGAGTGTCATGCAGCTATTATTCCAACAAATTGAAAACTAACACTAAAAAGGGATTGGGAAGGATAGTAGGATTCCTTACCCGTCCAGCACGAAATCATTTGATTTTGGGACATCGGCAAGAGCGCCACTCCATCTCTGAATAGTCTCATAGTCGTATAGCCGTTTCTGTCGGTGGTGGAGCAGGGCTTCAGAGTACACTCCATTCAGATCGGAAGGCTTGAGTTCGTAGAAGACTGGAAGAATGGTAGCCTTGGACTTTGTCATGAGGAAAAGCTCATCGAGGCACCAACTAGATTGGGCAAAAGTGGGAGAAAATATAGCGATATGGACAGACGCGGATTGAATAGCCACCTCTATTTGAGAAGCAATCCGGAGTCCCTCGACCAATTCCGGCTTGTCAAGAAAGACTCGTAACCCACGGGAAATAATGCGATCGTAGAGAGGGCCAGCGAATGTCTTCTTCGTGTCTGGCCCGCGATGACTCATAAAAACATCGTAATGGGGGTGAGGACAGAATTTGAACACGCTTTCCACGACTTTACTCAAGAGCTCCTCGTCGTCCCTAAATATTCAATGCAGAGTTAAATAAGCAGTGAGAAACGCCTATATATGCAAGCCATTTGGGGTGAGAAATGTCTATCAGTCCATCGTAATGAAAACTACTACGCATTCAAAGGGTTAGAGATGCTCACCCATTACACGCCTCCAGCTCGAAACCGCTTATTTCTGAAACATGGAACAGAATGTCTCTCCAATTCTGAATAATCTGCGAGTCGTATCGTTCTTTCTCCTCATGGTCACGCACCCATTGAGCGTACGGTCCATTTTTGTCTTTACCCGTCCACCTGACATCAGAAGGCTTCACTTTGTAAAACACTGGAAGGATGGTAGCCTCTGACTTTGTCATGTGGACAAGCGCATCGAGGCACCATTTCCATTGAGCATAGTTTTGTGAAAAAATGGCGATCTGAACAGAGGCTAGTGAAATAGCTGCTTGCATTTGAGAAGTAACCTCCTCTTCAAACATGTATTCCAGCTTGTCCAGAAAAACATGCAATTCACGGGAAATAAGGCGACTGCATAGAGTTCTAGCGAAGGTACTGGCATCTAGGTCTCGGCCACAATGGCTAATAAATACATCATAGTGGACATAAGGAGTGGACACAGAACCAGAGACCGTGGATGAGGAAGCAAAGTCATCGTGATGAGGGGAGAGTGTTAGCTGGTGTGCCATTGGAATTGGATGGATAGAGAAAAACAATAATAAGATGATCCGCACACGGGCAGTTAAATTGGTGGAAGGGTGTGTTGTATAAGAGAGAGCAAAACAAATGCGCGGCGTGGCTTCCAAAAGTAGCAGTATGCATCTAGTAAGGGCTTTCATATTTATTTTCAACGCGACCTTCGCATATGCTAATTGACAGCGAAGAGCGAATATGCTCTTCGCGTCCCGTATCATTAATATTTAACTGTCAAATTATTGTGTAACATGCCCTAAAACTTATATTTAAATGTAAATTTAATATATTATATTTCTACTGATTATTTAATCTTCACGTCTAACCAAGAAAAAGTCCTCTCACAACTTATATTTAAATGTCAATTTAATATATTATATTCATATCGATTATTTAACTAAAGGCGTGACAAATCTTCACGTCTAACCAAAAAAAATGTCCCCTCCCATCTTACATTTAAATGTCAATTTAATATATTATATTCATATCGATTATTTAACTAAAGACGTGACAAATCTTCACGTCTAACCAAAAAAAATGCCCTCTCCCAACTTACATTTAAATGTCAATTTAATATATTATATTCATATCGATTATTAGTCCCTGCTGGAAGGCCAAGGGCAGGGACTATAGCGATGAGTTCATCGCTGACTTTACATTAGTTGAACGTTGACTTTGAAATTTTTGAAAAAATTGTAATGTTTAACTTAGGGACTTTATATACATATTTTTTTTAATAAAAAATTTATGATTTTGTTACAATTTGATTGGCTGGGAAGTTTGAAGTCTTATTGCCGACTTCACTTCTTCCCATGCCAACTCTGCCAACTCTTACTGCTTTCATAAATGCAGTCACTATAGTTTCATAAATGCCATAAATGCCATATATATAAATGCTT
>JZKD02S1673822.1:29630-41323 GCA_000966675.3 Picea glauca
TTTCAGTTTTTCAGTTTCCTTAATTGTAGCACAATTTACTATTTTTAGCAGTTTTTCGGGTCCTGAACTTCCGGAGCCGTTTTGAGGCCCTAAACGACGTTTTTTGGGCATGAATTATCTGACGAAGATCAAACCAACCTAAACTCAATATTTGTTGTCAATGGTGTAGTCCTCGGATAGATCTTTCTAACGATGTATCATGTGCGTCAAACGGAGATAGTATGCCAAAATTACGACCCTAGAAAATTGATGTACCAATTTATCCCAACGGGGCCCATATTCTGGCGTTTCATCTCCTAGGGTTAGGTTTTTGGATGTTTAGGGTTTTCCATTGTTTCTCAATAATATATAGGCCTTCAAGCCTCATTGTAACACAGAGTTCAAAGGCCAGTAGCTGCCACATCTCTTCTCAAAGATAAGCTACCAGCGCCCGAGCTATTTTATTTTCATTCTGTCTGTAAGCATATTTCAGTCATTTGTTGTTAATGAAATGAAGTTTTACTTCCGCTGCATCTCTGTGTTTATGTGTATTTATATATTTTATTGTGTTCCTGCATAAATCTAGATCAGTGGTATCAGAACAATCTTCTCTTTCTCGGTCCTTCTTTGCATGTCCCCAACGAGGTCGGGGTATAAGGAGTTAGGGCTTGATTTGGTTGAACCATTGCAAGATCAGCCTCGCAAACCCCAACGTCCGCCCATGGGGAAAGAAAAGAAAGATGAGGGAGCAGGAGATCCTATCAAATTATTGCTCAAGGAGACCCTCAAGACACAAAGGAATGCGATGATGGACAACTTTGCCCAAATCCTTCAACAGTTTCCCACTGGCAGAGAATCTACATCCAACGGCCACTCTGGAGGCGCCACTCCTTTTAAGGTACAAGTAAAATTTGACATTCTCATATTTGAGGGCCAAATATATGCAGATGTCGTTGATAGATGGTTGAATCTGTTAGAAGGATATTTCTCGTTTCATGACTTTTCCAACTGAAAAAGAATTATTTTTTCACTCCTTAAAGTTGCCCCCCATGTCAAGGACTGGTGGGAAACCTACTGGGAGAAACAGAGTGAGGGGGAACCCTCTTCGTTCTCAGTCGCACCCACTCAGAACTCTTTCTGAGATGACATCAAGGAACAATATTATCCCATGGGGAGCTATGAGGACAAATACATACAATGGACTACGCTGTGACAACAAAGGGACCAAGATGTGCATGAGCTGACGAATCTATTCCATACCCTACACACAAAGTGGGGTATCAAATATTTGAAGAAACATTTTGTGTTAAAGTACCGCAGTTGTCTTCATAGATACATTCAGGAGGAAATGGAGTTCCTCGACATCTCCTCGCTTGGTGCGGCATACCGGTATGTTGCCAAGATTGAGCAGAAGTTCAAACAGAAGAAGTGAGACTTTGGTTCTGTGAATCAGAAGCAAGGGAAAGGTACCCCCAAACCATCGAACAAAGGAACAAGCCAAGGTGGGGCGGCCCAGGAAAACCCACCAAAGTCGCAAGAAAAGAACAACATCATGAAGCTAAAAAAGGACACGGGGAAGTGGTGTGAGTTCCACAAGAGCTCTACTCACAACACAAGTGAGTGTCGGGCCAAGGAGTAACTGGTAGCCGAGTTGAAGGCTTCTGAATCAGATGCAGGCTCTGACTCTAAATCAGAACCCGACAAGGGGAATGATAGGGGGAAGCAGATTATCTATGCGGAGCCCAATGCCACCGTTTCCACCACGAAGATCCAGAAGAAGGAACCAGAAGATCCAGAGGAAGCGAAGCGCCTCTTCCATTCCTAGATGTGGGTAAAGGGTCCCCCGTTGTAGTTCATTGTTGACAGTGGGAGCCAGCAGAACCTCATCTCAGTAGAGGTCATGAAACGATTGGGTTTGTTGACCACATCACACCCACAACCATACACCATCGGGTGGCTACACCAAGGATGGAACCTCCGCGTAAGCCAACAATGTCGCCTTCCCTACAGCGTCAAGCCCTTCACAGATGAAGTATTATGTGGCATTGCTCCTCTTGATGTTTCTGATGTTTTATTGGGCCAATCATACTTGTGGAAGAGACATGCTATGTATGAGTCTAGGCCTCGTGTTGCTATTATTACTTTGGGCAATAAGCTATACAGGATACCGGAAATAGCACCACCTACAACAATCTCTTTGGTTACTGCAAAACAATGCAATAAGCTCATTGCCAAAACCAAGAAATTTGTTTTCCTGATGATCTGCCCTTAGGGAAAGAAGAATACTATGGCCACGACCTCTAGACAGGGCCCCTTTACACGACAACAACAGATGAATAAGGTTGTGGAGGAGTACAAGGACATCTTCACCTCCCTGCAAGGGTGCCTCTACACTGTCAGGTCAAGCACCCCATCGATCTGACCCCAGGTGGGTCATTGCCCAATGGACCAATCTATTGGCGCTCTGTTCTGGAGAATGACGAAATCAAGAGGCATATTCAAGAGCTATTGCAAAAAGGTGAGATCCAGCCAAGTTCATCGCCCTATGGGAGCCCGATCGTGTTGGTGCAAAAGAAGGATGTGACTTGGAGACTCTGCATTGACTATCGTGCATTGAACAAGATCATTGTCCGAAATAGGTACCCAATCCCACAGATTGATGACCTTCTAGACCAACTCAAGGGGGCAAAATATTTCAGCAAGATCAACTTGAAGTCTAGGTATCACCATGTACCAATCGAACCCTTTGATGTGTGGAAGACTACCTTCAAATCCAAGGAGATCTTTTTTGAATGGTTGATCATGTCTTTCGAGTTGACGAATTCCCCTACAACCTTCATGAGACTAATGGACGACATCTTGCGACCATTCACTAACTCATTTGTAGTGGTGTACTTGGATGACATTTTGATCTTCAGCCAGACTTGGGAAGAGCACCTCCACCACATTCGACAAGTCCTTCAAACACTGCACCAACACAAGTTGTGTGCCAATTTGGAGAAGTGCACTTTTGGCATGACCCAGGTTCAGTATCTAGGATACATTATTGATAAGCAGGGGGTGCATGTGGATCCAGCCAAGATCCAAGTCATTCGAGATTGGCCAACCCCAACCACCTTAACAAAGCTCTGCATCTTTTTGGGTCTTGCCAATTTCTACCGCAGGTTTGTGTTGGGATTCTCTCATATCACTTGGCTCTTGAGTCAAGTCACCAAGGGAGGAGCGAAAGAAAAAAAAAATTGGTCTGAATCTCAACAAAAGGCATTCGACAATTTGAAGCATCACCTCTGCTCTGCACCAGTGCTCACATTACCATACTTGCAACAACCATTTGAGATAGAGACAGATGCCTCCGACTATGCTATTGGAGAAGTCCTTACTCAACAGGGGCATCTAGTGGCATATCACAGTGAGACACTTTCCGACACAATCCGAAAGTATCCCACTTATGAAAAAGAGATGTATTCCATTGTGAAGAATTGCCGACAATGGAAGCATTACATTTTGGGAAAGGAAACGGTCATCCACATAGACCATCGACCCTTGCAGTTCATACAGACACAAGGGAAGTTGCAGAACTATCACCATCAAAAGTGGTCCACATACCTGCAACAGTTTCATTTGAACATTAAGTACAACCCCTACAATCTTTTTAAGGACTATTATTTTGTTGGGCTCGCCAAACCCCTACAATTGAAAGAGAGAATTTTCATAAGGAAACCAACTCTTGGGGTTTCTTTTCTCTAAGCGCCCATTCAATGGAGGATTTCCTGCTAGAAGCCACATCAATTTTGGCTCGGTCTTGTTCCAGAAGTATATGTGATCTCCTGCCCCGACCCCAAGAAGAAGACAAAGCCTGAGGGAGAGACCCCAATCTCGACTTAAGTGGATCCTTTGCATTGCAGCTACCCAGATCCTCAGTTAAAAAATCCATGTTGCAAAGAGAATAGCGTATCTTGGACCCCTCATGAGACTGGGTGCTGGAAGATGACTGATTATTGGAGATGGAAGGAGTCCCACAAAATTTCCAAGAGGAAGTGGTAAAGGAATAAGCGGTCTCCAAGGGAAAGGTTAATTCAACAGAGGAAGAAACCACTAAACTCTCGTTCACAGGGGACATCGAAATGTGGGGCTCCCCTGTCACACAAATTTCCCTTGACACTTGACTCAAGGGAGAAAAAGGGGTGCTAATCGAAGGAGGAAAAAGAACCCCAGCGGGAGAGAGGGAACAAAAACGCGACTTGAGATGGGGTTGAGGGAAGGGTGAGGGAATACCCACCGAAGAAAAAACATCCAACCCCACAAAGCCCGACTAAAGAAACAAATCAAAAGTAGATGAAGTAACTAGAGGAAAAGAAAATTGTTGCTTACTCGGAACCAGTAGAGACCTTGGGCACGCCAACAAAGAAGACTTATGGACCTTTGTGTGAGAAAAGTCTCGATCAACCGAAGAAATACTTGTAGGAGAATAAGGGGGTCACCTACTATCCCTTTCAATGTCCACATTCTGAGAAGCCATCGCTTGTGCACCCCCAGAGACCCCGGGCCCCAATACCGCATGGCCCGACCGAGAGCCATCACCAACATTCAAGGAGCCCCTCAGCTTACCCTTGAAAGGCAGTTTTCAATCCGCTACTCCATGCCCATAAGTGTGACATCTATGGCATCTGAAGGGAATTCCTTCATAATCCAAAGGCTGTAAAAAAGAACCAGAAGCCATCTCTATAGTTATATCCTTTAAAATTACCGGTCAAAGATCCAGCCTCACTAAGATCCTAGCCACTGACATTAGACCAGTATCTTCAAAGGAGAAATCCACCTCCAAAAATTCTCCCAACTTGTTTCCAATAGCTGAGAAACTAACAGAGTTCCAGTATTGCATAGGGAGGCCCATTAACCGAACCCAAACATGAACCACATCCACTCTCTCCCACTTAGCATCAAAAATTGGAGTCCAACACTTAAGAACAATGGGGGTGTCTGCCATAGACCAAGTTTTAGAGAGAACCCAAGCGAAATCAGAAGGGACCGAGAAAACAAAAGAAAACCATCCCTTAGCTAGCAACCGATTAATGGGGGAGGTTGAAATATTAGATCCCCAGGATTTATCCACCCAAGAGCACAAGAAGGAAGTGCCTAGCCGTTTTCCATGCACCTGACCCACCACGGCAAGTTCTGAAAACTCAACCACTCGATCCATGTCGATGTCCTCACCAAAGACTAAGCTGATGGAATATTCTCATCCTCATCTTCAAATTAAAGAATGAATGAGATGGTCAACATTAACTCCCTTGTATTTATGAATTCATCCATTTATCATTATTTTTGTGTTTACTATTTCACTTTTACATAATATAATTAAGCATTTACTATGGTGGCTTATCAATGACCAGAGCATTATTTTGCAAATCTAAACAAGTTTAATTGAATTTTAACATTTACTTCTTCATTATTATTTTTTTGTAGTTATATTATGTTTTGGCATGGAGAGTGATATCTAGATATGTGGAGAACATCTGTTTAACATTTACTTTTTAACTTTTACTAATTTATATAGTTATATTATGTTTTGGCATGGAGAGTGATATCTAGATATGTGGAGAACATCTGTTTAACATTTACTTTTTAACTTTTACTAATTTATAGGTTTTAGAAATTCTAGCCCCATGTGGTATAAATAATTATNGTGGATATTGGTGGCCACCTACCTATTCCACTTCGACCCACACCATTGTTTCTTTCAGTTTTTCAGTTTCCTTAATTGTAGCACAATTTACTATTTTTAGCAGTTTTTCGGGTCCCGAACTTCCGGAGCCGTTTTGAGGCCCTAAACGACATTTTTTGGGCATGAATTATCCGACAAAGATCAGACCAACCTAAAATCAATATTTGTTGTCAATGGTGTAGTCCTCGGATAGATCTTTCTAACGATGTATCATGTGCGTCAAACGGAGATAGTATGCCAAAATTACGACCCTGGAAAATTGATGTACCAATTTATCCCAACGGGGCCCATATTCTGGCGTTTCATCTCCTAGGGTTAGGTTTTTGGATGTTTAGGGTTTTCCATTATTTCTCAATAATATATAGGCCTTCAAGCCTCATTGTAACATAGAGTTCAGAGGCCAGTAGCTGCCACATCTCTTCTCAAAGATAAGCTACGAGCGCCCGAGCTATTTTATTTTCATTATGTCTGTAAGCATATTTCAGTCATTTGTTGTTAATGAAATGAAGTTTTACTTCCGCTGCATCTCTGTGTTTATGTGTATTTATATATTTTATTGTGTTCCTGCATAAATCTAGATCAGTGGTATTAGAATAATCTGCTCTTTCTCGGTCCTTCTTTGCATGTCCCCAACGAGGTCGGGGTATAAGGAGTTAGGGCTTGATTTGGTTGAACCATTGCAAGATCAGCCTCGCAAACCCCGACGTCTGCCCATGGGGAAAGAAAAGAAAGATGAGGGAGCAGGAAATCCTATCAAATTATTGCTCAAGGAGACCCTCGAGACACAAAGGAATGCGATGATGGACAACTTTGCCCAAATCCTTCAACGGTTTCCCACTGGCAGAGCATCTACATCCAACAACCACTCTGGAGGCGCCACTCCTTTTAAGGTACAAGTAAAATTTGACATTCTCATATTTGAGGGCCAAATATATGCAGATGTCGTTGATATATGGTTGAATCTGTTAGAAGGATATTTCTCGGTTCATGACTTTTCCAACTGAGAAAGAATTATTTTTGCACTCCTTAAAGTTGCCCCTCATGTCAAGGACTGGTGGGAAACCTACTAGGAGCAACAGAGTGAGGGGGAACCCTCTTCCTTCTCAGTCGCACCCACTCGGAACTCTTTCTAAGACGACATCAAGGAACAATATTATCCCATGGGGAGCTATGAGGACAAATACATACAATGGACTACGCTGCGACAACAAAGGGACCAAGATGTGCATGAGCTGACGAATCTATTCCATACCCTACACACAAAGTGGGGTATCAAATATTCGAAGAAACATTTGGTGTTAAAGTACCGCAGTTGTCTTCATAGATACATTCAGGAGGAAATGGAGTTCCTCGACATCTCCTCGCCTGGTGCGGCATACCAGTATGCTGCCAAGATTGAGCAGAATTTCAAACAGAAGAAGTGAGACTTTGGGTCTATGAATCAGAAGCAAGGGAAAGGTACCCCCAAACCATCGAACAAAGGAACAAGACAAGGTGGGGTGGCCCAGGAAAACCCACCAAATTTGCAAGCAAAGAACAACATCATGAAGCCAAAAAAGGACACGGGGAAGTGGTGTGAGTTCCATAAGAGCTCTACTCACAACACAAGTGAGTGTCGGGCCAAGCAGTAACTGGTAGCCAAGTTGAAGGCTTTTGAATCGGATGCAGGCTCTGACTCTAAATTAGAACCCTGACAAGGGGAATGACAGGGGGAAGCAAATTATCTATGCGGAGCCCAATGCCACCATTTCCACCACGAAGATCCAGAAGAAGGAACCAGAAGATCCAGAGGAGGCGAAGCACCTCTTCCATTCCCAGATGTGGGTAAAGGGTTCCCCGTTGCAGTTCATTGTCGACAGCGGGAGCCAGCAGAACCTCATCTCAGTAGAGGTCATGAAACGACTGGGTTTGTTGACCACAGCACACCCACAACCATACACCATCGGGTGGCTACACCAAGGATGGAACCTCCACGTAAGCCAGCAATGTCGCCTTCCCTACAGCGTCAAGCCCTTCACAGATGAAGTATTATGTGGCATTGCTCCTCTTGATGTTTCTGATGTATTATTGGGCCAATCATACTTGTGGAAGCGACATGTTGTGTATGAGTCCAGGCCTCGTGTTGCTATTATTACTTTGGGCAATAAGCTATACAGGATACCGGAAATAGCACCACCTACAACAATATCTTTGGTTACTGCAAAACAATGCAATAAGCTCATTGCCAAAACCAGAAAATTTGTTTTCCTGATGATCTGCCCTTAGGGAAAGAAGAAGACTATGGCCACGACCTCTAGACAGGGCCCCTCTGCACGACATCAACAGATGAATGAGGTTGTGGAGGAGTATGAGGACATCTTCACCTCCCTGCAAGGGTGCCTCTACACTGTCAGGTCAAGAACCCCATCGATCTGACCCCAGGTGGGTCATTGCCCAATGGACCAATCTATTAGCGCTCTGTTCTGGAGAATGACGAAATCAAGAGGCATATTCAAGAGCTATTGCAAAAAGGTGACATCCGGCCAAGTTCATCGCCCTGTGGGAGCCCGATCGTGTTGGTGCAAAAGAAGGATGTGACTTGGAGACTCTGCATTGACTATCGGGCATTGAACAAGATCATTGTCTGAAATAGGTACCCAATCCCACAGATTGATGACCTTCTAGACCAACTCAAGGGGGCAAAATATTTCAGCAAGATCAACTTGAAGTCTAGGTATCACCATGTACCAATCGAACTCTCTGATGTGTGGAAGACTACCTTCAAATCCAAGGAGAGCCTTTTTGAATGGTTGATCATGTATTTCGAGTTGACAAATGCCCCTACAACCTTCATGAGACTAATGGATGACATCTTGCGACCATTCACCAACTCATTTGTAGTGGTGTACTTGGATGACATTTTGATCTTCAGCCAGACTTGGGAAGAGCACCTCCACCACATTCGACAAGTCCTCCAAACACTGCGCCAACACAAGTTGTGTGCCAATTTGGAGAAGTTCACTTTTGGCATGACCCAGGTTTAGTATCTGGGATACATTATTGATAAGCAGGGGGTGCATGTGGATCCAGCCAAGATCCAAGTCATTTGAGATTGGCCAACCCCAACCACCTTAACAAAGCTCCGCATCTTTTTGGGTCTTGCCAATTTCTACCGCAGGTTTGTGTTGGGATTCTCTCATATCACTTGGCTCTTGAGTCAAGTCACCAAGGGAGGAGCGAAAGAAAAAAAAAATCGGTCTGAATCTCAACAAAAGGCATTCGACAATTTGAAGCATCACCTCTGCTCTGCACCAGTGCTCACATTACCAGACTTGCAACAACCATTTGAGATCGAGACAGATGCCTCCGACTATGCTATTGGAGCAGTCCTTACTCAACAGGGGCATCTAGTGGCATATCACAGTGAGACACTTTCTGACATAGTCCAAAAGTATCCCACTTATGAAAAAGAGATGTATTCCATTGTGCAAAATTGCCGACAATGGAAGCATTACATTTTGGGAAAGGAAATGGTCATCCACATAGACCATCGACCCTTGCAGTTCATACAGACACAAGGGAAGTTGCAGAACTATCACCATCAGAAGTGGTCGACATACCTGCAACAGTTTCATTTGAACATTAAGTACAACCCCTACAATCTTTTTAATGACTATTATTTTGTTGGGCTCGACAAACCCCTACAATTGAAAGAGAGAATTTTCATAAGGAAACCAACTCTTGGGGTTTCTTTTCTCTAAGCGCCCATTCAATGGAGTATTTCCTGCTAGAAGCCACATCAATTTTGGCTCGGTCTTGTTCCAGAAGTATATGTGATCTCCTGCCCCGACCCCGAGAAGAAGACAAAGCCCGAGGGAGAGACCCCAAGCTCGACTTAAGTGGATCCTTTGCATTGCAGCTACCCAGATCCTCAATTAAAACAACCATGTTGCAAAGAGAATAGCATATCTTGGACCCCTCATGAGACTGGGTGCCGGAAGATGACTGATTACCAGAGATGGAAGGAGTCCCACAAAATTTCCAAGAGGAAGTGGTAAAGGAAGAAGCAGTCTCCAAGGGAAAGGTTAATTCAACAGAGGAATAAACCACTAAACTCTCGTTCACAGGGGACATCAAAATGTGGGGCTCCCCTGTCACACAAATTTCCCTTGACACTTGACTCAAGGGAGAAAAAGGGGTGCTAATCGAAGGAGGAAAAAGAACCCCAGCAGGAGAGAGGGAACAAAAAGGCGACTTGAGATGGGGTTGAGGGAAGGGTGAGGGAATACCCACCGAAGAAAAAACATCCAACCCCACAAAGCCCAACTGAAGAAACAAATCAAAAGTAGATGAAGCAACTAGAGGAAAAGAAAATTGTTGCTTACTCGGAACCAGTAGAGACCTTGGGCACGCCAACAAAGAAGACTTCTGGACCTTTGTGTGAGCAAAGTCCCGATCAACGGAAGAAATACTTGTAGAAGAATAAGGGGGTCACCTACTATCCCTTTCAATGTCCACATTCTGAGAAGCCATCGCTTGTGCACCCCCAGAGACCCCGGGCCCCGATACCGCATGGCCCGACCGAGAGCCATCACCAACATCCAAGGAGCCCCTCAGCTTACCTTTGAAAGGTAGTTTTCAATCCGCTACTCCATGCCCATAAGTGTGACATCTATGGCATCTGAAGGGAATGCCTTCATAATCCAAAGGCTGTAAAAAAGAACCAGAAGCCATCTCTATAGTTATATCCTTTAAAATTCACGGTCAAAGATCCAGCCTCACTAAGATCCTAGCCACTAACATTAGACCAGTATCTTCAAAGGAGAAATCCACCTCCAAAAATTCTCCCAACTTGTTTCCAATAGCTAAGAAACTAACAAAGTTCCATTATTGCATAGGGAGGCCCAGTAACCGAACCCAAAGATGAACCACATCCACTCTCTCCCACTTAGCATCAAAAATTGGAGTCCAACACTTAAGAACAATGGGGGCTTCTGCCATAGACCAAGTTTTAGAGAGAACCCAAGCAAAATCAGAAGGGACCAAGAAAACAAAAGAAAACCAACCCTTAGCTAGCAACCGATTAATGGGGGAGGTTGAAATATTAGATCCCCAGGATTTATCCACCCAAGAGTGCAAGAAGGAAGTTCCTAGCCATTTTCCATGCACCCGACCCACCACGGCGAGTTCTGAAAACTCAACCACTCGATCCATGTCGATGTCCTCACCAAAGACTAAGCTGTTGGCATATTCTCATCCTCATCTTCAAATTAAAGAATGAATGAGAGGGTCGACATTAACTCCCTTGTATTTATGAATTCATCCATTTATCATTATTTTTGTGTTTACTATTTCACTTTTACATAATATAATTAAGCATTTACTATGGTGGCTTATCAATGACCAGAGCATTATTTTGCAAATCTAAACAAGTTTAATTGAATTTTAACATTTACTTCTTCATTATTATTTTTTTGTAGTTATATTATGTTTTGGCATGGAGAGTGATATCTAGATATGTGGAGAACATCTGTTTAACATTTACTTTTTAACTTTTACTAATTTATATAGTTATATTATGTTTTGGCATGGAGAGTGATATCTAGATATGTGGAGAACATCTGTTTAACATTTACTTTTTAACTTTTACTAATTTATAGGTTTTAGAAATTCTAGCCCCATGTGGTATAAATAATTATCAGATAACATTCACTTTAATTTATTAATCACAGGTGTCATGTCATATTGGGGTACAGGTGTCATATCATATTGGGTACAGGTGTTATGTCATATTGGGGGCAGATGTTTCATTTTGGCCACGTTTAATGCTGGATGCCATGTTTAGCTTGACATTTCAGATTTCACGGTTATTATTTTTCCATGGTCTCCTATCCAAGGCTATGAATTATCAATGGATGACATGGAAGTATTCCCTTCCTTTGCGATTTCTCTTAATTAGTTCTTATTTTCTGCTATACAATTGCATCTTATGCCTTGCCAACATTGCAAC
>JZKD02S1673822.1:78071-90046 GCA_000966675.3 Picea glauca
CTTCTGAAACCCACAACTGGATCCTTACAACCCTAAAACATAAAGACAACAACAACATTATCACGGTAGTTAATATTTATATGCCAAGTTCCTATAAAGATAAGCTGGCAGCCTGAGCCTCCCTCTCAAATCTTTGAAACATTATGGATCTCTCCTCTTCCATAATTGGAGGTGATATAAACACTCATCTCGGTCTGGGGGAAAAAAAGGAGGAAGTAAAGTCAGAGACCCATTATCTTACAATCTGGTTGACCTTATGTCAGACTGGGATATACAAGATATTAAACCAACCAAAGGGCATTACACCTGGAACAATAGAAGAGTAGGCCTCCAGCACATTGCTTCTCGCTTGGACCATTTCCTTATCAAAAACAACTTTCTACTCTCCCCCCTAGACATCTCCTCCCAAATCCTTCCCTCAGCCATCTCTGACCACAAACCCATCACTCTTTCCTTTCGTCCTTCTCAGAATGTGGGCCCCCTCCCATTCTAGTTCAACCAACTGTGGCTAGATAATTTAGACGTCCCCTTGCTTATCGTTGCAGCCTGGAACATTTTCATTTCCGGATCCCCCAATTTTGTTTGGGAAAGCAAGCTAAAAACAGTCAAGCTAGCGCTTAGAGACTGGTCAAAAGAATCCTATTCATCCCCTCATCAAGAGAAGCAGGACAGACTTGAGAAAATTAGACAGATTCAGCAGAAAATTGAATCAGATCCAGTGACAGAAGATCTAGTAAATCAAGAGAAAGAAGCACAATGGCACCTGCAGACCACGCTACGCAGAGAAGAGGAGCACTGGTGACTGAAATCCAGGAATCTTTGGATAAAGTCTAGAGACTCTAATACCTCCTTTTCCACAAACAAACCCAATCCCAAAGGAAAAATAATATTGTTACAACAATCACCTCTAGAACAAGGCAGAAAATTGATTCTTATGGCGAGATAAAAGATGAAGCCTACCATCATTATAGCAATCTTTATCAGCAACCAAGAGAGGACTCAATGTAAGGGGAGGATAACAAGTTGCTAGAAAATATTCCCATCTTGGTCTCAAATGAAGAAAACATCAAGCTTATCCAAGAAATCACTGAGGAAGAAATACGCAAAGCCATATGGAACCTTGAACCTGACAAGGCGTCGGGGCCTGATGGTTTTCGACTCACATTTTTTTGGCATTTCTGGGACGTTATTAAAAGGGATCTGAGGAAAATGCTAAATTACACTCTACGAAAGCAGAGAATAGGTGGCTCCACAAACTCCACTTTTCTTGCGCTCATCCCCAAAGATTTTAACCCCTCAAACTTCACTCATTTCCACCCAATATCTCTCTACAACTCCTCCTACAAAATCCTCACCAAAATTATTGCAAATCGTCTCAACCCCTTACTTGCTAAGTTGATCTCATAAAATCAAACTAGCTTCCTCAGGGACAAGAAAATAATGGATAACATCATCTTGGTGCAGGAAGCCATACATTCAAGAAAGAAAACCAAAACCCCTAGAATGGTTGTAAAGCTAGACATGGAAAACGCCTTTGATAGGGTAAAACATAACTTCCTCCTTTCCGTCTTAAAGGCCTATGGCTTCTCAGAGAATTTCAATTGCTGGATTAAAGCTTGCTTCAGCAATCCTTGGATCTCCCCTCTCCTCAATGGGCACCCAACAAAGTTCTTCAAAGAAAGGAGAGGTCTCCGGCAGGGCTACCCTCTATCCCCCCCTCTCTATATACTTCTAGTGGATTCCCTCAGCCGAAATCTGGAAGTGGAAAGAAGAACTAGAAAACTCCTAGGCCTCCACATAGCAAGAGGAGTCAAGGAAATAAACCACTCACAATTTTTCGACGACACTCTTTTTCTAGGAGCAGCCACAGTGTGCACTGCTACTTGCTTCCAAAAGATCCTCAACTCCTTCCTCGCAGCTTCCGAAGGTAAGCTGAACCTTCTCAAATGCATGATTTATGGATGGCATGTCCCAGGACACATAAAGGATCAGATAGCAAGAATCTTTGGCTTCCCCATAATCACCTCTTCGAATCATTTCAAGTATTTGGGAATGCCTATTTTCCTTAATCGCTACAATTCTTCAGCCTGGTTTGAAATAGTTGATAGAATCACATCAAGGATTCGGATCTAGGGTGGTCAATGGCTCAACCCTACATGGAAAACAGTCTTAGTCAAATTAGTTCTCTCCTCTCTTTCGATTTTCCAATGCTCAGGACTCCTAGAGCCTAAAAGAATTCTAGAGAAAATCAGCAAATCCATAAGATGTTTTTTGTGGGCAGGAGGCAAGACGAATACAAAGAAATTCCATCTCGTTAACTTGAAGCAAGTCTTTCAACCTTACAATAAGGGAGGATTGGCGATCAAAGATCCAACCATTATGAACATATCTATGGGAGCAAAAATAGCACGGCTTCTTGTAACATGAAATTCAGATTGGTGGAAGAAATCCTTAGTGGGAAAATACTTTCAATCGCCCAGACTTAGATGCCTAGAGGGAACAATGCCTGCTACTCCAGCCTCCCCAATTTGGCACCTCCTAAAAAATGTAGCTTCTTTAATATAGGCAAAACTTTCTTGGGCTCCCTGCAATGGATAGACAATAAATATATGGATGGACCGAATCCTCAACCATGAGCCTTTAAATTTCTTAGAGATCTTACAACCTCTCAAAAACTGGTGTTGCATGAATGACCTTACTAAACTACAAGAATTTTGTCTTTRGAATAATGAAGGGGAATGGGTTAGTTGGAAACCTCCCAACCCCCTGAGAATCTCACCCCCCTTCTTGTTGTTCTCTTTAATAATCTAGTTGGTTTTGCACCTCTAAATCGCTATACTGCGGATTCCCAAAAATGGGGAGGAAAACCATTTTCTATCAAAGAGGGATACTCCCATCTCCTTTCGAACCTCCCTAGGCTTCCCACCTACAAACTCTGGAAGGAAATCTGGTCTAGACCCTCACTCCCCAAAGTCAATGCCTTATGTTGGCTTCTCGCTCATGGCAAAATTCTAACCACTGAAAACTTACTAAAGCAGGGCATCCAGGGGCCCTCTAGATGTTCCCTTTGTCTTGAAGCTTCCAAAACCATAACCCATCTCTTCCTGGACTGCAACTTTTCCCTTCAGCTTTGGAGCCTTATCTACCTTCCCCTCGCTAACACCCCTCCCCCCCCTCTCGACAGCTGGATCAACCTTCTTACTCACTGGAAACAAAGACATGCTGGCAGCTTCAAAAATAAAAAGGGGTTCACCCTCCTTTGGAAACAAATCCCTAAATTCATTGCATGGGAGATATGGCTAGCATGCAACCAGGCTATCTTTCGTGGCAAGTCTCCCTTAGTACGTAGCACCTTTACAAAGATATGTGGAATAAATTCTGAGGTTTTCATAACTAAAGAGGTAGATTTCGATCCCCCAGGTATCTTGGATTCAAGTGAAGAAGACTGGATCACTTATATTCGAGGGCCATTGAAGAACAAAGCAAGACTCCCAGTACAAGTCTCCAAGAAGCTAGACTGGCAACTGTGCCTTGACAATAGCAACTTCTCTGTAAGTTTTAAACTTGTGAAGTAAAGCAATGCATATAGATTCTTAAGAAAAACAGAAATTAATCAATGGCTCGTTCACATAGTACACGGAGATTTATACCGGGAAAACCTCTCTTATATTCATTATATTGAATTTCACCATTCACTATACAATATATATATACAATGTTTTTAGGTATTTTGTAGATACCAAAACCCTAATCCCTTAATCCGGGATTAATTTACAAAACCGCTAAAAATAGCAAAATCCACTAAAAATAGCAAAAAACGCCCAAAAAAAAAATCGAGGCACTGCCCATAACCAAGGGGGGGCATACCTGCCCCCCCTGAGACCCCCCTAGGAAAGTGCCTGGCGCACACGGCACAAACAGAGCACTAATACGAGGGGTCATCAGATGCATTTGTCATATCTAATGCGCCCACACACACACATGCAAAGAATATAAGACATACCCAACATTCTCCCACTCGTTGTTTTCTTTGCATCCATGGGTCCAGAGGATTATATAGTCAACAATCCAGGGCAGCAATGTCCAATGTTACTCTACACCAGGAGAACTTTTCTATGCTCATGGACTTTGTCAATGGATCTACAACATTCTTAAAAGTGTCAACCTTTTCTAGCAACACTTTCTTTTCCTCAACCATGTGTCTCACAAAGTGATACTGAACATCAATATGCTTTGTCTTCGAATGATAAGTTGGGTTCTTTGCCAGGAAGATTGCACTCTGACTGTCAAAATCTAATCTCACTGCTTGTTGCACCAACCCAATACCTGAACACAATCTTTGTAACCATATTACTTCCTTTCTTGCATGAGTGGCTGCCATGTATTCAGCTTCTGTAGTTGAGAGTGCCACTACAGCCTGTCTTTTTCTCATCCAACTAATTGCTCCTCCAAATAGGTTAAACACATACTCACTTGTAGATCTTTTGTGATCCAGATCTCCAGCCCAATCTGCATCAACAAAGACATGTATGTCCAACACTATGTCCAATCCTGGTCTTCCTTGGTAGCACAATCCATAACTAGTAGTGCCACGAAGATACCTGAAGACCCTCTTTACTGCTGTCCAATGCTCCTTCCCTGGTTTTGACATATACCTGCTCAAAACTCCCACTGCATGTGCAATGTCTGGTCTAGTACAGACCAATGCATACATCAAACTACCAACTGCACTGGCATATGGAACATGGGACATGTCCTCTTCTTTTTCCTGTGTGTTGGGACACTAATCTGCAGATAAATTTACACCTACAGGAATAGGAACCTTGACTGATTTACTTCCATGCATATTAAACCTCTGCAATATCGTCTCAACATATTTTCTCTAATTCAGCCAGAGTTTCATGTTTTCACGATCTCTTTTAATCTCCATTCCCAGAATGAAGTTAGCAGCACCGAGATCCTTCATGTCAAATTTGGAGGATAGTTGTGATTTCACCTTCTTGATANGAATAATGAAGGGGAATGGGTTAGTTGGAAACCTCCCAACCCCCTGAGAATCTCACCCCCCTTCTTGTTGTTCTCTTTAATAATCTAGTTGGTTTTGCACCTCTAAATCGCTATATTGCGGATTCCAAAAAATGGGGAGGAAAACCATTTTCTGTCAAAGAGGGATACTCCCATCTCCTCTTGAACCTCCCTAGGCTTCCCACCTACAAAATCTGGAAGGAAATATGGTCTGGACCCTCACTCCCCAAAGTCAATGCCTTATGTTGGCTTCTCACTCATGGAAAAATTCTAACCATTGAAAACTTACTAAAGCAGGGCATCCAGGGGCCCTCTAGATGTTCCCTTTGTCTTGAAGCTTCCAAAACCATAACCCATCTCTTCCTGGACTGCAACTTTTCCCTTCAGCTTTGGAGCCTTATCTACCTTCCCCTCGCTAACACCCCTCCCCACCCTCCCAACAGCTGGATCAACCTTCTTACTCACTGGAAACAAAGACATGCTGGCAGCTTCAAAAATAAAAAGGGGTTCACCCTCCTTTGGAAACAAATCCCTATATTCATTGCATGGGAGATATGGCTAGCATGAAACCAGGATATCTTTCGTGGCAAGTCTCCCTTAGTACGTAGCACCTTTACAAAGATATGTGGAATAACTTCTGAGGTTTTCATAACTAAAGAGGTAGATTTCGATCCCCCAGGTATCTTGGATTCAAGTGAAGAAGACTGGGTCACTTATATTCGAGGGCCATTGAAGAACAAAGCAAGACTCCCAGTACAAGTCTCCAAGAAGCCAGATTGGAAACTGTGCCTTGACAATAGCAATTTCTCTGTAAGTTTTAAACTTGTGAAGTAAAGCAATGCATATAGATTCTTAAGCAAAACAAAAATTAATCAATGGCTCGTTCACATAGTACATAGAGATTTATACCGGGAAAACCTCTCTTATATTCATTATATTGAATTTCACCATTCACTATACAATATATATACAATGTTTTTAGGTATTTCATAGATACCAAAACCCTAATCCCTTAATCTGGGATTAATTTACAAAACCGCTAAAAATAGCAAAATCCACTAAAAATAGCAAAAACCGCCCAAAAAAAAAATTCGAGGCACTGCCCATAACCAAGGGGGGGCATACCTACCCCCCCCCTAAGACCCCCCTAGGAAAGCGCCTGGCGCACACGACACAAACAGAGCACTAATACGAGGGGTCATCAGACGCAGTTTTCATATCTAATGCACCCACACACACACATGCAAAGAATATAAGACATACCCAACATTCTCCCACTCGTTGTTTTCTTTGCATCCATGGGTCCAGGGGATTATATAGTCAACAATCCAGGGCAGTAATGCCCATTGTTACTCTACACTAGGAGAACTTTTCTATGCTCACAGACTTTGTCAATGGATCTGCAACATTCTTAAAAGTGTCAACCTTTTCTAGCAACACCTTCTTTTCCTCAACCATGTGTCTCACAAAGTGATATTGAACATCAATATCCTTTGTCTTCGAATGATAAGTTGGGTTCTTTTCCAGGAAGATTGCACTCTGACTTTCACAATCTAATCTCACTGCTTGTTGCACCAACCCAATACCTGAACACAATCTTTGTAACAATATTGCTTCCTTTCTTGCATGAGTGGCTGCCATGTATTCAGCTTCTGTAGTTGAGAGTGCCACTACAGCCTGTCTTTTGCTCATCCAACTGATTGCTCCTCCAAATAGGTTAAACACATACTCACTTGTAGATCTTTTGCGATCCAGATCTCCAGCCCAGTTTGCATCAAAAAAGCCATGTATGTCCAACACTATGTCTAATCCTGGTCTTCCTTGGTAGCACAATCCATAACTAGTAGTGCCACAAAGATACCTGAAGACCCTCTTTACTGTTGTCCAATGCTCCTTCCCTGGTTTTGACATATACCTGCTCAAAACTCCCACTGCATGTGCAATGTCTGGTCTAGTACAAACCAATGCATACATCAAACTGCCAACTGCACTAACATACGGAACATGGGACATGTCCTCTTCTTTTTCCTGTGTGTTGGGACACTGATCTGTAGATAAATTTACACCTACAGGAATAGGAACCTTGACTGATTTACTTCCATATATATTAAACCTCTGCAATATCATCTCAACATATTTTCTCTAATTCAGCCAGAGTTTCATGTTTTCACGATCTCTTTTAATCTTCATTCCCAGAATGAAGTTAGCAGCACCGAGATCCTTCATGTCAAATCTGGAGGATAGTTGTGATTTCACCTTCTTGATAACATCCATGTTATTTCCTACCAACAACATGTCATCAACATACAACACTACATAAATGAAGTGATTACCAACCTACTTGAAATATACACAGTGATCAGCCTTGCTTCTTACAAATCCCAATCCAAGGATGTATGTGTCAAACATTTGGTACCACATCCTAGGTGATTGCTTCAGACCATATAGTGGCTTCTTTAGCCTACAGACCAACTCTTTATTTCCCTTCACTACAAATCCTTATGGTTGCTTCATGTAGATTTCTTCTTCCAGATCCCCATGTAGGAATGTTTTCTTCACATCCATCTATTCCACTTCAAGATCAAAAGCAGTAGCAATAGATAAAAGAAATCTAATAGATGTTAACTTGGCAACAGGAGAAAAAATATCACCAAAGTCAATTCCCTCTACTTGGGAATAACCTTTTGCTACTAACCAAGCTTTGTATTTCTCTACTTTACCTTATGCATTAAACTTCTTCTTAAACAACCATTTTCTACCAACAAATTTTCTTCCAGCTGGCAACTCAACTATATCCCCTGCCTCATTCTTATCCAAGGCATCCATTTNAAGCTTATAACCTTTCACACCATCTTTATAACCAATAAAGATACACTTTTCAGCCTTTTTATCCAGCTTACTTCTATTTTCCTTTGGAACATGTACATAAGCATCACAACCAAACTCTAAGATGTTGAAGAGAGGGTTTCTTTCCAGACCATACCTCGTGTGGAGTTTTATCATCCAACGTTGATGAAGGCGATTGATTGACCAGGTAACATGTTGTACCCACTGCCTCTGCCCAGAATTCTTGTCCTAACCTGGCACCATTGAGCATGCTCCTTGCTTTTTCCATCAGTGTCTTGTTCATCCTTTCTGCAACTACATTCTACCGAGGAGTGTATGGAGTAGTCTTCTACTTTGCTATACCACACTTCTTATAGAATTCTTCGAATTCATTTCCGCAAAATTCTCCACCATTATCTGTTCTCAATACCTTTATTTTCTTCTCTGTCTGATTTTCTACCAGAGCCTTCAACTCTTTAAATTTATCAAAGACCTCAGATTTCTTTCTAAGAAAATAAATCCATGTGTTCCTTGAAAAATCATCTATGAATGAAACATAATACACAAATTTACCTAGGGATGGAATAGGAACAGGTCCAAACACATTACTATGTATCAACTCTAAGATCCCCTTTTCTCTTGTAGCACTAGATGGGAATCTTACTCGATTTTGTTTACCATATATGCAATGTTCATAGAAATCAAAATCCAGAGTGAAATTAGAAATACCTTCAACCATACCTTTACCGTGTAGTGTTCAAAGGCCTTTTTATCCAATATGTCCAAGTCTTTGATGCCACATCATGGTCTTCTTTCCAACGACAATATTGGTCTTGTCTTCTTTATTTCTTTGTTCAGGGACAATAGAACTGTTACACCCATTAGTATAAGTTCTTCCCAACAACTTGTACAGATTTCCACACCAAACTCCCCTCATCAACACCATTGCTCCTCATACCATCTTGCAAGATTTCTTTCCAAATACAGTATCCACTCCTACATCATCCATCTTGCTTACAAATATTAGGCTCCTGGCTAGTTTTGGAATGTGCAGAACCCCAAGAAGTGTTCTAATACTTCCATCTTTTAGCAACAACTTAACCCTTCCATGTCCCAAGATTTTTGTTGTCGATTCATCTCCTAGGAATACATCACCACCATCATATTTTTCATATTCAAAGAACCACTCCCTGTGAGGAGTCATATGGTATGACGCACCTGAGTCAATCAACCATACATCACGGTCTACATGTGTACTTGTAGATGCAAGGTAAACATCACCTCCTTCTTCAGTGGAGGTTTTTGCCTCTGTGGAAGAGGTACTATCAAATCCCTTTGGTTTTTCAACCTTCTTAGACTTGCAATCTTTCTTATAATTCCCTGTTTTACCACACTTCCAGCATTTCCTCAAAGATTTTCCTAGAGACTTAGATCTACCTGTAGATTTAGATCTCCACCCCGAAGGCTTACCAGGGTTCCTGTGTTGAGTATGCCCTCTTACAAATAAAGCATTTGTGTTGTGACCATCCATGCTTTTTCGCCTCATCTCTTCAGATAACAAAGATTAAACTACATCCTCATANGAAGTGATTACCAACCTACTTGAAATATACACAGTGATCAGCCTTGCTTCTTACAAATCCCAATCCAAGGATGTATGTGTCAAACATTTGGTACCACATCCTAGGTGATTGCTTCTGACCATATAGTGGCTTCTTTAGCCTATAGACCAACTCTTTATTTCCCTTCACTACAAAGCCTTATGGTTGCTTCATGTAGATTTCTTCTTCCAGATCTCCATGTAGGAATGTTTTCTTCACATCCATCTCTTCCACTTCGAGATCAAAAGCAGCAGCAATAGATAAAAGAAATCTAATAGATGTTAACTTGGCAACAAGAGAAAAAATCTCACCAAAGTCAATTCCCTCTACTTGGGAATAACCTTTTGCTACTAACCAAGCTTTGTATTTCTCCACTTTACCTTATGCATTAAACTTCTTCTTAAACAACCATTTTCTACCAATAGATTTTCTTCCAGCTGGCAACTCAACTATATCCCCTACCTCATTCTTATCCAAAGCATCCATTTCTTCAACCATGCTCTTCTTCCATAGTTTACTATCCTCTGAATTTACTGCTTCCCTGGCAGTTTTGGGATCATCATCAGTAATAGATAAAGAAAAATTGGAACAAAAATCAGGTGGACTATACCTTTTTGGTTGCCTTCTTTCTCTCACTGATCTCCTCAATATTGGGCTATGAGGTTCTTATTCTTCTTCTTCTACTTCCTCTTCTTCAGATGATTTAAATTTTTCATCATCCAACTCAAGCTCTATTTTCTCAGGTTCATCTTGCGTTGGTAGGAATTCATGTTTGGACACATCTTTTACCTCTCTGAAAACAACATCTCGACTGTAAACAGTTTTCTTGGTTTCTGGGTTCCAAAGATTATAACCTTTCACACCATCTTTATAACCAATAAAGATACACTTTTCAACCTTTTTATCCAGCTTACTTCTATTTTCTTTTGGAACATGTACATAAGCATCACAACCAAACACTCTAAGATGTTGAAGAGAGGGTTTCTTTCCAAACCATACCTCGTGTGGAGTTTTATCATCCAACGCTAATGAAGCAGATTGATTGACCATGCAACATGTTGTACCCACTGCCTCTGCCCAGAATTCTTGCCCTAACCTGGCACCATTGAGCATGCTCCTTGCTTTTTCCATCAGTGTCTTGTTCATCCTTTCTGCAACTACATTCTGCCGAGGAGTGTATGGAGTAGTCTTCTGCTTTGCTATACCACACTTCTTATAGAATTCTTCGAATTCATTTCCGCAAAATTCTCCACCATTATCTGTTCTCAATACCTTTATTTTCTTCTCTGTCTCATTTTCTACCAAAGCCTTCAACTCTTTAAATTTATCAAATACCTCAGATTTCTTTCTAAGAAAATAAATCCATGTGTTCCTTGAAAAATCATCTATGAATGAAACATAATACACAAATTTACCTAGGGATGGAACAGGAACAAGTCCAAACACATTACTATGTATCAAATCTAAGATCCCCTTTTCTCTTGTAGCACTAGATGGGAATCTTACTCGATTTTGTTTACCATATATGCAATGTTCACAGAAATCAAAATCCAAAGTGAAATTAGAAATACCTTCAACCATACCTTTACCGTGTAGTGTTCGAAGGCCTTTTTATCCAATATGTCCAAGTCTTTGATGCCACAGCATGGTATTCTTTCCAGGGACAATATTGGTCTTGTCTTCTTTATTTCTCTGTTCAGAGACAATAGAACTGTTACACCCATTCGTATAAGTTCTTCCCAACAACTTGTACAGAGTTCCACACCAAACTCCCCTCATCAACACCATTGCTCCTCGTACCATCTTGCAAGATTTCTTTCCAAATACAGTATCCACTCCTGCATCATCCATCTTGATTACAAATATTAGGCTCTTGGCTAGTTTTGGAATGTGCAGAACCCCAAGAAGTGTTCTAATCCTTCCATCTTTTAGCAACAACTTAACCCTCCCACGTCCCAAGATTTTTGTTGTTGATTCATCTCCTAGGAATACATCACCACCGTCATATTTTTCATATTCAAAGAACCACTCCCTGTGAGGAGTCATATGGTATGACGCACCTGATTCAATCAACCATACATCATGGTCTGCATGTGTACTTGTAGATGCAAGGTAAACATCACCTCCTTCTTCAGTGGAGGTTTTTGCCTCTGTGGAAGAGGTACTATCAGATCCCTTTGGTTTTTCAACCTTCTTAGACTTGCAATCTTTCTTATAATTCCCTGTTTTACCACACTTCTAGCATTTCCTCAAAGATTTTCCTGGAGACTTAGATCTATCTGTAGATTTAGATCTCCACCCCGAAGGCTTACCAGGGTTCCTGTCTTGAGTATGCCCTCTTAGAAATAAAGCATCTGTGTTGTGACCATCCATGCTTTTTCGCCTCATCTCTTCAGATAACAAAGACGAAACTACATCCTCATACTTCAATGTAGATTGAGTGGTACTACCAATTGCTACAACCAGATTATCCCAAGAGTCTGGCAAAGAACATAAAAAAGTAATACACATATCTTCTTCTGC